>JAODKC010000064.1:24977093-24998186 GCA_026777985.1 Mormyrops attenuatus
CCACATGGACTTTTTTTGGAAACACTGGGGGGGACTTTATTTGTACTGCTCACCCCCCTACACGCCCTGCACTTGCTCCGTGGTCAGGGTTGCCCCCCCCCCCCCAAATAAGATGAGTCTTACCCATTTTCTTGGGCAGTAGGTAGACGTCTTGCTTGTAGCGGCCTTCGGGGGCATTGTACAGCTCTATCAGAGCAAGGGCCTGTGGGGGACAGGAAAGGCCCTCATCACTTAGACCAGTGTTTCCCAATCTGGTCTTCAGGGACCCACAGACAGTCCATGTTTTTGCTTCCTCCCAAGCAGCAAAAATGTGGACTGTCTGGCAGGGAGCTCAGATGGAACAAAAACATGGACCGACTGTGGGTCCCCGAGGACCGGACTGGGAAATACTGAGGCTTAGACAGAGTGAATACGTCTGCATTTAGCCTGTCAGCTCAGAAATAAGTCATGGCAATTATCCTGACCCAAGGAGAGAGTGCAGATCCCAGAGCAGCTCAGAAGAGAGGTGCGACTGTAACATGAGAGGCACTTGGGGACAACTGGGTCATTTTAAGCCATTAAGTCACATGCTATCAACTGTAAATAAGCAACTGGGCCTTGCGGCTTAGGTCAAAGTTAAAACTACAAAGCCACAAAGCCAGCCCCCCCCCCCCAAGACCAAACCCACACATGTAGACCTTCATCCTACTGACGTACCCACACACAAGCAATGCACTAAGGCTGTCACGATATCACATTTTCAGTACACAATTACAGTGGCCAAAAGGGTTCATGATAATGACATAATTGTGATATCTGAGGCTTCAGATAACGGGGGTGCTGGCAAAATCTGTCCGGACATTTACTTATGCCCACAATTTGGTAAGCAGGTTAGTTGTACACCTAAAATATTGATGAGATGCATATCGTGATGCCAAAAGGTGAGCAATCTGAATAAATTCGACGTATCCTTATGCTTAATAAACATGTCAGACTTTGAACTGCAAAAAGTACCGTCACACCACTGACGTCGTCTTACCTTGTTTATCCACAATATCTCCTCCTCTAAAAGATGCTGTGCCTGTTGAGCTGTCCCTTTCTGCACCGCCACTTCAATGCTTATCACTTCCATGATTTATCAAACCAGTAGCGCTGTGCTCCGCTAACCAAATTTAATAAACATAGGCCGAATTTATATAGATTGCTAAATTTTCAGCACGTTGTTCATACTGTAGCGGAAAAGCCGGCGACTGGCCAAATTTTGCTGGGCATAAATACGCTGGTACGCCCATTATCTAAAGCCCGGATATTGCGATTATTTTGTTATCGTTAACTCTTTTGGCCACGATAATCGTGTAGTGAAAATCTGATATTGTGACAGCCCTACCGCTCTCCAGAATCTGTTGCCAAACTCTCAGGGTCTCGTGCGTAGAGTGACACCCCCCAAGTCTCACCTGAGTGGTGGCAGTGATGGAGAGCACGAAGGTGGGCACCGTCGAGCAGCTCAGGTTCAGGAGGCGGCCCTGGGGGTGGAAACGTTCACATGGAAACACGCAGTCACAGAGCAGCAATAAAAACAGGCCTCGATGTCAGTCACCATCCTCAGAACTGTTTAAATCCAACGGCGCACCAGGCAAAATCATTATTATGTGCTTCCTGTTTGTGTACCGTACCGCGCTTTGATCAAAGCGCTTGAGAAAGCTGACATTGACATTGACCGATGCGCCACACAAATACGCGAAATGATCACAGATGGCTAAAGCTTTCATTCTGGTTTCATACTGTCAATGTCAGACATGTGCAAAGACGACCACATGCACCAAGAAAGTACCCTGTGACCAGGGCCGATTATAAGATTAAGATGGGGAGTATAAGAGGGGCATTAATTCATAGACAGGGACCAACCTTAGCATTAGCCAATAATGTCTTTTGAATTGGTGAGTGACAGGGGAGGGGCTCTTCTGAGGGCCAATCAGCTTTCAGCTGGGGGCAGTATCCTTGTGGCCCCACCCCCATATATACCCCCATGTGTGAGGTGCAGCACATTCAGGCTCTCACCTCTGCCAGCAGGACTATCCTTTTGCCGTCGGGCCAGATAACGTGGTCCACTTGTGACCTCACACGCTCCCAGGTCAGCTCAGGCGTCCGCAGGCTGGCCTGGGGGGGGGAAGAAAGGGAGAAGCATCCGTCAAAACATCCCAGCAGCCACACTGCCCGACTGATCCTGTCAGTTAAACGAAGAGTTGCAGCGTGGGTGAAGACGCCCTCCACCGACAGACCGCACGCTTACCACGTCAATCTCCGTGTTTGAGTGCCCCATGTTGCAGACTATGCACCCGTTTTTCATGCGGTCTAGGTATTCCCGCACCACCACGTTCTTATTGCCTGTAGTGAAAAGAAGCACGACAGATGGGTCACATGCAAAGGGACCCACAAACACACACCCCTCGGGACAACCTATGGTATGAGCCAGCAGTGTGGAACCTACCTGTGCAGGTGATGACGATGTCCACCTGACGGATGACTTCACTCAGTTTCACTAATCTGAAGCCATCCATGCTGGGGGGAGAGAGTGGGGGGCACAGCTATTAAAAAGGATGTCTAGCAATCACACGACTCCCATTTATAAAAAGTGAAACAATCCTTCCATCACCCTTTCATCACACCCAGCCTAAAAGCCAATTCATACTTCACTTTTCCAGGTGCACTTATGGCCTGTGCACAGCGTGAGTGGCGTAAATTTCATGTTCAGGGGTGGGAGCTGGGAGACTTGAGTGTAGCCCAGATTTTTGCTTCCGGCGGACATTATACATGTTGACTATGCACATACAAGGATATCGACTAGGTATTTCCAATAGGTGGCAGCAATTACTTTCACGGAGGTCAACAAAGAAAGAGAAGAACACTTATTTGTAGCTGCAGTTATAACGTTGATTTTCAAAATCAATGCTATTCCAGCATTTTGAAATCTTACTGATAATATTCACTGAGCGGGGGGAGGGGGGTGCTACTAATTTCATCGCCAATATCTCAAAATACCCCCATATTACTTTAATACTGCCCAAGTCAAGTAACAACTTTAAAACCATTTCACCACAGTGCTTGAATTAATTTGTTCCAATAAATCCACCCTGCATGCACCGGCCGTGACCATCTGCGTTCAAATGTAACATGCACACAAGAGCGTGCGCGGATCATGACGGCATGCGGACAAGTATGAACTAGGGAAGCCCGCCCTGTCCTGCAGCGACCAGCCCCCGGTCCTACATGGCCACACCCCCCAACACCATACCAGGCCTGCAGGGCGCAGATGGGATCGATCTCCGTGACGTAGACGATGGAGCCCATGGCCTTCAGGGCAGCACAGCACCCTTTGCCAACCTGTGCACGGGCAGACAGAGAGAGCACTGTCGCACCTGTCAAGCTTAAACTCCACAGTGGTTTCCACATATTACAGATTATTGTCCTCTTCGGGAGTGACTTTTGCATCTTCTAGAACAGTGATTCTCAAACCAGTGCTCAGGGATGCCCAGATGGTCCACGTTTTAGCTCTCTCCCGGCTCCCAGGGAATCGGGAGAGAGCAAAAACATGGACTGTCTGGGGGTCCCCGAGGACCGGGTTGAGAAACACTGAGCTAGAATGCACAACCGCTGGACAGGTTTCACTGGGACTACTGCTTTAAATGATAAAGAGCTGTCAAGTGCTACTGGGCCTGGTCACCTGACATTCTCTCACACTGCAGTCACGTGACACGGAGGATACTGCACAAGCACTGCCGTCGGCTCACTTACTTCTCCATACCCGCAAACTACAACCTGCTTCCCCCCAAACATCACGTCCGTGGTCCGTTTCAGGCTGAGGGTTAAAAAAACAGAAAAAACAAAGGGCGCATGTGTAGGATGCCATGACCCCCGAAACCACAGCCAGGTGACCTCTCCCCAAAGGGGGCGCTAATCCAGGATCTCCACCCACCCATCCAGAATAGATTCCCGGCAGCAGTAGAGGTTGTCAAACTTCTGCTTCGTCACTGAGTCGTTGACGTTCATGGCTGGAACGCACAGCTTCCCGGCCTTGGAGAGCTGGTACAGCCTAGGTACAGAGCACCAAGGGAAGGTCGCAACGATAGTTATAAATAAAAATGCCCAGAAGAGTTCTGAAAATACCCTCTTAAAATACAACTCAGCAGAAAAAAAAGTATTTAAGCTGAAACCCAGAGCTTTCAGCCCAAATGACACATGGCAAACATAGGGGGCTGGAGCGGGGGAGAGGGGCAGTGACGAATAGCCACAAGAGAATGGAGGATGGAGGGAGCTTGTGGACGGCAGAGAGCAGCTCTCCTAGTGTTCTGGTGTTCGCAGAATCTTACGAAAAACACCATCACAGTGCACCGTGCCTCAGATTCCTGAATGTTAATGTTGAGCCCAAACCAATCATGTATTATTCAGCAATTTGTTTTAATGAACCGCAAATCATCACAAAATCATCACAAATGGAATTTAGTTATCTGGAAACCTTACCAACAATAATCTCGATATTTCTATTTTTTTTGTACAACACACACCACTATGATATTTAAACTGCTATAAGATCTGAGACCAAATGTTGAAGATGCTGCAACTGATCAAATGTCCACCGGCCACTAGGTGGAGCCATAGCCCCAGGGCAGAGACTATGTTATACTGGTATTATACAGCTGTGAGAGGCAGTGCTTCCCTCACTACCGTAAAGGGTCAGCCCACCTGTGGACTCCAGTTACACTCTCCTCCACGATTCCTTTGATCTTTTTGAACATGTTGGGGTACTTCTTGTAGATCCAGTGGGTCAGGTCGCCCCCATCATCCAGAATCTGGAAAACCGGGGAGAGGGAGGTTACTCAGTTAATATTATCTAAGAAAAGGTGCAGAATTTCTCATTAAATGTTTCCAATGACAGATGTCAAACGGGAAGCTTTCGGCAGTTACAGAGCTGTGCTATGCGTGGATGTGGATGTGCGTGGCTCACCATATTAGGCTGCCATCCCTCCACGTTGACGCAGCGGTCGATGCACCACCAGAAGTCGTCTTCAGACTCCCCCTTCCAGGCAAAAACTGAGAACCCTAGGGGTTGTGGATGGGGGGGGGGGGTTATTAAAGTCTGCATGGGGTAGATTAGGATGAGGGGGTGAGCGAGGTGGCGATGTGCACTCACCTCCCTCACCCAGGGCAGCAGCCACCTCATTCTGGGTGGAGTAGATGTTGCAGGCAGCCCACCTGCACTGGGCACCCAGGGCAGAGAGAGTCTCCATCAGAACCTGGGGAGAAGGGCGCACATTAGCGACTTGATGCTAACGGCTTTACTATGAGGCTGCAGTGTTTGAGCACTGAGACACCTACCGCTGTCTGGGCAGTGATGTGGGTACATCCCACCACCTTGGCCCCAGCCAGGGGTTTCTCCCCCTGGGCTCTCTTCCTCAGGGCCATCAACGCTGGCATCTCTGCCCAAAAGAGTCAGCGAACAAGAAGACACACACAGTCACCAACGAGCCCCCGGTATGGTTCAGGAGTCCTGAGCCCCGGCAGGCTCCTGCAGCTGAAGCTGCTCAGGAAAAGGAGACCCCCCCCAGCTGGCACACGTAGCCGGCCGTGGCCCGAGGAACAGAAGACAGCCGACCAACATCAACAGAATATACTGTCTGCACAACGCAGGGGACTCACAGATCACAGCTTAAGGATCGATGGTGAGTCGAAGGCACGGCTGTGAGATTAATGCTGCTCTTTGACTGATCTCCTTCCTGTGGCCTGAGAGAGGCCACAAGCTTACAGGACCGTCAGGACAGACAGAGCACCCCCCCCCTTCTCACACACACAAACCCTGCTCTGCGATCTCGATCTCCCGGCGCCCAAACTCCGCCTGCTTGATGTTCTTGATGCAGAAGTCACTTTGGCCCTTAGAGTTCTTCTGCTGCTTGTCCCGGGGGGAGGTCTCATCGTCAGAGCTGTCTGTGTAGGAGGCAGCTGGGGAGGAGGGGGAGGCACAACACATTACATCCAACTTACTACGAATTTCTTCCACCAATCAAGCTTTTATAGAGCTGTGTGACAGATCTTTTTTCACTACTGAGAGGGGAAAAAAATATAACTTGACATGAATTCATCTTTCCAGAATTATCCATAAAAAGGTAGTCTCTCTGTCCTGGACCACAGAACACAAACACATCCCCTCTGCTTTACCTCGTCATATCACGTGAGATCTGCTCTCTGGGCCTACAATTTCCCAAACCATTCTCCTCTGGGACATTTCCAGAAACACTGAGATTTAAAAAAAATGACACTGTAATAACAGGTTTCAGACTTCGCTATTAATTACACAACGGCCAGGCCCAAATTCCTGCATCCCGGGGGCAGTATGATACAGTCCCTGCCATTCTCTGCTTTTCTCCTGCCCAGTGAGGCACGCCCAACTGGACGGACTGGGGACAAATTGCGCAAATCGAAGGTGAACATGAACGGGGACTGGCACAAGCCAGCGGCAGGTAGAGAACAAAACAGAATGGAACGTCTGCTAAGTCCCTTGGGTCACATGAGCCTCTGTGTCAGGTCAACTAAGAGGAGTACGGCGGGACGTCACCGTGACACTCCAGTGTGTCCAGTGTGAACCGCCGCACCCGGCTGACAGGGAGAGCCCTAACGAACTGCAGGCCGTTCCCAGCGGCTAACAGGGAGTACAGCTGCTCCCTGGAGAACAAAGCTTAATGAAAAGACTCTGCCTTAATCCGCTTATGCAGGACCGTGAGCCGCCAGGCCAGAATCGGACTGCTTTGGGGAAATCATGCAGCAGTTCTGACCTGTGCTGCTTTACTATTGTAATCATGTTACAATAGTAAAGCATCTTACTCCAAGTTAACTTTCATTGAAAATATGCACAACAAAATGACATGTAGGCCTTCTGAGTGCACACATATTTACAGTAACACAATAAACAATAGAATAGAATAGAATAGAACAAAATAGAATAAATAACATTAAAATATAGTGCAACAATTAATTTCCCAAGTAAGGAGCAAGAGTCAATTATATATTACATGTATACTCCAAAATATGGCAAAGTACATTTTTAAATATGTATTTTTTTATTAAAATAAGGCTCTTCAATTACACGCTTAGTGGTGTCGTAAGATATTTTCTTGCAGATAATTTTCTGTAATGTTTAACAAGATGCTTAACAAAATATAACAATAGCGATACACAATCTGTGATCCTGTACTAGTCATAAAATGAATGAAACACTATGCGAAACATAACCCCAGGATAAGGGCACTTTGGTTTCTCACGGTCTAAAATGTCAGAGGCACTAAGGTGCAGAGAATCTGGCATAATGCAGGTTCAACACTCATCTACACGTCTGTGTGTCTGTTATGGCACCCCCGTGTGTCTGTTAGGTGGCCGTGCATCCGCCTTGTCCGGTCAGCGTGTGTATGTGAAGTACCTGAGCTGTAGCTGTCTGTGGACGACTGCGAGATGGACCGGGACAGCGAGCGCCGGCCAATCTTGGTGGGCCGCTTGTTAAACTCCTGCTTCTGGTCGGCAAACTGGATTTGCTGCGAAGACAGGCAAATTTTAAAAAAAAATTACGTCCCATGCTGTTAACGCAGCCAGAGTGACTGAAAGCGAACCACGCAGGTCGACTTGGACACCCCCCAAGAGCGATGCCTCACTGGCCAGGTTAAAGGCTATCTGTTACTACCCCCCAGGTAAACCAGTACCGATGAATGATATTTCCAGCCCCATTCCTTGAAGGTGGCAGTATTTCGGGGGGGGCGGGAGTCACCTTTCCATAAACCATTAACAACCACAAGAATTTAAAATATACTCAATCAGTAAACCAGAGAGTCTAGCCCTGTACACAGACGGCTTCACACAGAGAACCAGGACTAATTAATGCCGATGACTCATCCAGACCTTCATCCACAACTTTAATTAAATTATAATAGTCGTCTCCACATCCACAATTTAGACAAAAGGAGATGTTATAACACGCCAACAGACGTGCTCATCCTACCTCTGATAGTCTGTAGTTTGAGGGTTCCCCAATTCCAGTCCTGGAGGGTTTGTGTGCAGCATAGTTTGCAGATATCTCTGCTCACTGTGTTGTAGACTGGATTCCAGGAGCAGAATTGGGAAACCCTGACCTATATGTATCAGAACCGGGCAGAAGCATGAAAAAACGTTGAAATTTTGCAGTTCCAACATCAGCCTTCGTAAACTCTCTAATCCAAACAGTGAACTCAAAAACCCAGTTGATCAAAATGGTTCTGGGTGCCCTTGGGCCAGCTAAATAACAACCATCTCCAGACACACCAGCTCCCCCTATCTGTCCTGGGCACCTGCTCTCTGATCTCTTTTGCAATGTCGGACCGGTCGGCCAGAAAGCAACCATGGCACTGACATGGGACCAAAGAGCTTGGTTCTGAGGCCGAGAAGAGCCTGATTTGCATACGTCTATTCCTTCAAAAGAACCAGGCCTCTGAGCAACTAAATCACATTAACACAGCGAGGATAATGAAAGTGATTTAACAGGACCCCAACACAGCACACCAGCAAGACAGACCAAAAACATGGTCTGTTTCATTGAAAATGAAAATAAGTCACCTATTTCAGTACAATAATGTACTGAACAACAAATAATGTAATGCGAATTAAATCTCTGGGTGGGCGGAGACAGGGGCGGGGCCAAGATAAATTCCTCCCACTGCTTCCATCCTACTCTAGTTAGTGCTGCAGGAGGCCCAGTGTCAGATAACAGAGCCTTTGTTCGGGCTGGCTTTGGGAGACCGTTAGCTTGGATGGAAAGTTATTATGTTGGTTACCATGTGGGCCACTGTGACCTCTTTTTTGTCCCCCATCTGAGGAACATGAACAAAAAGTGCTCTGAGCATATCAAACACTCTGGTAGGAACAGCTTCACAGGTGACACGCTGCGACCTTGGGGGAGACTCCGCATGCACTAACCTTCATCGCGACAGGCCCGGGCTGACGACACGCACAGGCGCCAATGGACACCAACCAGATACTACTGCCTATCCACAGATACATCCCGTCCTCGGTGTCATTGGCACAGAATCCCATGTTAGCAAAAAACACAGCAACACGTTAAACAAACAGTTCGACAAAACGGCGCCGGCATTTGCATTCATTCAAACGAGACTCACCTTACACTTACACACCTAACCTCGAGGTTATGCATTCAGCCCGCATGCAACGGCACTCGCATGCCAGCCTACGTTGCTGCGGCATTCCGGGGCACGCATTTTCGACATGCTAGCGTTCTACGCTAAAGAAGCACAACTCACCATCCAGTGAGGCAGCAGAAAAGCTGGGCTCAGACTGTTCGATTCCCACTTTGCCATGTCTGTGCTCGCTGGCTCCCTCAGTCTACTCTGGCTGCTCAAGGGGGGTACCAGGCTCAGCAGTTTAAGAAGGTTCCACCCTGCTGCCTCCCCCCACCCAAGAACCACCCCTACGCGGAACGGGCGGCTTCTTTTCCCATGACAACCCCAATCGACCTGCTGTCCTAATCCCTGCCAATCCAGCAGCGACTGGTAGTTCCTAATAGGATTTAGGCAGCACAAGACCCTGTGGATACGGGGGCCGGACTCACTGTTGCGAAACGCCACTGACTGACTTCATACCGGTTCTGTTCCGGAGCAAGCCGGCAAGGGTGGTGGTGGGTGGGTGGGTGGTTGGGTGGTTTACGGAGACCATATACAATCCATTCAGTCATGAAGTGCTGTTGCTCAAGAGTGCTTAACACCAAGCACACTGGTAGAGTCTGTGGTTTTGAACCCTGACCAGCTCAACGCCGCTGGAGATCACAGTGAGGCCATGACCTCACCGCAATGTGACCCCACAGCCTTATGGTCACAAGTCCAAACCAGTAACCTCCAGCAGAACCCAACATCACAGGTGCAAACCTGCAATGTCCCACTCACTACCATATCAGCAGGGCTTTAAATTACTAATGCGATTGACTTACAAGAACTAATGATTAATGAATTAATCATTTATTTTCCGGTTACAATTTCATTTTAGAAGGTGAATAACTAAATAAAAAAATATCCAAGATAAAGACCTTAATGGGCATGTCTGTGGATTCAAATAAACTGGCCACTTCCTGTTAACAGGCAATGAGCCTATGGGGCCAGTCAAACAGCAGCTGATTTCACTTGCACATGGTGCACACTGTCCGAAACAAAGTGAAACTAGCTTTCCGTGCCCCTAGAATAACTCACGCCCTCTGCAGTGCCGGCACAGGACAGGTACGCAGAGCGGGGGCAGGGGAACAGTGTCAAGGACACCATTAGGTTAGCATGGTGTGATCAAACACAGAACATAAGCCAAGAGGTAACAAAACGAAAACAAATAGTCCAAAACGAGGAAGTTACTAGGGGCTCAACATTGTAAAACGAGATGGGAAGCAGAGACGTAGTAAACACAGATGTATTTAAATTCTGTCATTTCTTCAGTGCTGTTTGTTTTACAGCCACTAGATAATAGATGAGTAGAGAAGAATTAGTTACCAGCTTGCTTTGCTAGTAAACTGGTTTTTACTTTTCACGAGAGGAGTGAACAGCGGTACTATCTAGACATCTCAGACATCTGTAAGTTCCGGAATGGTCTGAAACACTTTAAGGAAAAGATCACACATTGATTCAGCCTGAAGTTACTGTAACGTCATAAAAAAATACCTGATTAATCCTAATTGATTGCACTACCTAAGCATGCCTCAAAGTGCACGGGGAATATGCCCCAGGGTTTGTTTGTGTTTAACGGGTGTCGTGCAGTGCTGTGCATATGTAACATTTTAATCAAATCCTTCATCATCATCATCATCATCATCATCATGAGCAAAGATCGTTAATAGGGCTCTCAAAGAACGATTTTCAAAAAATCTCGATTAATCGCACAACATCATGGGTACAATTTAAATTCACATCTTTTTTTTCCAAAAAAAAAAAAAAAAAGAATAAAAAATGGCTTGTCCAGGAATGCCACACAAAGTCAAAAGTTTGGACACACCCACCCGTACAAAGGTTTATTTGTATTATTTTCTACATTTCAGAATTATAAAGACATCAAAAACTACAAAATAACATATGGAATTATGCACTGACCAAAAAGTATTAAACAAAAAAAATTAATTCACGGGGGGCAGCTCTGTGACTTGGTTACAGGTTCAAATCCCTGGGTCAGCAGAGTGATCCCACCATTGGGCCCTTGAGGAAGGTCCTTAACCCCCAACTGCTCCAGGGACTCCAGATGTGCAAGCTTGCAAGTGATTGCAAGGTATTGACATCATTTGTATGCAATTAAGCATAAGCAGCAGGAAGGGTGACATGTTCCAGTAATTATCTGTCATAAGAGGACAAATGCATTCTCCTCTCAGTTTTTCTTTTTTTTTAAAGAACTTTGTCATAACAGTGCAAATGAGCAAAAAATGAGTCATCTTTTCCATTTTGACCCGCTGTTAAACTAAGGGGGCCAACCTGCCTACGTCACGCCAGATCAGCTTAGCAAAGCAAATCATCAGGTCAAAGTTCATTTGAATAAATCCGGAGCAAAAACGCCACCAGAAGCAAATTTTCTGCTTGTTGCATCGAGCGGTTAGAATGAAACTGACAGGTAAATATTTCTTTCACGCTATTGCAACCCTGCCTTTAAGCCTGCCCCCGAGGGGATGAGTCGAGGGAAACCGAAGAAACGGCACATTAAACAAGCCGGAATTATTTAACAAGCCAATAATTCATATTCTAAATCTATTCTATTAAATTTCTCAAAATTTAAGAAGAACATTTAGCAGGAATGTTTATCCAAAGTGAGGATGTGACCACGGGAGTTAAAGGTCTACTAAAAAGGGCCACAGGTTTGTGCAGCACAAGACTAAGAAAGGAGAAGGAAAATGCAAGAAATAAATAGAAAATGCAAAACGGGCTGAAAACAATTTAAAATTCAGATATCTGAGTTGTGTCCCCCATGCCCAAAATACCAGGCCCCTCCAATTACTGTCTCTTTATTTCCAGGTATTAAGTGCAGGATAAAAAGTACATTTTGTGCTATGCAAGCTTGTGTTCTTGTACTGGGCTCCTTTTACACTGGCATTCCTCGGCACACATCTGCTGCAGACAGAACCATGCATCAACAACCACCCCCCAAGCCATGTAGTTAGCTGGCTGAGGACACAGAGGACCAACAGGGATTTGAGAATGTAGTAACGAGGCAGCCAGTGGATGCAAATGTATGATAAGGAAATGCATTCTGGGAAATACATTATTCATGCAGCCAGTGATGGGAAAAGTGGCTAAATGAGGAGGGTGATGGAAAGACAATGGGGAGCAAAGTTTGTCCCAAACCACCCCAGCTAACAGCTGTGTAAAGTGTGCACTTCAACTGGTGTTATGCCTGCAGTTCCCAAAGGTCACCACTGAGTGGCACTGTGGATATAGAACTAATTTTTGAGGCCCTGCTTGAGTTCCTCCAGCACTGACTTCATAGGTCACTGAATTACTGTACGCAAGAAAGTGACTGTCCCCACAGAATGCAGTGTGCTACCCTGGGACCTGCTGAACAGAATAATATTCTTCAGGAAAAATGGAATGGGAGGATTCAGGCCTGTGTATCAAAGCCATTAGTAATAGCAGCATGTCAAAGGCTGGGTCTGGTCCAGAATCAATACAGGCCCGCAGATGTTACGGAAACACGATCCGGCACCAAACCACGGCAAACTGCAGGCCAGCCAACACAGGGTGAGCAGGGGGCATTCCAGTGAATCCTAGTCATGCTTTCATTCTCCCGTCTCCTCCCCGAGAAAGTAAAACCCAGCAAGTGGCGCGCGATCAGTGGGCACGGCGCAATCAGAGCCCGGCGCCACTCGGTTTGCAGACACGGTGCGAGGATCGTTGCCAGCCACGGTCCCTCCTGCCAGGCCCCCATGCAGACCGATCGGATAAACACCCAGCTGTACAAATGGGTGGGACTGAAGAACTCCAGTTACAAGAGATGAGAAGGTCTCCAGAGCAAATAAACAGGGACTTTACAGTGAGGTGAGACCTGAGCTGAAGAGAACTCAAGGTCCTCTTTACCAAGGCCACCATGCAGTTTGGTCACGTGGTCCACATGCCCTCACCCCGGGTCCAGTGACTAGCTGACGAGACAAAAACCGATGTGACCCCTGGCCACGACTTCCCACGGGACACACAACCAACACAAATTCTACTGATAGCAACAGCCTTTTAACACATGCAGCAGAAGAGACCTTACCAACTGTAAGACACCAAAGCAGAGCCTATTTGCTCTTAGTGAAACATCAAGGGGGGGGGGTTACAGCGAGAAGATGGGTGCGGGGTCTTCAGGGAGTTAATCTTTTCACAATCTGAGAAAGAGTAATGCAAAACCAACACGATCAACGTACAAGAACCCATCAAGTTCTAGCTCCAGACCAGATAGCTTTCAACAAACGAAGGACCACGGGAAGCTAACGGTACAGCACAGGAGTGACATTCCCCCAAGTTTGTGTACCTCAGCGAAGAGACTTAAAACGCACTCCAAACAAAAGAGGAAAGACCAAAAGTTGCAGAGAATGTTGTTTTTCCATCTCGCCATACCTTGTAGTTTTTTAACTGGACAGGCCCATTCTTCTTCACTTTGGCTTGGCTAACGAAGTCGGACATCTTCTTCATCGTACAAGATCGATGCAGAACTGTGCTCTGTTCGTGGAATGGTCAGGGAAGCGCAAAAAGCGCAATGCCCCATCGCCGTTAGCACACGCAGAGCCAGTGAAGCAAATAAGTGTTGCCCAGAAGAATGGGTGATGTGAAACACAAAACCACATGAGGTGCAAGGTTTCAAATATTATCGGGATTCAAATATCTAGGCGTGACACATCCCCGGATGGAAATTTTCACAGATCTTGTGAAACACCTGTTTCATTCCCTGGGCCATGGACTGGACCACGCATCAGAACTTCCCCAGGCCCAGGCTGGAGTTGCTTTTAGATGCAGGTTTCATGATTTGGGATCTGATCACAGGTCCAGCTGCATCCTAGGGTGCTTTGACTGCTTTCACAGATCTCTCTTTTTTGATGTTTTGAAAGTGATCTTACAAAGATGGCCGCAGTCACTTAGCAGCCAAGACAAAAGCACAGGTATGTAGCTCCCAGATTAGCTATACAAATACACGTCACAACAGGAGGTCTCATACGGCTCAGCAGAATAGCTCCTATCGTCTGTGATTGGATGGATTGTCAGTGGCTCAAATCCCAGAGTCAGCAAAGTGATTTTACCATGGGAAAACCCATAACCTCCAATCACCACAGGGACAAGCCCACCCTGCTTTCAACTGCATGTCATATTGGAACAAATTAGCTAAATTGAAATTGTAGCGGTTCAGAAAATACATAACAAAAATAAATCAATTTCAGAACTGAGACACCATCTTGTAAAGCCAGCAAGGACATCAGCAAGGAGTCCACTATACCCAGCTGTGGCTTGTACTCTGCTGAGAAAGATGGCTGCATCGCTCAGGTGACAGCGGGCAGCCCGTGCAAAACAAGAAGGCAGAGCCAAGAACCATGAGGGTGGGGGAAGGGGAAGACACTGTGTTCAGTGGACTATGAGAAACTGTCATCCCAGGGCAGAGAGTGGCCTACAGGGCTAAGGCTCTGGGCCACTGATCAGAAGGTTGCTGGTTCGAGCCCTGGCCTCGGTGGAACAATCACATGTCTGTGGGCCCTTGACCCCCAGCTCCAGGAGTGCTGCAAGGTAGCTGCCGGTTTGCTGTGATCCCCAAGCTTGCTCTCGTCTGTGAGGCTCATGGAAAGCAAGATGACATAGGCAAGTAAAAGCTTCCCGGTGTGCAAGTGGAGAATTATGGACTGTGATCTTTCATAAAAAAGATGATAGGATTCTATTGTGGCACAGACCAACAGGTAAATGTGAGTCCATCACTTTTCCCTCCGTAGATTAATCTACCAACTTGTTTATCAATTGGTCGATTAATCTAAACGATTACTTCTCTTCCAGAAAATCAACTTGATCGTTTAATTCTACTTTATTTTGAAAACAAACTGTATGCTTTAGATAATGTACACTGGCTTTCCGGCACTATAGGAACATTATTTTCGCCCACAATTCAAGAAGATCAGTTGTATGCCTAAAATCAATGACGTGCGTATAGTGATGCCCAAAAGTTAGTAATCTGTATAAATTTGGCGCATCCTCATGCTTAATAAATGCGGTTAGCAGAGCACGACACATGCGACACTGGCAATAGCGGCTCTCGTTGTAGGAAGGGATAGATCAGCAGTTACAACATCTTTTGTAGAAGGAAATACTGTGGTCAAACAAGGTAAAAAGATGCTGGTGGTGTGGCAGTACTTTTTACAGATTAAAGTCCGGCATGTTTTTTTTGTAAATATGGTTTTCATTTTTATTTCAGTTCATAAATTATTTTCTTTCATGTAGTATCCGTTTTCATTGCAATTTTAGTTTACAACACTGGTCCCAACAAGTCCAACGTGCACAAACTTACAGACTGGCACCATCAATCGATGTAGAATAAGCCCAGATTTTAGCCTAAACATTTTCATAAACATCTATTCAATGGAGATTCTAATGCAGCAGGCAGACCATTTTTTGGCTGTAATAACAAGTGTATTTAGCAGTTACAAGGACAAACGATATTAAAACACTCTCCGTACTAATGGTAATTTAATAAACATGAATAGACAACACGGTGGTTTTGCATATTCTGGCGGTCTAGAATAGCGCCCTGTGTGTTTTCTCTTCCAGTGCTCAGGCATAGCGCTAGTACCACTGTGTTATGACGTAGCACTTTGCACAGTGCAAAACTGCCTTTTGATTTTGTTATCATTTGAACTGCTCCATAATTATGTAGCGATATCAAAGGAAAACGTTGTTATAATGAATTGCACCGGTTTTTGAAATCGTAAAGGTAATTTTATTAAAATAATAATTAAAAAATGATGCATCGATTTAAAATATAGATGTTGACGCATTTTCAGCGTCGACGTCGTCGACTACGCGAGTCCATCCACCTCTCAATCTGCACAATCAACGCCGGTCCTGTGGCACATTTTTTAACAGGCCCTGAAAGTACAGTGTGGGAATGGGAAGAAATTCAAATACTTCATCCAGAAGGAACAGGAACATTAATGGTAATAAATTACTCTTCAAAAGCCCATAACCTTATCTCCTGCTGATAGACCAACTGATGGTCCCATTTCCATATGCCCATTAGGTTAGAAATTCACCCAATGACAAAGACGTTCAGAGACCCAAAGAAATGTGAACTGGGGGGGAGGGGTTGGGAGACTTGCTCAGGGAAACGCAAGACTGATCCTTCAACCATGTTATATGAGTGTTGTTGTTTAGTTTGTCCACCACAGGGCACAACGCAACTCCCGCCAGCAACACACGATTGTTTGGAATATACATTTGACTCATCAAAACTTTAATATATTTTGTTAGACCTTTGTTCTAAGTACTATTTATGACAATAAAACAAGATTATTTTTAACTGCATTGTCATGTTATGTTGGTGAGAACTTTTAAATAATTACACATGAATGTTAGGGAAAAATCTGTTATGCATGTCTGGGAGAAAAAAAAACTATATATCAATATATCATTACCGATTTTTAAAATCTCAAGTATCGAAATCGGTACTGGAGAATTCTATCAGTCAAGCTCTAATGAATTTAAAATACTTCCTTGGGGCAAAAGACTGGGGGAAAAAAAAGTTGACAACCGCAGCTAGTAACACGAGAAGCACAGCTGGCTCCTTTGCTTATGTACTAACGGCCAGCTGGACAACACGCGGAAAGCGCCGCCTTTGCTATACCAATCCACTAATCCATCTCCACTCCACAGAACCCGAGGAGGAAGGTGTTCAGTAAGGTCTCACACTGAACGAAATGAAACAGGAGTGACCAGCACAGACAAAACCTGATACGTAGAACATATGCAGCCGGGGCCATTCAGCAAATAAGCAAAGCAAACAGAAAAGAGTTTGATAGAAGAATGTTAGGTGAGTAACCAGGAGGCAGTGACATCGAGCAGGCTTAGGGATAAGGTCTCAGGAATTTTGGATTCAGAAGGGTTTAAGCAAGCTCTCATTACTTTGGTAAACAGACCTTTAAACTTCCAGCACTGCAAGGTGTGACAGCAGTTCAATGAGAGGAGTGCAGGGGATTACCTGGGAAGTGAAACAATGTAGTGAAACGTTATTGAGTAACTGCCAAACACAAGGCGGCACGAACATGACTCAAGGAGACACTTTGAGCACGAGGGTTTCTCCCACTGAAGCCGTTTTTCCCAGGAAGTACCAGCACATTTTGTGCCAGGATATGCCCCATCAACTTCCCTTAAATTTACCACATTAATTTTTAACAGGACTCTGCAGGCTAGGAGCCCAGACACCCTGCACCATCCTGCCACGATGTTAGCACAGCTAGCCTTTGGTTTTCTTGTCTATCTTCTGGAGCCAGGGCTTGTTCAGGTGATTTAAAGACAGACGAAGAATAAAATAAAAAAAAACAAAAGACTACAGCAGCAGCTTCTCTCCGTCCAGCCCCCGGATCAGGCAGCACACTTACACACCCCCACCACTATACCAGATACAATTTCACAGTCCACGCCCAAGGGACCTCCTGGCTTCTGGGCCACCTACAGCGCCTCATCCAACACCCATGCAAAACTAAAGTGCCTTAAACATTCAAGGAGGTGAATAGTTTGAAATTGATGCATAATGTTCTTCTTAAGAATAAAGATCGTAGCTTCAAGAATCGAAAGGGAGTAAACAATTGAATGTGACCATCCCAAGGCATTAGCTGAACCAATTTACATTGGGTGGAACAATTACCCGAAAACCTGAAAAAGGATTTGGACAAACTAACAGCAACCTTTATAGCACGTCATGGGAATAAGGATATTAAATTATCCATGAATTATAAGTTTGCAGACACTGAAAATAGTTCTCTCTTTCTGAGGGATTACATTACCTCAAGCACACACGCGCATGTACGCACAGACACACGCGCATGTACGCACAGACACACGCGCATGTACGCACAGACACACGCGCATGTACGCACAGACACACGTGCGCGCACAGACACACGCACACACAGACAGACAGAGACCTTTTTTTAAATGCATTTTATTTTTGGCTACCCCTCGACCATGCTTGAAAATTGGGCTGCTAGTCTCGGTCTATTACAAATGCTTCCACCCAGTCAGACTGTCGACAGAAGTATTCTACACAGTGGGAAAAATTCCACAAACTGGGAATATTCCAGGCATATTACAAAACACAGTTAATGGAAATGTACCACATGCAAATCGGGAACAGGAACCAAAGTCCTCGGGCTGTAACTGAAAATATTCTTCCACGATGCAACAGGTTATGAAAATATTTGCCTAACCCAACAGACTACAGGTCCTGGGGGAATTATTACTAAGATGCCTGACTAAGAGAAGTGGATGAATACATTAACGTAGTATCAGCACCCAAAGCCATGCAAGACATTGTCTTAAAGTTTCTGGGAGGCAACAGCACCTTCGTGTGATGCTGCAGGGAGGGAAGGCTTCCCCAGTCACCCATGTCTCTCCTGATAATGGAAGCGACATGAAACGGCAGAGCTTCAACCTCAACCGCTGCAGCCACTCACTGGCCCGCGTGGAGGCCTGGCTGGCTCCGACACGTCCGTGGAACCACCGGAGTTCTGCACTCCTTACAGCTCATCACCGGTAATAAATCCCTTCTCACGTAGATTGCTGCAGCCAGGTCTCAAGGACAGGACAAGCGTAAATCTAAAGCCTATGAACTAAAGAGTATTTCTAACAGCAATGACGCAAAATGACTGAATTCTTGCTGCTCAAAAACATTTAACTAATTAGCTACTGGATCCTGGATCATGTCACATCACAAGATATATTCAGCTCCTCTCCTTAGTCTGCGCCTCTATATACCGCTATATAGCCCAGTAAAAGCTGTAAAAATTCAATAAGACACCCCCACCTTAAATGAAGTTAAAAGGTCCCGTTGGTTAACAAGGCGACCAGTACAGGCATAATGGAATCTAAACAGGCCAAGTTCTTCCCACCATTTCTATTCTGTTACCATGGTTAGATGGATAATTCCGCTGCACAAACTCTATCCTCAAGTAACAAGGGTGGGGGATTGCTAGGCATAAACTCGTTTCCTTCCCACATACAGTCAGACTAAGCATGAAGACCAATCACGAGCAGACAAGCCCAGGGTGACAATACAAGGCACAGATGTGGCACGTATAAGCCTCCTCCCTTCAACCCCCCCTTCCTTTTGTACATTGGAGTCTTGGCAGCAGTGGGCCAATCCGGTTACACAACGGGCATCTGTCAGACGCCTAGCCTTCCTGAGTGGGCAGCAGATGAGAAGCCCATTATGGGGGGGGGACAGAAATCCAGGATTCATACTGCACAGGCTGATGCAGATACAAAAAGCCCATATAAATTCATATATAAAGCCCAGTTGTCGGGGTATAGGAACCGTTTTTCTGAGTTATATTTCGGCTAATTAAAACACTCAGCTCTAGCTAACCGGACATCGACATAAATCCTTCCTACTTTTTCATAAAAGCATTTCTCACAAAAAGCACTTTAAAGGGTACTGATGTAACGCTTACCGCATGCTACTCTGAACACCGATTTCAGGTGACGGATTTTATTTTTAGACCAGGGTAATTGGGCAGAACGTAGTATTGTTGAGCCATTTTTTGTTTTAAAAGCACTCTTTCCACCTGGGATCAAGTGTCTCTCTCTAGCTACCCACTGCTACGGGCACTCTGCACGTCGCACATGTTCCTTACTGCGAACGAAGCTGGGTAGCCAGTTCCTGCGAACCGCTCGGCCCCAGCGACAGTCAGGTCAAACCGCACAGCAGGAAGAAACACCCTCCCTTCACAAGCCTATTCATCCAACATCCACCCAGCAGCGCGGGGTGAGATTATGACCTGTTTCCCGTCGTCCTCAGTGCCATTGAGTGGCCTGCCAGGACACACATTTGGTGGTGGTGTTTTTAAGGGCAGACCTAATTTAAGAGACATCATAGTGGCACCCAACCACTTGCGATACAGAACTGCTCCCTTCCTCCAATAGAAACATGTGTCCGACGCCTTTGTAAAAAGTTCAGTCATTCTCACATCCCGCGGTGGAAACACCCCCCCCATACACGAGTGCCTGGATTCTCACGGTGCCAAATGTGGCAACGGAGCAACTTCACTGTGAGCTTCCCACGGTCTCTGTCCCAGCAGGAGAACAAGACCCACCTGGCCTGGAAGGGGCGTCCCACGCTCATCTCTCGCCGACCTAATCCTTCCCCGCTGATCTGATCCCTGAACTCCATCCAGAAATTCCACGCGCTGTTTATTTGCATCGCCACAGGGTTTAGTAAAAACCGGGGCCGCACGCCATGCTCTGCCCTTTCGCGCAACTGCATGTTGACCAAAGTCAGACCGAGCAACCTGTAAGCTACGTCACCTGGGCCGGGTTTAGAACTCACAGCATTCTGACCTGGTTCCCGGCTACAGGCCCCGCCCCAGCAATCCGAGGCCCAGTATAGTGCTGGATACTGAAAGAGATACAAGCTTCCATGGATAAGGCGAAACCATGTGGTCAGAGTTCAAGTCAGGATTCATTACACTGCCGGCAAGTCAAAAGGTATAACTCACATCACACCCAATCGCTTTGTGCCAATATTCTAAAACAGCCACAGCTAAACTGGGGAACACTCGTCTTTGGACCCCGACGGTTGCTACAATAACTGGCTTGAGCCGATCACTGTAATCTTATCTCTGGGAAGTCGGCATTTCACAGAACACATTTTCCACTCAAAGATTTTCCATTGAGCACCACAAGGCCACAGCCATCAAGATGGCACGGGATAAGAAAAGAGAGTTTTTTTTAAAAAGCAGATTCAACGCAGAAAATCTGCGTTTCCTCAAAAGCAGGCTGATAAAGATCCTCTGTCGTCAGCTCCGGGTAGCTTAAGGCGGCCTGCAAAACACGATAAGGCACAAATGGG
>JAODKC010000064.1:24998286-25013004 GCA_026777985.1 Mormyrops attenuatus
GGGGGGGTGGGGGGGGAGGTGAATCAGAAGATCCGGGAGACGTGCCAAGAGCAAGATGGCAAACGGCACCACGTGACAAGAGTCAGAAACGTTGAGGCAGCCAGGTCCCAAGAATAAGGGAACATTCAAACAGAGGCCTGTCTGGCATGAAAGCCTCCTTAAGTAAAAGATTCATCTCATCTGGGGTATAGCTTCCGAGAAACCGGGGTGAAAAGGTCAGGGAGTAACACATGAGAATACCATCCATTAAAAACTCAGGAGCAAAGCAGGAATGCATCTAGAAGGTTCTGCCTTTTTTGCTTCCTCGCCCTAAAGTTCATTTCAAGCTGAATTGCAGTTAAAGTGCATACTTTAATAATAACTGAATTCATGTTACAGAAAATACACACCTTACCCAGACAATTAAATATGCAGTTAAAATTCTGATCCATTTTTTAAAACTATTTATGATAATTTATAAAGAAGATAAAGAATCTTTTATAAAGGCACACAGTGAATGAGGTCCATTTATAAACTCCGGTATATAAGTTATAAATTAAATACCCACTGATATGGTAATTAAATACATACTGACAACAGAGCCCCTCTCACAGAGTCAAGGTACCAAGGCGTCAGCTTCACTTTCTGACTTTTCCTTCCTCCTGGGCCAATACCCAGTGTGGGTACTTGTTACAATTACCGCGGTAAACACAGAAATACACCAGCGCATGGAGAGATGCGACACGGTCCCCCAAAATTCTGATACGCTCCCCTTAAACTGACACTCTCTGTACATTGCATTTCTCAGGGTGACACTTCAACCAATCCATGCAAGTCCTGCACCTGCTGGGGGGGGGGGGGGGTGCAGCACGTAGTCTAAACATAAGAACATAAGAAAAGCATATGTCACCTTTAAACTATATGAATGATCTAGGAAATATTCACACAGAGAACCTTAGCCAGTTGTCCAGAACTTCCGCAATTACCTAATTAGATTCATATTAGATATATTCAGCTTATTAGTGCTAGCAGGATTAAACTTTAAGTCTATGAAAAAAAATCCTAAAAGGCAGACAGTGACCAAACCTGCAACATGAATTTGATCCCACATATGAAACACGTCACTGCAGGTACAGGGGCAGTGTTGTGCACAGGTACCTTTTGGGTGGAGGTAAAGTACACTAAAATCACACCATCACTGGGTAAGCGTGGGTGCAGCCACACAATTCCACAACAGCTTTAGAGCAGCTGAAAGAAAAGCCTTCAAACCCCTTTCATACTAATATTTATGATGTCTGAACAAAGGGACCCATTAATTAAGTGATCCTGATGTTCCATAAAAACACTTTTCTATTGGGCTTCTATCCTCCTCAAGCAGTTATTACACAAATTGTTACATCAGCACTTTGCACCAGTCTACACAAATACCCAATTAATGGCCTGTAACTGCCTACACAAGGTATATCCTCCTGACTTAACAGAAGACGTTCTGACTTTCTTTGAGCTACATCTCTTGCCTTTGAGATTATGTTTCTTAATTAACAGGTTTAATTTTTCTTCTGTAGTCAGTTTCATAATACCCAGGCTAGCTAATTGTACAAACTTCTAACCAACTAAAATTCTGCTGTGCAATTAACATTTTCCTTGTTACGTCTTGAATTAGTTCTTGTTTTGTTCTGATATCTCAACACCCTTGCCCAAATCAGATGGATAGCTGTAAGAATACAAAGCCTAGCATAGGACATCTTTACGTTCGGTCACTACATAGGTTATAGGACACAAGCTGCCATGCATGCCTGTTCATAAATATCCCTATAATATTTAGTTAACAGGCCTAAATCCGGAAACGTCATGTTGTTCTTTAATAAGTTTTATCCAGTTTGAGGACTTGGATGTGATTTTGGTTGGTCAACAGCAATGATAGTCAGAATAATAAGTTGTTCACTGAAAATCACTCAGCTCCCCTTTGCCGGCAACGCGGTAAAGCAATTCTTTAAGTTGTGATATAATAAAATAGTGAAACGTGGAGAAAATTAACAAACGCCTCTGTCGGATTTGGTTAATGAAAGCATTGCACATAGAGTATTGCGTTTAACTGGTGCTTAACCAAGCGCCGGGACCCGTCGCAGCTGGATGGGCAGCGTGAGAACAGCGTGTTCCGGGGAGCCGGTCGGCGAGTGGGGCAAGTACTGCGTACGGCGGCCAGATCGCCGGCACACTGCCCCAGACGCTAACGCTCAGCTTTCCCAAAAGAAGAAAAAAATACACTGCGATCGCCATCACATCGGATACCTGCGGGGTATCCATCTCCAACTTCCAAAACCTAAAAAAAAAAAAAGTAAAAAAAAAAACAAAAACACACACACAGAGTCCTGTCACGTGAATAACACAGTGATGTGTGCGATCAGGCAATCATCCCATCACGTTGTAATTTCAAAATAAACATCTCGACCCCCCGATGCAGAATTGCTGCCGGGGGGGGAGCTAACAGAATCAATGACTGCACGCTAGCTAGTTAGCGAGCCGGTCAGCCGCGTGTATCACGTATCACTGACCGAGCGCCCTCACCTTTTTCATCCTCGGAGCCTCGGCTACCGTGCCATCCTGGTTTATGAACGCTTCCCCGCCGTTCTGCTGTGGATCAGTCCGCTTCATCGCGGATGCCTGCGGTACCTTCATTGGGTTCGGGCTGGGGGTTGGAGAAAGGCTCGGGTCCCCTCTCTGGACCGTCTCCGTAGCTAAAGCCGCTGGCGAGGTGGCAGCAGCGGAGGTGGCATTAGACTCGTTTTTCACTAACGCTTTCTCCTCACCTTTAGGCGTCACCGGCGACACGGGCGCCAGCTCCTTGCTGGGAATGTCTTTGAGTTCGACCTCGGCCATTTTCGCAGCCACAACCTGCACTGACATCGTTGCGATTTCACGAAGTCCTTTTCCAAAGCTCGGATATACAGACGGATACGAGCCGTGGAGGACGATGATGAAGCAAAGGATGATGGTCGATGTAGTTTTTATGTAGCACATACCACAAAATGTTAACGCAGATTCTTAGTTTTTATTAGTGCAAATGAAATGCAATTCTTTATTCGTTTTGACAACATACATTGCCTTTTAAGGAATATTCGTCATTGTAAAAAATACAAAAATGACACCTCAGACGCTATTTTAAAAAAACTACATCGACCAACATCATTGTATAAACGCCACTTAAAAATGCATTCTGGTATATGAAGTTCCTTTTTATTACACTGTGGCACATCCATCCATCTTCCAATCGCTTTTCCTATACAGGGTCGCAGGGAGACTGCAGCACTCAGGACGGGTTGCCTGTCGTTTGAATCATGGACTTACCAACAAAAGATCAACTTAGCGTTCCTTAGATTTGTGTTCCTAACTTTTGAAAGATGTTCCTTAAAACGTTCTCAGGTGTTTTGCTGAAACAATACAAGTAATTTATTTACTAATGTTAGTAACCAAATTATTCCACACCATTAGTGATTAAGCGTTAATGTTATATTTTATCAGAGAGGTGAAACAGTGGTTAGCATGGAGATTTACAGCTCTAGCTGTCACAGCAGAACCACCAAGATTCTCAGAGACTCATCCCACCCTGGACATCACCTGTTTCAACTGTTGCCCTTTGGTGGGCGCTACAGGGCAATGGAATCAAGAACATACTCAAAAACAGTTTTTATCTTAGACCCATTATCTCACTCAACTCGGCCCAACCTTGAACACTCTGTCCATCATGTTGATATGTTTATTACCTCACCTACTAGCCTGTGCAATATTTTCTTAATTACACTGACGAAATCAGCAATATTTGAATATTTATTGTAAAACTGAATCACAAGGAGAATAATATGTATAACACAACACTTCACACTTTTTTGGCATTTTTACATTGTTTGCATTTTTATTCTTTGCATTTTTTCTATAGTAAGAGAAGTTTGCCAGAAGACTCTGACTGATCTTAGACTGGGCTACTTGGATCTGTATCTTGCACATTTCCCCATGTGCTTTAAGGTAGCATCCTCAGAACATTGTAGTGGTGGTATGTACTATTACTGCTCACACCTACAGATGTGCGAAGGTTTCCTCACATTTACATTCCGGCCGTCTCCAGTCTGGTGCTTGAAATTCTTTCACCTTTCAGTGTAGATTTTGAGGTGTTGCAGAAATAAAGTTGCCAATTGTGGAACATTCAGGTTCAGTAACTGTGGCCATACATTCTTATACACCTTTATTTCACTTAAACCACCAGTACAATTTACAAAACAGGTTGATGGTTTAAATTAGTTTCATATTTTCACATTATATATTTATTGCCCAGCTTGCATTTTATGTAGAATGTCTTAGAGTTTATATCCATTTAAACAACTGGAGATTTTACGTCAACATTTCATTTTGAGTATGTTGCTCTATTCTATTACATCACTGCCTCTCTTTGTACTTAAACTAGTACCTTACCTGCTGCCCTTTGCATCTGCGAACCTTCACGTTCTCGGAATTTTACAGGATAAGCTTGGATAGGTGCCACTTGGATAACTAAACAATACATATCACAACGGCGTCACAGAGCAACTAGATGGTGGTCAGTAATCTATTGGAACATAATACGTGTTGTAAGATCATTCCAGACCACTGATGCTGTCCGATATGCTAGTTTATATATTGTTTTTTTTTTTTGTTTTGGTAGCAATTTGTGTCACTTGGAGTTCATAGGTGTAATTCATTCATAAAATAAAACAGTTGTCTTAATGCTGTATGATCCTGCAGAATTTGCAGCCTGGAGGAGGGGCCCTGGGGAATATTTGCCGGTCGTGGGGGCAGAAACAAGTTTGGGGTGTGTTCAAACCCATTATTTCACTACATGGGTATGTGCCCAGACAGTGAAATAACAGGTACGTGATAGTTGTTCTTTGTGACCTGTGTTGAATGCATGTCCCAGAATGAAACAGAATGCTATGATTAGATTACCATTCATCTACAGGTATGTAATAAGCAAATTAAACAACGGCTATCGGTCCATGATATATCTATCAGTTCTGCTTACAGCAGCTTTAGGAGAAGTTTCTCACAGTCAGGCGGACAATTTTAAACCTGACACTTGACATTTACTTTTTTATAGCATATAAAAGCTGGGTGGTTTCGTGGCTTAGTGGGAAACACTTTTGTCTCTGACCTTGAAGTTTGGGGAGTCTCGCCTCTACACTGTATGTGAAGTTGGCATCCTTCTACAATCCAAAGTCAAGCAATTATCTCATTTGGGGTCTCCAAATTGCCCAAAAGGAGTGTGTATGTGGACTAGCTTCCCACCCTGGATGTAACTCTGCCTTGTACCCCATGTTGCCTTCAATAGTCCTTAGCTACCTTGACCAGCATAACTGGTTAGGAGATGGACGTATATAAAAGCTTTGATTTTGAACAAGGTTCTCAAAAACTACAGATGTGCAACTGTTTTAGAATCCGTCTTGATTTGATTATTTGTATTGTTGTCTATGTGTCTCGTTATTTTCATTTCACTAAAGATGTGTACGCAACAAGAAAATAAAGGTGTTACTTAAAATAATCTCAATGACTTATTCAATGGAGACGCAGATATAATACTTAAGCACGCCTAAATACTGCCACCCCGTGGACATTCTTACTAGAGGTTGAATTGTATGTGATCTGTACCTAATACAACAAAACAAAAGCCTGTTCTGAAATATAGAAAAATCAACTGAAAATATACAGTACATATATACATTTTTTTAAATCTGGGCTTTTATTTTGAAAAGCTAATACCGGAAACTCGCAATGGTTGCCGGCAGCAGTTGTTGAAGTTTGGTATCGGTTCATGCGATATCGTCAGCTTTTGTTATGTAGCAGTTTCGGAACCGATATTATACATTTATTATATTAACTTTGATTATGGCAACTTTTGTTAAGTTGAACACAGGAGCAAGAATGCCTATTGTCGGTCTTGGGACGTGGAAGGTTTGTTCTTTTACACCTTAAAACATTTATTTTTTACATCTTAAAAGATTTATGTATTCACTAAAACTTCTATTTTATTATAAATATGCCTTTTTAATTTTGATAATTGCTGCAGCATTGGTATACTTTTAGACTTCTTTTCCGCCTGTCAGTCTCCCCCGGGTAAGGTAGCCGAAGCAGTGAAAGCTGCCATCACGGCAGGGTACCGGCACATTGACGGCGCCTTCATCTACCAGAATGAGAAGGAGGTGGGAGAGGGAATTCATGCCATGGTCAAAGAAAGTGTGCTGAAGCGGGAGGACCTCTTCGTGGTCAGCAAGGTGTCTATACGCTGCTTTCCCTCTTTCTCCTGCTCCTTAAAATATCTCTGACTGTATAACCTATCCGTGTAACCTGTTTCGCAAGGAAAGCGTGCGCATACCGTGTGTTGATGTTGCAAAGAATCCATGCATGGCCCGTGTTCACTGATTTTAACGCGCATCACTTTTATACAGGATCGCTTTCTCATATTCCCGTTAAGGAATTTAACTATCTGAAAGCAGTTGTTAATTGTTTCTCTTCCACAGTTGTGGTGCACCTTCCATGAGAAGTCTTTGGTGAAACCAGCTTGTCAGAAGACTCTGAGTGACTTGAATCTGGATTACGTGGATTTGTACTTGATTCATGCACCGTTTGGTTTCAAGGTGAGGCAAACGCTTCAAAATTATCCAGAAATGGTCGCAAAATTACATTTCAAGAAGAAGTCAAGATCGCAGGATTTAATGTCTGAGATGGTGTTGGTCAAAAAAAGCTTTAATGTTTTCTTTGTTAAAGCAATTTTAAACGTCGTTGGAAGTAACCTAGTTAAAAGGGTTTATTATTATTATTGTTATTAGTTTGTGTATGATTGTGTTGTTGATTCAGGCTGGAGAGGAGCTGTTCCCAAAGGACTCTGAGGGATTTGTGATTCCTAGTGACACCTGCTTCCTGGACACCTGGGAGGCGAGGCCCTGCAAATTATTCAAGAGAAAGTGGAGTATAATAGTATAGTATAGTATAGTATAGTATAGTATATAGTATAATAACAGTATACAATAGAGTATAATGATTACTGGGATGATTCAATTTAAAGTATTTGGTAGCTAATGATGGTAGTTGTTCATCTCAGGGCATGGAGGAGCTGGTCATTCCTAAACCTTTCTTTTATTCATGGACAGTGGTGGCTTAATGGATAGGGAAGCACACTAGTAATTGAAAGATTGCTGGTTTGAATCCCCGACCGGCAAGGTACCGCTCCCCGGGCGCCGAATTAGCTGCCCCCTGCTATGTCATGATGTCACATATAGGTTAAATGCAGAGGATACATTTCATTGTTGTGCCCTGTGTGCTGTGGTGTGTCAACAATGATCACTAAATTCATAATTAATTAATGTCAGAGTTAATAATATTAAAAAAATGCTGCCATTGACATTGTAATTACACAGGCCATGGAGGAGCTGGTGGATGTAGGGATGGTCAAGGCTATCGGGATCTCCAACTTCAACCGAGAGCAGATCGAGGCCATACTGAATAAGCCAGGCCTTAAGTACAGGCCTGCCACCAATCAGGTATAGTGCTGCAAAGACTGCTGCCCCCGGGAAAAAGGATACAGTGCTACAGAGTGAGGCCTCCCTCCATAAGCAGCCGAACCATGTAGCTGTGTGTCACATCTTTGATTGAAGATCTCTCTGTATTGCTGTATCTCCAGTGTTGTGGTTATGTGGAGTCAGATGCAGAAGAAACACTGATTTTGCTGTATATTCCTTTCACATCTCTCAGAGAGGATTACATCAAAGAGACTGTCTGCTCATTTCTAGGTAGTCGTGTGTGTGTTTGCTGGGTCTTGTAGAGGAGGAATGATCTCACATCACAGTGTGTTCTGACTCCAGATTGAGTGCCACCCCTACCTGACCCAGGAGAAGCTGATCAGCTACTGTCACTCCAAGGGCATCTCTGTGACGGCCTACAGCCCGCTGGGATCCCCCGACAGACCGTGGTGAGGACGGAGACTCTCATGGTGCATGGAGGCAAAGGGGAAAGACCTTTCCATTCAGGTTTTTTATATTTTAGGGCCAAAGCAGAAGATCCCTCTTTGCTGGATGATTCCAGCATAAAGGCCATAGCTGAGAAGCACAAGAAGACTGCAGCACAGGTCAGGGGATCAAGCTGCCAAAGCGACAGATATTCATGTGACATTGGGTGTCATGTGACCGTCTCCACTGGCTGTCCCATTAGGTCCTGATCCGCTTCCAGATCCAGAGAAACCTGATTGTCATTCCCAAGTCCATCACGCCTCAGCGCATCCAGGAGAACATCCAGGTAAACTCAACTGAGAGATTGTGGAGAGAAAGGCACATATTGTTCGCAACTCCAGAAGAGGGGTAAAAACACATAAAATAAACAGTAGATAAAAAAGTCAAAATTTATAGAACATATAGAACAAAATTTTTACCCTGTTGACTAATATCTTAAATAACGTAGAAGAAATTTGCATCTTTGGTGAAAAATGTCTTGTTGCACAGAAAGTTATTTGTTGTCTATGACCATTTCCTGTTTCCTTGGGGTACATTTATCACATCACACATATGCAAAATCCCTGGCTGTGTCCGAATTCAGGGGCTGCATCCTTCGAAGGATTTGGTCCGGGTCTGGATTTTTACTTTCTGTACCTGAAACAGCCACCTCTGCATTTGAAGGAGCCTTCAAAACGGGATAGCCATGTCGCACTGCTCTGAAGCATGTGATCTTCAAATGCAGCCTTTGAAGGATGCAGCCACTAAAATCGGACACGGCACATTTGGCATTCATCAACATAGGTAGATCCAAAGAGCATTAATCTAAAATGAGATTAAAGGTTGTTAACCTGTACAAATTAGATAACAGCTAGATATAAAGAGCTAAAAAGTACCATTGAGCGCAATCAGTGAGATTTTTTAAAAATGTAATAAGCATGGAACAGTTCGAATTTTTCCAGGAAGGGGACGCATCACATACTGCCTCCATGTACAGTCAGACTTAGGCTGTACCCACACTAGGTGATCCATACTGTGTCCAGGCACGTTTGACCCTCATAGTCCAGTTTGTTTGACTGGGGTAATCACTCCATACCATGCCTGGGTACGCTGAGCTGGGCCCACTTGATGAGGTGGTCCAGAGCACAGATCAGTTGGACTGCTGAACGCAGAACGCATCTAGGGTGATCACTAACCTTAGGACAGAACAGACATGACGTCAATGATGTGACTGGCACACACACGTGCGCATGTACACTCAACAGGAAGCAGACCTGGAAGGAACAGATCAGATGAGATAAAGATTTTACTTTTTGGTCATGCACACCACCTACATAGTAAACAATGGGGACTTCATACAAAGAAACACACCAAGTACACACTGTTAGATATGCTGGTGGATCATTGATGCTTTGAGGCTGCAAGTAGCCCAGGGGGTCATGTGAAGATCAAAGGTGTCATGAATTCCATGAAATTCCAGAATGTTTTAGCCAAAAACCTTGCTACCTTGCTAACTTGGCCATAGATGGATCTTTCAACAAGATAATGACCCCAAAGCAAACATCTAATTCAACACAGAAATGTTTGTCTAGCTTTTGCAAAGACCATCTCAGTTTCCTGATTTGACCTCCTCTATGAACCTGTGCAGTGAGTTTAAGAGGGCAGTCCACCAGCATAAATCCAAGAATGTTAAGTGGAATTATTCTGTATAAAGGAGTGGTCCAAGGTCCTTCAAGTGTTCTCCAGTCTAGTTAAACGTTACAGAGGCTCTGTACTGTTATCCTTGCCAGGGGAGTCTTCACTAAATATTAAGCACGAGGCTGCCAATAACGTCCGAAACCCATTTCACGGCATTTGTAATTCATCTTATAATTAATGTTTAACTCATCTTCACAGGGGGTTGCCAATAATCCTGGAGTTGATGATATCATTATTTGATTTCCCGTCAGATTGCTTTACACACTATTGAAGATACAATGCAGACATGACAGGTGATCTTTTATTTAGGACCGAAGGTTAATAGGTTAAGAGTAATTTTTGCCTCTCATGAGCAGGGATGGTGGAGTTTGTCATACTGAACCTATACTGTCTCTGCTCAGGTTTTTGACTTTGAGCTCAATGAGGAAGAGATGAAGACCATTATGGGGTTCAACAGGAACTGGAGAGCCTGTCAGATGCTCTGGTGAGCCTTGATATGTATGCCGGTATATTTTGGTTCAGAAAATAACTATTTAATTCTTTATTATTTTGAAAAGGTCAACTTTGGTAGGTTTCTGCGCACATAATTTTTTGCTATCCAAAAGATTGCTTTCCCTACTCTTCATTTCATTTTTAGGGGGTCGAAACACAAGGACTTTCCTTTCAACAGTGAATTCTGATGGAGACATGCATAAAGAAATGACTAAGTACTGAGTCACCCAATATGACAAGGGTGTGAGAGAGACCGATGATGTTCTGCAAGGGGGAAGAAGAAGAATGCTTTATGGTTATGGATAACTCGTATTAATAATGTAAACTTAGTTGCATAATATAACACTGAACAAGGTAACAGAGTAACATCATAAACTATAGACAGATTCTGGGATTAACATAGTAACATGTTGTCAATGATTAATACAACATGGTAACGCTTCTGGAAAAGCTTTACTTGTCCAGAGAAATTTTGTAAAGTCAGATCACAGTGATTCAGCATTATTCATGCTTTTGTAACGAACTAGCGCCCTGTAGTGAGCATAGCAATCCTTCAAAGGCTTCAAAATCTTTAATAGTTACCATACAGGAATCTGGTCCTTCTTTTTAATGTTAATGTACTGTTTTACAAAAGAGTAAGCACCCCGTATTTACAGAAATAAAAGGTGTAGTTTGGTGACACATGACATTGCAAGTTGATGCCAGAAAGTACCAGCAAACTGTTAAAATTTATTTTGAAATGGTCTTCAGCATCTAATCACACAATATGGTAATCAGTAAAAATGCCTACAGACCTAAAATAGGCCACTATTCGGCATAATTAAATCTCATCTTAAATCCTCCCATTACTACTGTTGAGTTACATTTGCTTCTGTTATGGAAACCTGTGAGAAGTTCTTGAATTTTTGAGTTAACAATATAAGATGTAACATTTCCCCCCTAGACACGTATCCCTCAGAGACACATCGTCCAATCAGCTACCTCCAGCAATTTCAGCCAGTGTCAATGAGGTGGTCCCACAAATGAATGTCACTTACTGTCCCTTACACATTATACCATCATGACTTTTTAAGGAAGATCTTTTGTCTATAATTAGCTCATTAACTAGTGGAGTTGTCCCTTCATGCGACTTCTATTAAAAAAATCTAGCCTAAACCCTAATGACCATAAAAACTACAGCAATGCCTGCTGGCCAAATGGGAAAAGGTCACAAAGGGAGGGGTCGACCCTGACACTATTATCTCTGTTTGAGTGATAAAGAAGACCTAAATATATAATTGAAGCCATTTGTTATAAATGTGAGTCATCTTAGAGAAAATATAAGGAAATCATAGGGACAGTTACTCCATCACTACTGAAATAATAGATTTAATTTTTACTGATTTCTGAATTTTTCCAAATCTCATTTGACCTTGAGAATATAGCTACAGATATGCTATTTGGCTGTAATATTTTTTATATATTGATATCCAGATAAAGATTCCGTGTCGTACCTTAAGGTTACCTAGGTTGCATTTAAATGTTTGTTCTGTATCTTATTTTATTGGGCTCCCTGAAATTATAGATATTGAGACGTATCTTTTCCTTAAAGTTAATTAACTGAAATTGATGCCACAGGTAAGATATGAAATATTTCAGTCTAATAAACAAAATGACAAATAAATGTAATCTAATGTGATGTAAAGTGACACATATAGTCTGGGAGAAGGAGAGATGGGCAGATTTCCACCAGTAGGGAAAATTTATTACGAACAGAATATACAAAAAACAAAAGGACTGCATGGAGTCAAAACAAAGGCAGGTAAGGTAGATTAACATGAATCATGGGCTAATAACAACAAGGTTAGGTAGGGCAAACAGTAACCAAGAAACACTAATGTGGAAAACAAGTAAACCACCAGCAGAAAGTAATAGAGCACTCAGAATGACCAACAGAGAAGCACAGTAAGGATAGGTACTTATATGCAGAGATAATGTGGTTGGAACAAGGAACAGGAACAAACAGTGAGTCAATTAATTACTACATTATGACAATGAATTGGGAAGAAAACGGGATGGCCAGCGACATCTGCTGGCCACACGCGAACATGATAGAGACAACAGGGAGAGGTCCTGTCATAAGGAAATCCCTTGGCCTGTACATGAAAAATAGGGAAGTGTATTCCCCCAACCTGGCTTGTTGTTTATGGAGGACCACCGGAAAACAGGGCAGAATAATCCCTGGACTTGGAGTATGGGGGTTGAGCAGTCTACCTCTCCCTCATTAGTTAAAAAAAGTAAATAAATAAAAATTGTTCAGGGCACAATGTTACATGCAGAGGTAGTTATTATGTGTTGCAAGGAGGGGTTAAGTCAATGAAGTTGTTTTTCCGTACTCAGCGTGAGTGTCGTCCGTCTTATCCTGAAACTTTCCCAATATATCACAAAATGAATTTCAGAAGACCGTTTTTCTCTTTGCCTTCTTCCGCCCCCTTGTGGCTATAAACTGGTGTTATTTCTCATTTCTCATCACGCAGTCAGGAAACTCCATGGAAAAGATGGAAAAGGGGGCCTTCCCCAGGTCATGATGGCCATCACCCCGATCAGGTTAACCCTGAAGCCGGCCTTCACCTGTGAGAGAGAGGGACTAAATAAGAAATATTAACTGAAGCAACACTTCGTCATTTCACTGTGTTTTTATGATTTAGATGCATATGTAGCTGTTGATGCAAATTGGGACTATTACTCACCATATCACTAATCTGTATGTGTCCATAGCTGAAAACAATGGCGTTGGGGGGGTTTCCCACTGGCAGCATGACCCCCAACGACACACAGATGGTGCAGGGAATTAGCACATAGAGCGGGTTTATGTGCAGGGTTTCCGACTGGCATACAGAGATGACACGGGTTAGATTACAGGGCATACAGAGAGTCATCTCATCCTGCTGGTGCTCCCTGATGGAGGAAATGAGGCTTTATGACCTGTGGAATTCCTCCACTGTTGGTCAATCTTAAGATTTTACACTTTGACTGGGTTCAGAGAGAAAATAATTGACAAGTACAGGTCAATCCCACCCATGAATAATGTCAACGGGCATGTGGTTAAAGGTGGTTTCCTACCAGCGTGGAGAGTATGGGCAAGAAGACAGTGAGGGTGGCAGGGTTGCTTGCAAACTCTGTGACACCGGAGACCAGCAGGCAGGCCAGGAGGGTCACCGCCCAGGGTGGCAGGCCGCTCATAGGCTCCAGCTGTCGCCCAATCCAGTCCTGATACCTGCGTGGGAGGAGATTATGGCTGGGTAGCTATGTACCGTTTGATGATGTCATAAACGAGCTAGAAATTTTACAAGTGAATCACACAATCAGCATTGTTATCCAGAATAACAAAGACGGCTCGCCTTGGAAAGATGTCCTTCACTGCTATATCAACAGAAAGCATCAAGGAAACAATAATTAATGGTAATTACATTATCTACTTGGGGAGTCAATGTGATTCACATCTCGATGCATCGCCGGCGATCTGATCCCTTAAAGATACATACGAAGCCATTACTAATGTGACGATATGATTCACCCACTTAATGACGTAGTGCAATTCAACATGATTTGAATCAACGCGACACGATTCAATGCGATACGATGCAATGCAGGCTTCCAGCATTTGTGACACTTGATGAGAATTACTCACTGACATGGAAGAATGTGCTTGAGAAACAGTTTTCAGTGGGACAGTCAATCTAAATATTAAATTACTGGTCGAAAATGATTAGTCACATAATAAAGGCATTACTAATAATTATAAATTAACAAATCGGATTATACCAAGGTAAAGATGTTATTAACAATGCATCCTGAGCTCATCCTAAATTGTTTCCAGTGCACGCTTCTTTAATCAGGGCAAACACATCATCGTGAACTTTTATGAAGGTGCACCAATGCAAATCAGTAAATCTCACCATCCCTGTCATCTGCTGAAGACTAATTGGCACTAGACTGCTGTACTTTACCTTGCAGCCGGCTGCTAGGGCATAGCCTCCAGCAACAAGGACCACAATCTCCCAGGGCATCGGGCTTTGGAAATTCTTCCATGTGATCATAGGGGCCAGAGGGTCAGGGTTGGCCTCCTTCTCTGAATTTCTATCTGCATTCATAGAAACCAAGCTTCAGTTGCTGAACAAAACCCACCCATCCAATTTGTGAAACTGCTGAATCCCAACTGGGGTCACGGGGGGGACTGGAGCCTATCCCAGGAACAATTGGCACAAGCCCTGGGCAGTCACCAACACTCACGCAACTACAGGACCAATTTAGACTCACCAATCAACCTAACCTGCATGCTTTTGGACCATGGGAGAAAACCATAGCCCCTGCCGAAAACCCATGCGAACACAGGGAGAGCGTGCAAACTCCACACAGAAAGGACCTGGGACCGAACCCAGGACAGTATATACTGTCTACCATCTATGGTTCAAATTATACCACAATATGAATTTTATGCCATATCACACAACCCTAATTGTAGCACCTGTGCCGACTTGGTGAAATGTACCTTCAGTTT
>JAODKC010000064.1:25013104-25026504 GCA_026777985.1 Mormyrops attenuatus
GATGCCCGTCACCACCTCAGGGTAGCTGCATGAAAGAGGTTAGCTCACACTGCAGTCAGTGTCTTATGGCCTTACGTTACCCACACGTCTGGGCCTGCAGTTTCTGGCAAGTTACCTAATGGGTCCCAGCTTGGTGTACTCCTCCTGAATGCGTTTCTCGGATAGCTCCTCCCTCCGGGTCTTCCGCTTCTTGCTGAGGGAACATGTTTCCTTGAAACTACAAAAGTGGGGACAAAAGAAGTATCGTAGACTGTTGGGTCACGGTAACTGCAGGCAAAACATGTATAAGACATTGCATGGTTCCACATTATACACTTACTTGCAGCCCAAGAACAAGCAGTGAAGCCAAACCCAGGTCAGTATCAGCATGATGATGGAGATTGGCAAGCTGAAGATAAACCAGGTGCCGAAGTTGATGACTTTTGCATCTGGGTAGCGGCTGTGAACACCGAAAAGACAAAAGCACTGAGTCAGCTGTTCGGTCCTTACAGAGCCAGCTGGGCCAAGATTTTCCATGGCACCACCCTACTATCTCTCAAAAACATTTGTTCATTGATCCGACGAACTTATCGCGGGACTGTTTTAGTCTTACCGTGACTAGCCCAACATGCAGACAGACAGTAAACTAACAAAAAAGTATGGAAAACCTGTGAGGAGAAAAAATACAGGACACAGGTCCTGTCTTGAGTCATCACCAATCACCGGTGAGGCCCGAAAACTTGGAGCAGACGTCAGTAGCAAAAAAAAACGCGATTCGAAAGGAATCCATCCTCTTAAGATGACACAGTTCAAAACATGGGATCTCCTGCATTGTGTTAAGTTTTTGCAAAAGATCATATTTTAAGGAAAACGCCACCTTTTGATACTGCTCTGATATTATTGCAAACTATGCGGTATGAACGGTATGGGATATAAATTTGGCCGATGGGAGAGATTTTGATTATACCGCCCTACCGCAGAAATTTCCGCTCCTCACCGGCAAAAATGACGTAATCATTCACGTCAAATAATAAATAAATAATTATTTATATGATTATTGCTGCACCTGGCAGTACAATCCTGCATGGGTCTGATTTTGAGAAACCGCACCCACCCTTACCCGTCATATTTAAACCCTTATCTGAACCGTTATCCGACAGAAATAAAATAAAATTCTGCACCAGATCCTACCCGCTATAAATAATTACCGACACCCGACACACACCCAAATGAAAATCAGATAGCTAAAATTAAAGACAAAAGTTTATTGCCACAACAAACGACCGGTGACATGTGCAACATCAGTTGAGAAGGCATTGCCAAATGAAAACGTTGCTTAAAAGCCAAATAATAAGCAAAACAAATGGTAGTAGCCTACCTCCAAACTCAAATGTTTGATATTGCCATGCCCACACATAGCCATACCAGCTTACAATCAAATGTGTTAATAAAACTAAATTAATTTAAATAAAACATTCGGCTACCCTGCATATTATTAGGTTATATAGGCTAACTACATGCACCAGGGGCAGCTCCAGAGAATTTCTACTGCTGGTGCTACGGGGTAGCTTGACCTTTTATTTAGGGTGCTGTGAAATTTACGTTTCCTGGTGATGTGTTATCACTGTTGTTTTTATTACAACACGTATACACACATGCATGCTTACACATCATGGTAGGCATGAACAACAAACCTACAGACAATCTCTGACAATGAAATCATACACAAATCTACTTGCTCAATACAAACAGAAATGGAGGCACACTGCATCGTGAGCATATTAGCGGGAAAAGTATTTGAAATGAGTCACCAGGAATCAGCAGTATTCCATTCCAGACTTAAAATAGTCTCAAGTCCCAAATAATTAAACTCAAAATGAGCTAGAGATTGGAAAATCTTTCACTTACTATTAGATGTCTTCATAACAGCACAATACGCCTGGACATTTATGAAGTAAAAAACGATCCATGTTCTGTTATTTTAGGTTAGTGCAGCGCGCTCTGACTCTTTCACACAGAATGTAAAAAATACGTAAGATAAAACGTTAAATACACTCTCCGGCTGAATCAGATCATTTTTTGTGACGTTATCTTTTTCCTTTTATAAATGTTTATTTTTTGATTGGTCAAAGATAGTATCCACGCAATAGAAATGTAAAATTAAAAATAATCATAAAAATTATATCTTTATGGCACCCCCAAGCGCCCCCCCTGACGTGCACTCTCCATTTTCCTTTGATTACCCGATTTGAATTCTACGCGAAGGCATAGACTAGAATCGATCTCGCAATATGAGCAATATTGGGAAACAAACGCTCATGCTCTCTCCACCGAGACAAGACGTCAAAAAAAGTTGTTTTCGGTATCTGAGATAACTCTGAAATTCTCCCACACGTCGGACCTGATTTTAGTGGAGGTATTGGCCACAACTGTAAACTCTCCACTTGCTAGTTTTCTTTTCAACTCCTCAGCATCCATTTCGAACAACTGCAGGAGACTGCATGCGTTTTTTGAAAATGAAAGTGGGAGTGATTTCCTGGAATGCGCGTGCAGGGATAAACTGATATGGATTTTACGTTTTATCATCTTGAATGCGGTGATTTTTTGTGTGTCACTAAAATTTAGCCCTAGGGTATTTTTTGTTGGCACCTGATGTTTTGAAAACCGCATTTTAGACCCGCGCTCTCCTGCGTCCGACCCGACCTGAACCCGTATCCCACACAGTAGAATATTTTTTACCCGTTTCCTCAAAATTTGCGGGAAACCCGTCGGGTACCCGCGTTTACCCAAACCTGTGCAGGACCTATATGGGAGAGATGGTCATTCTAATATAGATGGAGTTATGGCACTAGTCTAATTGTATTAGTTTTGTAGCTTTTGGTTCTGTGTCGTGTTTTCTGCTTACCTACAGTTTACAAAACCAACCTGCGTTTTTAATATAAGATAAAACCAGGGAAATTACTTGAAATGTTTTCATATTTTTTCTATAATTGCAGATTTGCACAATAAATATTCTACGTTCACAACTACTTTGAAATGTGTTAACAGTTTATTAAACGATTCCTGCTGCAATGCCTTTGCTATGGACATATGTTACCCTTTCAAAACAGTGATATTGAAATTTACAGATCAAATTATATACCGCAATATATACTGTCTACCATCTATGGTTCAAATTATACCGCAATATGAATTTTATGCCATATCACACAACCCTAATTGTAGCACCTGTGCCGACTTGGTGAAATGTACCTTCAGTTTGTTCTACAAAGAAGTAGGCCAGATGTCCTGTCAAACTCCTTGCTCACCTCCCTCAACAGCTTTGAGTTTCCAGGAAACCTCAGGACTGTGTCCCCCCATGGATGAAGTTCAGAGAGTTCATTCCATGTGGAGGCGATTTGAGCCAAAGAAAGAAGTCTTTGAGCTACTTATAGCATGCAGCATATTTCTGAACTTTTACACTGAACCACCAGTTCGACTTTAACTTTGTATTGTATCTATTCCTTGTTAAATCAAAAGAAATTTTTAATCTTGTGGCCAGTAAGTAAATGTGAGCCATTCCAAATTCTAACTTTGCAGAAAATCATAGTTTTATTTTGATATATCTGTTTGTCATCACTATTGAAGTACGATAAATTTACTGAAAGATCCCTCTCCAGAGAATAATGACAAACGAAAAAGTATCAAGGTTAAGTATTGGGGACCTTTTTTTAGCTACTGATGGCTGTAAATCTTTCATATCTTTAATGTTTTCCAAATGCCTCAGAATTACCCAGAAGCCCTGTTGTGCAGTATTCATGTGCACAGAGCCCACGAGACAGAAGCGAGATAGAAAATAACCTTTGACCACTGAAAGGGGCCATTTTTAATTGATGTAATTTTGTTTAGAATGTACAGCAGATAAACGTAAAGACAAACCACATCTGCTACTACTAATTAGATATATACCAATAAATATGTTGTGGTGCTTCAGTCATTTTTTTGTATTGAAACAACCTGCCGTTACGGTGAGCTCAGTAGGGTCAAGAATGACCTGTGTGCTATTCACCGTATCCTCTGTACACTGTAATTACTCTTCTCTTATACTTTCAAAACATTTTTCATCATCTCATTGTATAGGGCAGTGCTTCCCAATCCGGTCCTCGGGGATCCGCAGACAGTCCATCCAATCCTTAACCCTAACTCTATTGGGAGCTGGGGGAAAGCAAAAATGTGGATCATCTGAGAACTGGGCTGAGAAACACTAGTATAGGGGCATAATATATGGGGAGGAGCCTAATTCAGCAGGTTAGCGATCTGTGTCTGTGTCAAGGAGGTCATGAAATTAAACCCTGTGGCCAGAAGACTAATCATATGACTGTCGCGTCCTTAAGCAAGGCCCTTAACCCCAGCTGCTCCAGATACAATGTCTTACCCACCTCCCTGGTCAAGCTTTCCTCTCTCTTGTGTGGAATCCTGAAGATTCTAGAAACCTTTGTAAATCTCTTAGATGATACCTACTTTTTAGATTTTCCCCACGCCAGGTGAGCACCCTACCTGTTGAACTGCTCAGCGAAGATGAGGTTCGTGGAGGTGCCCGTGATGGTGATCAGACCTCCGATGGTGGCGGCATATGTGATGCTGAGTGAGAGGCACTTGCAGATCATGTGGTCGCGCTTGGTAGGATATCTCGATGGGTTTTGATCCATGGGCTGCTGGGGTTCTGAGATGTTGACAGTTGTCTGTGGGGATAAGTGTGGAGCTTCAGTATTGGGCCAAGACCTGCATCCCCCAGACCAGTGTTTCCCAATCCAATCCTTAGGGACCCCAGACAGTCCACATTTTTGCTCCCTCTCAGCTCCCAACCAATCTTGAACACCGACTACCTGGTACAGGTATGTTGAGAGTTGGGAGAGAACAAAAATGTGGACTGTCAGGGGTCCCTGAGGACTGGATTTGGAAACACTTCCCTAGACAGTATACTCACCTGGGGAAGGTATCCATTATTTTTCTTGAGAAACTCTTGACTTCGGCTGAGCTTCAGGGCCAAACCATTGGACTCCTGGGAGATATGAGTCAGTCACATGACCACAATAACATATTTATATTATCGTCCTTTTCGGTGCTCGTTTTATCAGCATCAGCACCCGTGATCAGTCATTTTTTCCACAGCATTAGTTTCCCAGTCAGTGATGCTTCTGACAGGGTTACGGCCCAGTTAGTGCTGCCTGGAAGGGTATTTTTTGCGCCAAAGCCCAAACGGTCAGCTAGTGGCAACACTCACCTCTCCCAGGGTGGAGAGCTCCATCTTCACAAAGCTGTAAGAGGACAACAGGTGAACTCAAGAAAAAATGTATCGTACATTAACATTTGCAATATCCATCGATCTGTCCCAGGCAAATACTATGGGCTATTTAGATGTCACTAATTCAACCGGAAAATGCAATGTAAGATAAACTTTTCACAGAATACATGTGGAATCGAAAACATATTTAAAAATGCCAATTCATCATACTGCCTGTGCTTAGACCACAGGAGGAAACATACACACACACACACACACACACACACAGAACATAGCAACATCACACAAGCTCAGAGGGGGAATCGAACCTCAATGCTGGAGTTGCGGCACAGTTGCATTAGCATTAGCTGACAACTTACTGTGCCACTACACCAGATGACAAGCAACATTCAGTACAGATAATTATTTAAATACAGCGATGCTCCGTACCTTTCTCTGCGATATAGGAGCTCAAGCTGGTTCTTGTCGAGATTTTCTTCTTTGTCTGTAAGAATTTCAGAGCCAGTTCAAACACAGTGTTACTTAGTTATAGATTTTGTCTTCCATCGATTTTGAAAAGCTATCAGTCTAACGGGACTTCACATTACGCCATGATGTCAGTCTGATTCTGTTCCGTAGCAAAAACGTGTAAATCGCTGAGAAGCGACTACAGTTATCGGTCAGGACCAATAAGGGCATACCCACCGCTGTCCTCCTCGGGGACCTCAATGTTGTCATCGTCGTCCTCCTGGGTGTCGGCCACGCCGGTGCTGATGAGCTGTTGCAGGACGGCCTCGGCGATGGGCATGACCATGGCGGTGGTGGAGGTGTTACTCAGCCACATGGAGAGGAAGACGGTGCAGCACATGAAGCCAAGCACCAACCTGCCCCGCGTGAGGCGTGGGAACACAAGGTTCAGAAACCACCTTCACCTTCATGCAGCTGCAATAGTTTTAGCAACCGATGCAACACCACCGACAGAAATGCAATTGGCCTGGAGAGATTTTTAGCATTAACTAGCAATGGTACATATTTTGGATGGTGATGCTTGCAAATCATTTTCATGCTGGGTGAGTGGAAGAAAGGGGCACTCGTGTGTCTGTGTACTGACATGCCCGGCTTGGCCCCTGCTATCATGACCATCCGCAGGGCGATGCGTTTGTGCAAGTTCCACTTCTCGATGGAGGCGGCCAGGCAGATTACCCCCATCAGCAGCAGTGTTGTGTCCTTGCAGTATTCTGCCGCAACCTGCCAGGGGGCCCAAACACGTACACCTTCCGGTTAGGCACTTAAATGAAGAGTAAAGAAGCGTAAAGAAGGCATTTCTTCATATGCATGTCCTAACAATGTCCTGTTCCTGCATTTTAACACGCAGTTCACGCATAGGCAGTGTTGGTCAGTATTTGGCAGTTTGTGGTCTTGTGGTTTGTGGTCAGGTGTGGTCTTGTTACAAGCTATTGTCTAACTCAATGCTTAGCACCTTTTTTACAGCGCGGCATTTGATAGCAAGAGCACTTTACATCCTATCAGTTTCAAAAATGTGTTACTGGAAAGCAGAGAGTCAGCGTTGATTACTAACACGGCAGGCTGACTGCATTCAGATGAGCAGAGTCAATAGGAAAGCTTTGTTCTCCATTCCCTCACAGCCCAAAAGAAAGCTTTGTTCTTTCTTTGGGTGGAAACAACGCAAACGTAAAAAGTGTCACGGCATGTGACGATGCAGTCACAGCGCCTCGCTTGCTGGACACCGACGCATTAATAATTAATGGGGTTTATTCAGCGGAGCAGCAGGTGGAATATAAGCAATACAAATAACAGTGAATGTGCACATTTTAATAAAATCCATGACTGGAGTGCCTAGCAAAAATATATTATAAAGTGTGCGCCCTGCGGTATGTTGGTGACTGCCCAGGGTTGGTTCCCGCCTGCACCCATTGTTCCTGGGATAGGCCCCCCCCCCCACGACCCCAGTTGGGATTGAATGGTTTCAGAAAATGGATGGATGGATGTTAACAAAGTACATAATTGGACTATAGCTGAATATACAGTGACTTTTTTACACAATTATAAATGAATTTAACTCTTAATTTCACCAAGACGAGTGGTTTGAAGATGGATTGATGGATGAAAAAAGAATTCTGTAGTATTAATCTTGAAATGGGCCAACAGGCTTTTGGACGAGTTGTTGCACCAGGAGGCTACGGGAAACAAAATTCTGCTGCCAAAGTTAAGGACATCTGATCCATAGACATTGTCACCCCACGCAGAGGGGGTTGTTAAGGATCCTCGTGCAACTGTAGCCCAATCCAGTTCACGGAATAGACAAACCAGATGATACATTGGCATGTTAAGCTCTGGCTTCCTCGAGCTCTTGGGGACTGGGGTGGTGGGCAGTCACAGCTGCACTGGGTCTGTTTAAGGGCCCTGCTGGGAAGCTGGTCTAGTTTGCTGTTCCCAGGAACCATCTTGGGGCACCTTTGAACCTTTGGGAGCCCTGTGCGCAGCGTGGCAGATCGTGCTCACTGTCACAGCTGTAAGTGTGACGAGCGGAGGGGCTCAGTGGCAAAACAAAGGACCACAGCTGACCAAACTGGGCTGGGGAAAAGATGAAAGCGCAACATGACAAACGAACGGTGCATTCTCTCCTTTGAGGTCTGTGAACTAGGCTTACACAGTCTACTGGCTTCTCAAACCTCATACACACATTCTCTGGCTAAGAACACATATGGAAACACACATACAGAAATCAGCTTAGAGTAAAAATAGTTCAAGTACCCAAGAACTACCCAAACAGACCCAAACAATAATATTATCGCCCTAAAGACCTTCATAAACTATTAACACAAAAGTAATCACACACATACTGACATGACTTCACTCACACAGTTCTAGGCTTGTGGTCTGCCTCCACTGGCCACCGTGAACCTTGTATCAAGTTCCAGTCTATGGGAACCAGTGCCACCATCTATAAAACCTCACTACACCCTACACCCCTTCATGGTCACTGCACTCCACTACATAGGATCATCTGACAATTCCTGGTCAGGAAGGTCGGAAAGTCAAAATTCTGCCTGCTTTCAACTGTGGAGAATGCGCTAATCTTTAAGACGGTGCTTCCACATCATACGCGGTCAATTGGTTCCACAACCCACTGCGATACTTCCAGAACCACACATGTTCAAGACCCTTATGTAAAAGTGCCTATTTACTTTGCATAAGCACCTATTCCCAACTTGTCATGTACTTTAAATCATGCTTATATAACAGAACTTAAATTTAAATTCTATGTAAAAACAGTACGGCAGTTGCTATAATGTATTGTTTAGAGAAAAATTACAAAAAACATTGTACAGTGCAGAACGGTACTGTGCGTGTACTGTACTGTACCATGTTTTTTTGCCTAAACAATATAACAAACCTATCAAAGTAGTACATCATGGTACACTAAACAGCAACATTTTTTCCCCTTCAACCACTACTGAATCCCTTAGCAATGTAAAAACATAATGAGTAGGTCTAACTAAGCCTCTGTTTTGTTAATATTTGTCAATATTTTCAAACTGTGATCATTTGAAACTGCACTAACAGCATAGTATTAGAGCTGGGCGGTATGGCCAAAATTCTATATCACGGTATTTTTCAAAATTATGAAGGTTTCAACGGTATTTTTTTCCCCATGCATGAGTGGGTGTTAATCATATTTTCCACTGATTGCGATAAGAGCGCCATATCACAACAGAAGTCATTTCAGTTTGCCTTTCCTATAGAACAGGTCTATAGATTGCCCTTTTATTAAACTACCTTAACAGCCTTATGTTATTTATCTTATTTACCCGACGACACGTCACAGACACGAGTTCTGCGCACATTTGATCATCGGTGATCTGCACACAGTGCATACCGGTTAGTTTTCTGTACGACTTGATGCCGACTTGCTCTGACGTCATGCCCACATAGGCAACGATTACCTCGTGAGATCAAGGCGGCCGCAGATTTTGGAGCAAGGCGCTGCGATTGCACTCCAACGGCTGCAAAACCTCAGGGCATGACAGGAAACACCTACTCTCACCTGATCTAATTAAGATCTGATTGATTACGGTGTTGGATCAACAACAGGACGTTTAGTGGAAACGTTTCCTCTTTTATTTACTTTGAAATATTTTAATTAATCTGAGTTCATTGTAAAGACCAATTCTTTTACAGAATAAATGCTGTGATTTTTCAGAAAAGCAGATTGTATCTTAGACTGTTAAATCACAGATTACTATCAGATTACTAAAATAACATCTGCACATATTTTTCAGTCCTGACCGTCTAAATATGTGACAGATCAATAATCGAAATGTTTGTCTTGTGTTTCTATTGACAGATTAATGTTTGCATTTCAGTTTAAACAGCAAACTGACATGATTACCGCGTTTCATCAAAATTTTACCGCGATTCATGAAGGAGGTTAAACCATAAACACATCATCTTCTGTTTTAACAACAAACAGTTGTTTGCGTATTTTTGATTGTGAATTCGGACCATCGAATTGGAGCGACTTTCAAATGTTGTCTTTGTATTTTTAACCTCGTATTTTTGCATGTGAATTCGGACCATCGAATTTCCTATGCATAAATATTCAGTGTTAGAATTTCAGTGGCATATAAAATTCAAATTGTGATGGCACAGATTTACTTCCATAGAAACGACCCAACAGTGACGCAGTTATATAACAGTATACGTTACATGCATGCACAAAATAGTTTTATGAATCGGTCTACACATATAACTACGATTCTGTTTGTTTTCATAATTGCTGCAGAAGCACAGTAAAGTCAAGTACTTGGCCAAGACTCCCACACCGTAATGGGGAGCGGGGTAGTTACAACTCTTCCCCACATCCCCAAAAAGAAACTTCGGCATGTTTTTAATCCATGACGCATTTATTATTTTTTAAAGAATGCCACATAGGTTTTTCCGTCACCCGCGATTTCTCAAACCAACCCGGTGAACGGCGCATCAGTACTTCACACATCGCGGGGCTGGAAAACAGGCCCAGACGAAATTAAATGCATATTAATCTGAAGTAATTCCACACAGCGGACATGCTGAGACAGTCCCAAACACACAGCGGCTCTAGTCACATGATGCTTGATGCTTCTTTTTACGGCATGTCGCACATTCGCCAAATATTTCCTTGATTTTTAATATTTTTAAAATATCGGAAAATATTTTCTTATTTATTCACCGATACCGATACATTAATTTTGGCCAGTATCGGACCGATACCGATACTGAATATAGAATCAGCCCATCACTAGTTGTACGGCTATTTAAACCGGTATTACGGTATAAGAAAAATCCATATCATAACAAAAATAAAAACCGGTTTTCGGTATGAACCGGTATACCGCCCAGCACTACGTAGTATGTGGACTGACTGTACACAGTGAAAATCTCACTGCATCCTGAGCATACTCAGGAGCCTGCTCTCTGTACAGTGTCACTGCATGTACGGATCCATGTGTATCTTTAGCTCATGGTGTTAAGTACTTGGCTGTTTGGTTTAGGCTTTCGAATTAATCTGCATCTTAACCTGGCACAGGACCGCATGTCTCATATTACGTGACAACACTCCTCACAGAGCAACATCTAATATAATGAATGAGATTTTCACACAGCTAACAAGGCTATGAGACTTACTGCCCTTATGAATTATGTGCTTGTTTTGATGTTTTCTGTTTAATTCCCTTATTAGTTACACTGACCTCTAAGTCACTTTGAAAAAAACGCCTCTGGCAGATAAATAAATGTAGATAAGACTGCATGCAGCATTACCCAAATTAAAGAGCACTTAAGACAAAAAAAAGCTGCAGTGAGCCCCCAGTGTTCCAGAACTAAAGCTGCTGAATTTCCCCTGAAAAAACCCCAACCCCTGTGGCCAGGCATCTGCTGGATGTGGATGGGGGGGGGGGGGGGGAGAAATTGCATAAGCCCAGACTTGCACTTTCACACACAGACACACAGACACACACACACACACAAGCCTAATTTCATTCAAGCCACCAATGTCAGCACAAGACGCACAGCACTATGCGGAACTATGGGCACCTTTACCTTTACAATGGAGGGTGATTTTTAGGGGCTGGCTGATGGGATTAGCAGTTCCCCCTTTATTAGGAGGCTGTCCCTCTATGTCCCCTGTAAAATCAGTCGTAACATGTCACCTGACCGCCACTTCAGGGCCAAACAAATGAACATATTTATAGGGACAATTATAGAGAATCTCAATGGGCCTAATGCTTTGACTAACCATGCAAAGCAAGCAATTAACCAAACAGATTCATTATGAAAATTTACGCAACCAACCCAGAATTTCATGTGGCATCTGTAAATACACAAAACCTACCCAGTTGCATTCAGGAAATGAATGTTTTTTTTGACCAGCTGATTATCTGCATAACTATATAGACCATACCCTGACATTACCTTCAAGATGACTGTAGGTAGCGCCGTTATAAACTCGCTCCGTGTTTCTTGCTATCCACTTTGACTGTTACACGCATACTGCCTATTTGATCAAATAAAATTCTTTCATTCTGTCATATACCATCCATCAATTCATCTTCAAACTCCTTCTCCCATACATGGTTATGGAGACCAATATTTCAGACTTTGCAGATACATCGAATCCACACCTGAACGTTGACCTCTTGGCTACTGGCTAATGACTCAACACATCCTCAGAGCTCACAGATGCCGTTTAAAGGACCAGATTCACAACAACAGCCTTAACCTAGTTTTTCTATATATTTCTTTCAGAACTTTTCATTTGCTTGAAAAATTAATTTAGTTTAATTCAAATAAGTAATTCTATTTTTAGTCTAACAATTTTTTTCCCTGTACGTAACCCAAGGCACTTTAATCTGAGTAGTTCTCAAATATTATGGCTTTATGTGATCAAAGTACTAGATGTTACAGTCCTGCTGTACAGTTAAACACAGAGGTGGCAATTTCAGGCCCAGAAAGTAAAAATCCAGACCAGGATTTTGTTTCAACCAACCAGCTGAGCATAAAGAGTCACAGTCAAATAGTACTCAAGTGGTTGTTTGAAACAAAATCCTGGTTTGGATTTTTACTTTCTGGACCTGAAATTTCCACCTCTGAAAACAGTTACAAAAACTACAAATCACACACTCCTCTGCAAAGGTGTGAAGTCCTAGAATTTGTGTTATAATGCTGCAGAAATGGTAAACGGAGGAAGTGGACTCACCTCGCTTGACTTGAGGACCCCAAACAGCGGATAGAGAAACGCGGGTACCAGGGCAGCAGCACCCAAGGGCACGGCCTCCGACACCCAGTACACTGCTGTCACAATCAGCACGTATGCGCATGATGCCTCCTGTAGGGGGCGACACAGCCACAGGTGAGACATCTGCTCCGGTTCCAAGATTTTGCTATGACAACAGCCACACCGGGACCTTCAGATGAAATCCATGAAGCTTTATGGTTTCAGCATCAAGCCTTGGAGAATTTCAATTCAACCGAATGTGTTTTACTTTCATGAGCCATTCATTTAACTTTTACTCACAAAACTAACGTTGTTAATCAATTTCCCAGAAATACAGAGCAAAATGGACAAATATGTAAATATCTAAGCAATAAAAAAGGAAAAGAATCTTTGCTTGTATATTTTGCCATTTTCTGTCTGAATCTGCTACTTTCTCTATTACATACCGTGTTTTATACAGCAGATTTTCAGTCTTTTTTTGTCTTTTGGTACAAGATGTGATCCTGTTGACCGGTTATCAATTGGCACATGATCAGGAACCGCCGGTGTGCTTGTGATGCGAAAAACGTCATCTGCATGCTTCTATAAACACCATCAGGCACTGCACAGGGCACCCTTATGGGTACTTAGTAGGACCCTCCAAATGCGCCCTGGTTCAAATATAGTCCCTGCTTATTCAGGGCAGGGGGTATTTCACTGAATCATACTAGCATAATAAAAAGTTTGAAGAGGTACTGAAAAACAAATGTTCCACTGAAAAGTACTATTAAAATCCTCATTAAACCTGCTGATTATTCCCTACCCCGGGGGGGGGGGGGGGGGGGCGCCGGGGGGGGGGGGGGGGGGGGGGGGGGGGGGGGGGGGGGGGGGGGGGGGGGGGGG
>JAODKC010000064.1:25040531-25050601 GCA_026777985.1 Mormyrops attenuatus
TGCCTTGTGCTGGTGTGGGGTGCGGCGCCCGGGGGCGCTTTGTGTGCGCGGCGGCGGTGCGGCGGGCCGGGGGGGGGGGGGGGGGGGGGGGGGGGGCCCCGGGGTGCATTTAACAGCAGGTGCTGGCAAGAAGGCATAGGTGGGTGCAGGCCTGTCAAATGAGCTGTCAGGGCTGAGACAATAATCAGAAGAATATAACATTACTGATACATCTCGTTGTTCAGCTGTAACATTGAGCAACCAATCAAAACAGGGCTTTGATCTGGGTGTAGGTATCCTAGAGGTCAGGTACCTGGACTTGCAGGGTAAAAGAACTATTGGTTCAGATCCAGAGCTCTATGCCCTGCTCTTCTACAGCTTCTGCAACAGGAGAACAGCCAGCTGCGAAATAGCTGAAACATACAAGCTTTGCAAAATGATTTGGGATGTGGATTTCTTTTAAGTTTTATACCAATTTAAAGACAGCCTCGACGATGGAATATAATAATAGTAAGCATGTAAAGAATTGAATGGGGTGGATTTAATCAGCTCTAAACTGGATAGTTTGATAAGTATGAGATTATCTTTTGTGGGATTATTTTTATCTTTATTAAAACTATTACAGTAAAAGGTTAGCGACATGCTTTTTGTTTATCTAAACCATCAAATCCATCCATCTTCCAACTGTATTCAGTACAGGGTTGCAGGAAGAATGAATGAAGAATGAAAAATGTATGTAAATGTAGCCTCTCCTGTGTAAACATCGCAAAGCCATACATGCAAATGCATGCATAACCTTCTAACCCATACATGACTTTTGGTTTTGGTGAATCTCAGAACTAACAACCTGCTTGCAAATAACCCGTGACGTAACCCTGTGACACATTTTACTGACGACCAAAAACACTCTGCAGATCAGCGTTGCCAATCCAGGCAAATCTGTGATATGTATAAACAAGGTTTATAATGGGTATAAGGTTAAATATATGATCTGAATGTGTTTATATATCAGGTTGGCTGATAATGTGGTGTGCTAGTGAGATAAGGGGAGGCCTGCTTAGCAAGTCACACAAAATATGTGGGAAAAATATGTAAATCCCCTTGGTAGCAATCACCCCCCCCCCCCCCCATTTAAAGTGACAGAGGTGCAACGGGAGCTTGGGGATTAGAAGGAGTGTTTGTAGGAGACTGGATTGATCTGAAGCCACGGCGAACAGACTGCGAGGTAAAACAAAAAGCAAGTCCAGTTTGGGTCACATGTGACGGAGTTCAAAATATCCGGGGGACTTCACAGGACAATGACACACTTCAACTGGGCCAGTTCAACTGGGCATTTTGTGGATTTGTCTAAGGTGCAACAGTGGTGGATCTAGACTCATGTGAAGTGTATATGTCATGCTATTATTTCCTGCAGCAAAACAGGTAGCAAACTAAGCCCACACTGTGAAGGTTGTGGGTTCAAATCCCACCGAACCAACATAAATTGTAACTTTTCCTTGGATGAATTATTTGTAATTCATCTGACTGTCACAGCAGATGCTTGGGTGCATTTCTAACTCTTGGTCCACTTGTTGTAGGTGTATTGATATGTGACTCTGACAGTGTATGAATGAATGTTCTCAGAAAACGGAAGGTGAGGAAGCGGCTGTCGTCACAGAGGCGTGACTGCTGGTTGGAGCGGGAGGAAGGTGACTGGGATGCATTCCCCCCTCCCAAGATCTTTCAGCTGTCCTACCAGCCCCCATCTGGCAACCCCCTGTACCTGGGGGGGCAAAGTGGCTTTGACAACCATGGCTATCAGAGGTGGGAGCGCCATCCTCCTGACAGCATCCGTGTTGAAAGGGAAATGGGTAGAGTTCAGGAAAATGGATGAGTGTCTTTCAGATAGTCAGGCATAGGCGTCTCCTGACAAAATAGTCATCACAAGTCTGCAGCTGGAACTGAATTATGGGTCAAGTAATGGAGGAGTTGAAAATTGAATCCTTCCGCTAATAAATGCATGTTTTTGTATTCATGACAGGAGCCAGGAGAGCCTGCTAAAGCCCCCCGTCCCAGGCCTGTACCCCACAGACTGCCAAATGTACCCCCCCATAGTGCTGCAGAGGGTGCCCACTCCAGTTGCCCCTGTCTACCTGCACCTTCCCTCACAGAACCCAGAAGCCGTCCCTTCAATGCAGGTCAACCCTGCCTACTGTGACAGTACCCATGCAGGACCAAGACCATAGCAGCCAGCCTCGAATCCTATCTCCACAATTTCTCTCTCTACTGCTTTCTCTGTATCTCTCTCTTCATCTGCCTCTTTTTCCATCCACATAAGCCATTACTGCAGGGCATGTAAAACACACGTTATGCTGAAAAATGCACTGAATTTGAGACAAGATAGCAATATCCCCCCCGAACCTATGCACTTAGAACCAATTTCAGAGAATAGCTACCATATTTTGTATTGTTGGTCCATTTGCTTTTGAGCCACCAGTATCCCCAAATGTTTAGATTGCCATGTGGTAGCAGGAAGTGACATCACATCACAGTAGCGTGAGCAGTAGCTGTGATTGGCTGGTTGCAATATTGAGCTACTGCACATGATACTTTCTGTTGCTCAGCGCTGGGACATTGCGTGAGGTCTGGGCAACCACATCTATGCATCACGGTGTCAGAAGGCCTTGGGCTACTGAAGGATGGGACGCCATCGCAGATAAAGATGTGAATTTCAAACAATCATATCAGAAAATTAAATGTGAGGTCCAGACTTCCAGGGTCTTTTAGAGTGTAAATAGGAATTTGCTTTCCAAAGGCCAGCGAATTGATTGCTCAACTGAGTATTTTTTATTGCTGTTTTCAAGCATCAGTGCTCCTTTGGTGTTGTATTACAGCTGCTAATGTTCTGGATTTATACCCTTTGCACTTTATGAGGTACCAACACAGATAAGCAGCCATGCTACCATTCAAACATGAGATGGACATTATGAGATCAGAAATGGCCCAATAGAAATAAGATGTCCCATTGTTACCTTTGCACTCGATAAGTGTTTAAAAGTAGAAATGTACATAATTTTAAAATGCAAATAAATACTTTTTCAAAGTTACTCTCAGTTTGTTGCTGATGTTGATTTGATAGTCAGATCTGGACTCACAGCAAAGTCAGTTGAGGACAGACATGCTTTGTTACTTCTGAATGGTCCTGTGTGGGTCTTGCTGCTGTGTTTATAACCCCACTGCAGTAAAAGGCATGGACATACAAGGACTGGGAGGAAACATCAAGCTGCTCTTCATGTACTCTGTCTGATGTTATGTTATTAGTACCAACAGAGGGCAGTATACTTCTGCATGGACCATTCAGTACTGTGGACACAGGTGGAGTGGAGAGGAGTCACGATCTCTCTCTTCTTGATTGACGAATTGATATATAAATATACGTCACGGCAACTAAATATGTGTTTTTCAGTTGTGCACCAGTTTTCCGCGCCATATTTTAGCCCACATTATTAATGATGGTATAGAAATGAAATTATTCAAGATATTGTTTTTATTTTAGCGATAATTTTATAGCGTCATGAAAGGAATCAACATCTACCCTTTACACAGGGAGTTCACATTTTCATTACATTTTAGTTTGATTTCGTATATAAAGAGTCATCCTAATCACAGTGATTAACCATAAAGAGGTAGGCAGTGTGTTACAGCTAAGTTGTAGATATTTGTAGTATAAATGTCAAAATCTTACGTGTGTGCAAATATTAAGATGGATATTTTAATTTTTTTCTGTATTAGTACTATTTCCCTGCCAACAATATGTTATAGAAATGTTATGGAAATAGAAATAATATGTTTAATATTAATATATATTAATATATTCAATAAGGTTCACTGCGTGTGGTGTAAAGTTACCCAAATTCTCCTGGGGTGCCAGATAAATGAGTGATCCTGCGCTCTGACCCTTCATTTCACTCTCACCAGTATATATGTGTATGTCTCTCTAAAAGAGAGTCTGATGAGATGTGCAAATACTAAATCGTTCCAATGTATTTATACCAATACTAGTGCGAATGCCAAATAAAGCATCATTCCATGTCAAGTCATTTCATTTCATTTAATTTCTATTACTGCCTTAGACCAATAGACCTAAAACAATGTTGCTAATCACATTTGGGTTTTGTGTAACCACTCTCACCAGAGGAATAACTATCTAGTGAATGATTGGTTCCAGAGTTTTTACAGCAGGACAGAGGATATTATCTCATTAACATAATAAATCACCACAGTGGTAGTATGTATAACATACAGAATTTCAACCTGTGTTGTAAAAATGACCTGTCTGTTTCCACATTTGTGTTTTTCCATTTCAAGGCTTTACATAGATGCAAAGAATTTCACCTGCATGTCATTTGGCATTAGCTGTACACTTTGCCGTGTGGTTTAGCAGACGTTTGAGGTTTTACTGTAGTCAAATATGCATATATATATATATCAGACATCAGGAAACAAGAGAGTGAGAACTGGGAATTGCTTGCGTGCTGTCTGCCATTATTCAAGGTAAGTGTTTCAGCAGCATTTGAAAAATTAAGTCACAGGTATAGGTCATAGGTATAGGTTAAAATAAGTCACAGGTATAGGTCATAGGTATAGGTTAAATTAAGTCACAGTTATAAGTGAAAGGTATATTTCTTGCTGTGCCAGAGGAGCCAATCTCTTTAATTGTAGCTCCCTGAGAAGTTCAACTGGGGATGCAGCAGGGGGGCAGAGAAACCTATTATTAATTTAGCAGACTTTTTGTTTTAAGAATCAAAACAACAATGACTCAGTAGTCAGACGCACCGGGTTTAATCATGGATAGGGGATTGTAGGGACCGCTGCAACATGGCATATTCCTCCAATCAGGAATGAGCTGCAGTGACGATATTCATACTGCACATGCTCAGTTAGCCCCTCCTCCTCCCTGGAAGAGAGCAAAAAAGTAAAAAAGTCTTTTTTTATGGTCAGAGTTTTTATCATAAAACTGTTTGCGTGAAGCATTGTTTCATCGGTGCAAGTTTCATAGGCACAGCTAACATTTGTCAAAGGTATTGTGCCAAGCTATCATATTGTGCCAAGCTATCATATTGTGCAAAGCTCTATCATGGCTGTCAGCATCAGGACAGCTGCAACGTTTTGTTGCAATCATCTCAATATGCTGTTGCAACTGTCCGTTATCACAACATTAATGCAAAAGCTTGTCATAATGTAACAAAATTGTAATTTTATGGATTTATAAGGAACGCCTTTAAATAGTCAGGAATCTGCCCTTTTTATTTAAGTAAATAGCTTTTTAAAAATCAGACTAGGTCACAATGTATCCTGCATCTATCTATCTATCTATCTATCTATCTATCTATCTATCTATCTATCTATCAGTTTGCCATGAGAAAGGAAATGCATGTAGGAGTGTCCCTGTAACTGTTATAATGTTATCAGCAAACACACAAACACAGTGAAGGACGAAGGCAGGACAGTGAGGTCTGTGGCAAATGACTTTTGGTTGGAGTTTTGGCCATTTGCCACACATCCCTCTACCGATTTATTAAAAAGAGAGAGAAGCTAGCAGAATATACCTAAAAACAGCTGATCTATACTGGAGTCTGAGCACCAAAGAGGTAAGCCGGAGGAACATATAAAAACAAAGAGCTTATGTATCCAAGAAAGTGTTGAAAGTGCGTCTCACACACACATACTGTACATGACATGCACTTACAGACACGCACACTTACCTGCATATCCACATGCACACTTAAGAACATATTTCAACATTCACTTAAAACACGCACACAGTTCAGTCCAGTAAGACTTCACGGAAGTTCACAGGAATATTACTGAATTTCAGTGTCTTGATTTTGAGGGAAAAAAAAAATTGTAGCTCAAATGTATTGTGATAATTAACCAAAAAAATTAACCACTACTGGTTACTTTAAAATGTTTTTTCCTTTTGCTAGTCTTTGTTTTCTCAACCAATTTAATTAGTGAAGACCCTGATGTTCATGTATGATTTAGTTACATTTTAATGAATATTGCAATCACCCCCATGACCTGTTGCAGCCGTTCCATTATGGGGTCAGTTGCAACATTTGACTTCGTCTATTCCAGTATAAATTGTACGTATATTATCATATGCCCATGTTACAGCAGTATGGGTGGATAGCTGACAGATGTGGATTTAATGTATTTACAAAAAGTTTCTGAGAAACTGAAGGAAAAGTGAAACATGTTGCAGCCATTTCCCCCATTATATGCAATCATAAGTGTTCATAAAGGTGCAGCACCTAATGGGTTTTCAGTCATGCTCTCAGTCAAACATAGTGGCTCTTGTCTTTGTTACTACTTTTATAATCATGCTGTGGATTCTGCTAAAGTCTAACGTTTTTTTCCCCCTTGTTTCTTATGCATGTTCAGGAAGTCCTCTACACAGCTAGGTCTACTACATGTCCTCTACACAGCTAGGTCTCCTGATGGCTTCCAATGAAACAACCACGGACTATTATGATTATTATGATTATTATAATTATACAGAATTTGATGTGGGACGTGTGAATTACAGATGTCAAACATATACTGCCTCGTTTTTTTGGCCGCTCTTCAAGATCTTCATCCTTGTGACAGGTCTTCCCCCCAACCTTGCCCTCTTAAAGCTTCTGGCCGAGGGGAAAATAGCAACATCTTCCTCCCAGGTCCTGGGCCTCAATCTGTCAATCCTGGATGTCCTCTACTGTGCTTTACTGCCCCTTGACATCAGTACTGGGTTCCACAAGTTCAAAGAAGAAGTTGTTTCTGCCAGTGAGGCATTCTCAATAGTGAATCTTGTAGGCTGCCCCCTGCTGGCGACCGGAATGTGTGTGGAGCGCTATATAGCTGTTTGTTGGCCCATCTTATACCTGGAGCTGAGGACGTCTCTGTACCGATTGCTGTTTTCTATCCTGGTCTGGACTCTAACACTGGTTCTGGCAATTCTGTCCTATTTCAAAGGCATTCAATCCTTGTCATGGCCACTAACCGTGGGAATCTCAGTCCTCTTTGGACTGATGTTAATGTGTCTTGGTGGGATCATTGCCACCCTGTGCAAAAAGGGCCCTGGAGACAATGAGAAGAACACCCCACAGAGGAAGAAAGCTCTGAAGAACGTGCTTGCTGTACTCTGCCCATTCACCATAGCGTACTTACCCATCGTTGCTCTCATCCCTTTCCAGACGTTAGTCATCGACAAAAAGCAACTAATAACCACCCTCAACTGCACCATCTTCCAGTCCTTATTCTCTTTCCCTAATTTTGGTATTTACATCTGTCCTATGTTCTTCCGGTCCCACCTGAAGAAGCAGCTGTGTTATGGAATCGGAAAGTCGACTGTGTTTCCTCGCTCCATTTCTGCAACAAACCAGACTACAGCAGTAAAAACTCAGCCACCATAGACATCTTATAATATCTGACTCTGAGAAATAGTAAACATCATACAATAGCATCTCCTTGACCTCTAAAACCTACTGTTTGATTAGTCCTGTGGCAAACTTGAGTGACAAATATGACTGCGGTGAAAAGTAAGAGACATTTTAGAAGTGTATATAAGCTTCTGTCTTTTAAAGGTAGCGATTAACATAGTGCCATATCAACTTCATTAGCATTGTTAAATAAACTGTTACATCCAAGTGCCTGTACTAAACCCATTGGTAAAGGTAGTCTTAGGAATCAATTGTATATTCATACGGCATTTCCCAACATGCTCCACAAGCCATTTAAATAGCCCATGTGTATGTGTTATTGTAAACACTTTTTGTGTTCCTGATTGTCGTGCGTGCCTTCACCTGCGTCGTGTGTGAACCCTGTCCGATCCTCGTGTATCTCTAGACATTGTGTAACTACCCACTGTGTGTGTGCCTTGCTGTCCAGTGTCAGACGTTCCTGCACTTCCCCATATGCGCAACCATGATGTTTGTGTTTAGACCTTTAAAGAGCAACAACACAAAAAAAACGGTGCCTTCTGTTTGAAACCATCTTGTTTTTGTCTCTGTGATGTCTGGATCTGTCACGTGCCGTAATAATAACGTGCTATTTTTTAATAATGTTAATGCAGTTGCACAGCCTACTGTATAGCTCTGTCTAGGGTAAGGACAGTGCGTTTATTGAGTTGTCTGTACCACATGGCTCATTTAGGCCCATTGGAATTTTTTGGGCTTTTGAGATTGCCATAGTTAATTCTATATCTTTCAGACTGGAACCCCAATTTGGACAATATATGCATCAGAAAACAAGAAGAAAACAAGAAGTCCTTTAATGACAGAATGAAGTCCTTTGCTTTTTATCACACATTACATGCCACATTACAAATATATCTTTTAAACAGTGAATTTGACTCCACTGTTGGGAATAGCGACCACATACTGTAAAACTCACATTGGAGTCTTCAAACTTCATGCTTAAAGGTATTCATAAGAAGATTAAAAAACATACATGCATAGAAACATTCTTGTCTCCTCTACCACTTATTTAACTCACTGTAACTTGCTCAGCCCTTTTCTCTTCTTTCCCTTAAACAGTACTTATAGTACTTCTCGTAATTCTGTGTTGTAAAATTTTGGCATTTTTTTATTTAAGGCATATGCAAAGTCAAGCCTGCTATAGATTGTTTACCAGGGAAAGCCCTGTTACCCTCTTTAATGTTTTTGTACTTGAACAATTATTTTGACAAAGCAAGCTGCTGCCTTATTTGTTCAATAATGTATCAATGAATCTGACTAGCAATATAATTTTTTTATAGGTGAACATAATTTTAGTGTATTTTAATCAAATTATAATATGATTGAATTTGTGATTAATAACTCAGTTTTTGCAATTAATTGCGATTAAGAAAATTAATCGAATGACAGTTATAGTAATACAGTATGTGTATATAGTGTAGTGTAGCCTCATTGTAAAAGCCATTAATGCACTTAAATTGTTGCAGTAAAGCATTATGGTCTATAAATACAAATGTTAAAATTTTGAAAGAATCATCAATTAGGTAATGGCATTATTATGATATGTGCTGCTCTTTAAGCAGCTTCATCTTAAGGTTTATTTTGTGGATGTTTATATAAGTCTGGTTCTTTTAATGTATATTCCTAAAATGAATAAAGATGTGCAATCAAATAAACAGTTTAATTAAATAACAAGAAGACTATTCTCATATTTCTTTACTAGCCTCATGTTAAGCGCTGGAAGACCAGCCTTTGTACTCTTATTTTACCAGTCACCTCACGTTATTTCATGTGACCTAACAATAAACAAATTAATAACTGGAAAAGATGCCATTGGACTGGTGGAAGAATGTTGCCTGCTCCGATGAATATACTGTTTTCTGTTGCATCATGAGAATGGCCAGGTATGTGTTGAATATCCGTGGGAGGTGTTGGACCAACAAGTACGATCCAGTAGCCACCACTGGTGTATACACAGTTGAGACTGAAACTTGGGGTTCCGAGTGTAGAATCACTGACATGTTTGTCTGACAGGTGCAACAGCAATGGATCCAGATGTGAACAGAGGCGGACATTTCAGGTTCAGAAAGTAAAAATCCAAACCAGGATTTTGTTTCAACCAACTACTTGAGTATAAAGAGTCACAGTCGCAGAGTACTCAACTGGTTGGTTGAAACAAAATCCTGGTTTGGATTTTTACTTTCTGGACCTGAAATGTCTACCTCTGGATGTGAAACAGTTGCCAGTGAATGGGTCCCTAGCTCCTGTAGCTCAACAAATACAGAACTGCGTCAACATTACAAATACAAAGGCTGCGGATTATTAGTACCAACAGGGGGCAGTTAAACACTGCATGTGGGATATATAGCCCATTCAGGCCTGAGGTAGAGGTCTGCGTGGGACTGATTTTTCATCCCGCTCCCGCACGCTCCCGCAAGTTTCTGTCCCGCTCCGGCCACCTCCCGCCCGCTCCCGCAGAAATGTGTAATATTTCGACCCGCTCCCGCCCGCATCTGTTATGGTTTGTCCTGCTCCCGCTCGCTGAATCCCGCAAGCAAGGCTGGTGGAGTATAGGGTGGGCCAAAAATACCGGACACATTTTAAATGCTATAATAT
>JAODKC010000064.1:25050701-25083656 GCA_026777985.1 Mormyrops attenuatus
TTTCATCCCGCTCCCGCAAGTTTCTGTCCCGCTCCCGCAAGAAACTCTCAAATGTAGACCCGCGCCGCATGCTTTTGGGGCGAGTCCCGCGGGCATCCCGCCCCGTTGCAGACCTCTAGCCTGAGGATACAGACGAAGTAGAGGAAAGTCTCAGCGGATAAAAGATTGAAGGACTGATATATATACTAAAGCAAATTAAACATGTGTTTTTTCACTGGGCTGTGATTTAACCCATATCGTTAATTCTGGTATAGAGATGAAATTATTGATGTTCTTTCTTTCAGCAGTGATAATAAAGATTTTATAAAGACATGAAATTGTACTTCTGCAAATAGCAAATAAATACATTTCATTCCATTAGTGCATTAGACCATTAGACCTAAGACTGATGCTGCTAATATAATCCTGTTTGGTTTTTGTTTAACTACTGTGACCAGAGGGGTAACTATCTTTTGCACTAATTGGTTGCAGATTTCTACAGCAGGACTTCAGATCTGTGGCCCATACTTGACCTTTAAGTTGCATACGGTGTTAAATGGCATTTGATTGGTGTTTCTCTCACTGTTTTTCCTCCATTTTCCCCACAATAAGAATGCCAAATTAATCCAAATGAATAGTGTAACATTTCACTAAATCTAAATCTTCATTCAGTGAAAATTAAGGACATATTAAAACTGTATTTTCATGATCATGGGTTTTACAAATTTTATTAATGAACTAATGCATATTTTTTCAGTAAGATCAATCAATTTAAATTAAGTATTTTCCATCCATCCATCCATTATCTGCTGCTTATTTGGGATTGGGTCATGTGGGCAGCAGTTTAAGCAGGGATGGTTCGACCTGCCTCCTCCACCAGCTCCTCCAGGGGAATTCCAAGGTGTTCTGAAGCTAGCCAAGAGATATAATCTCTCCAGGATGTCCTGGGTCTGCCCCGGGGTCTCCTCCCGGTTGGACATTCCTGAAACACCTCCCCAGGGAGTCCAGGATGCATCCTAGACAGATGCCAGAACTACCTCAAGTGACTCATTTCAATGAGGAGAAGCAGCAGTCTTACCCTGACCCCCTCCGGAATGCCCAAGCTCCTCTCCCTATCTCTAAGGTTGCCACTTGAATCCGCAATCTCATTCTTTTGGTTACTTCCCAAAGCTGACCATAAGTGAGGGTATGAACGTAGACTGACTAGTAAATTGATAGCTTTGCCTTTCTTTACCACGACAGAAAGGTACAGCCTCTGCTTTACTGCTGATGTCCCCCAACTCAAAGTTAAAGGGAGGCGACCCTCTCATTCACCAGGATAAACTCCAACATATTGGCACCGTACTGGGCTATAAGTAGGTCCACACCTGCCTGGCACCTCTCATGATGGAACAGAGTGGAATAGCAGTGGAATAGAACAGAGTGAAATAAAGTCCAGCCCCTCTCCAAGAGTTTGGCTCTGGAGCCCAAGCCGTGTGTTAAGGTGAGACTGAATATATCACACCGGTATCTCTCTACCTCCTGCAAAAGCTTAAGCTCCTTCCCCACCAGAGAGGCTGTGTTCCATGTGCCAAGAGCCAGTCTTCTTAGCCGATAACTGGTCCACCTAGGCCCTTGCCTTCGACTGCCACCGATCTCCATTGTACCTCACCTCCACGGCTCCCCCTGTGGGTGGTGGACCCACAGGAGGGCACACCTATATTATCCCTTCAGGCTATGCCCAGCCAGACCCCATGCGTGGAGGCCCGGCCACCTGGTCTTCACGTACAAGGTACCCCTTGACATGATGGGTGGAGACCGCAATTTTATTTCCATGCTGGGTTTTTGCCATTGATTGTGAGACTTTACTACAAATCTCTTGAAAATCTTAATTTTTCAAGCTTCATTTTGCCACAGAGTTTTGTGGGTTTTCTATATGCTTCTGTGAGAAAATTGTACACAAATGTTTGGACAGTTTGAGACCTCTGTATAAAATTAGACTATGCAGAGGAAAGGGTCCCACCAAGATCATCTATCAAGCAGGACTCACACCACAGAACGTAATTCTAAATGGATCAGTGGTCTTGGACTGTCCAATTCCCACTTGATCAGGGGATGATGTGGATACTTTTGATTTGGAAACGGCTTCCAGGAGGCCAAAGCCCTCAGTTGAACCTGACAATAATGGTGTCTGTCCACAGGAATGCCTGATCCCTTCTGCCTGTGAGAGGCCTCCCATAGCAGCCCATGTCCAGGTCCTATCCTGGAAGCTATGGGCGCAAGGCAGGGAATAACCCAGGATGGGGCCCAATATATCACAGGATGATCATGCATTATATCAAATTAAAATTCTAGATTACATCTTAATTACAGCTTAATTTCATCAAAATAATCAATTCTGCATTGCATTTTTAACTCAATTAAAAATTCATGATTTGGCAAGCTTAAAGCAATATTTGTATATTACTTAGAATCAGTTAAGTTTTCAACCAGCAATAATCGCGCCTCGGTTAAACCTCATAGGATACAATCTTGCCACTGCGCAAAGTGCATTGTGAGGGAGCGTCAGTTACGGCACTACAGCCATGTGGCGTGTTTCCCTGAGGGTGATCCGGCTCAGAGGATCCTCAATGCTGAGGACCCAAGTAGCTGGACCAGGGCTTGGGGACGACCATGTAACACCTGGCTGCAGCATTAGGATGGCCATTTCTGGAGGGTGGGACTGGACCATGTATCTGCCCGGGGGATCGCCGGCTGGGATCCCAAGGAGTTTCGCTTTGTGGTGGGTGCATCAGCGCATGCTCCCCAACCTGACCGGACTCAGAAAACTATTTTCAGAGTAGCAGCAGTAAAAAAACACATTTACACATTTGTGTTTTTCCATTTGAAAAATTTACATAGATGCAAAGCATCTCATCGGCATGTTGTGTACATACCGTACACAACATCCTTTGGTCAAACGGGTCTTTCAGTTTTTGCCATAGTCAAATACTCATAAATATAAAAGGCTCCGAGACAGATAACTGGGAACAGAGAGTGAGAACTGGGAATTGCTTACATTCTTTCTGCCACTGTTCAAGGTAAGTGTTTCAGCAACCTTTGAAAAATTATGTCATAGGTATAGGTCACAGGTATAGGTCACAGGTATAGGTAAAAGGTGTTTCTTGCTGTGCCAGGGGAGTCAATCCCTTTAATTGTAGCTCCATGAGAAGTTCAACTAGGTTGCGGCAGTGGGACAGAGAAACCTATTATCAATTTAGCAGATTTGTTGGTATAAAAATCAAAAACAACAATGGCTTAATAGTCAGATGCAGTGGGTTTACTTTTGGGTATTATATGCAATCATAAATGTTCTTAGAGGTGCAGGACATTGTGGGTCCAATCATACTCTCATAGTCAAACATAGTGCCTCTTGTCTTTGTTACCTTCTGTAGACATTCTGTGGCTTTTACTGAAGCCTAACGTTTTTTTTTCCTTGTTTCTTATGCATGTTCAGGAAGGAGTAGGTCCTGTCCTCTCGATAACTAGGTCTCCTGATGGCTTCCAATGAAACAACCACGGACAATTATGATTATTATTATTCATTTCCTAATGATACAGAAATTTATGTTGGACATCTGGCTTACATTTGTCGAATATTTCCTGCCTCCATATTGTGGCAGCTCCTTAAGATCTTCATCCTTGTGACAGGTCTTCCATCCAACCTTGCCCTCTTAGTGCTGCTGGTCAGGGGCAAAATGCCAACATCTTCCTCAAACACCCTGGGCATCAATCTGTCATTCCTGAATGTCCTCTACTGTGTTTTACTGCTCCTTGACATCAGCGCTGGGTTCCATAAGTTTAGCGACATAATTCTCTCTGCCAATGAAGGGCTCTTGATATTGAATCTCATAGGCTGCCCCCTGCTGGCGACCGGAATGTGTGTGGAGCGCTATATAGCTGTTTGTTGGCCCATCTTGTACCTGGAGCTGAGGACGTCTCTGTACCGATTGCTGTTTTCTATCCTGGTCTGGACTCTAACACTGGTTCTGGCAATTCTGTCCTATTTCAAAGGCATTCAATTCTTGTCATGGCCACTAACCGTGGGAATCTCAGTCCTCTTTGGACTGATGTTAATGTGTCTTGGTAGGATCATCGCCATCCTGTGCAAAAAGAGCCCTGGAGACAATGAGAACAGCACAACACAAAAGATGAAAGCTCTTAAAAATATACTGCTTGTACTCTGTCCATTTACCATTGCGTACTTACCCATCATTGCCTTCATCCCTTTCTGGTCCTTTTTAACCGCCAAAAAACAAGTAACCACTGGCCTGAACTGCACCATCTTCCAGTACTTATTCTCTTTCCCTAATTTTGGTATTTACATCTGCCCAATATTCTTCCTATCCCACCTAAAGAAACACCTTTGCTTTCAAATCAGAAGGCCAACTGCAGGCCAGACACAAGGAAGAATGACTAACGTACTTTCCTTCGTCTCATTTGAAATAAGCCGGAATATAACAGAACACAGCCACCACTAAAATTTCATATCTCGGTAAACATCATCTCGTTTACCTGTCTAACCTACTTTTTGGTTATTCCTGTGCCAAAGACATACTGCATTTAGTCCTTTGTAGACATATATATAAATGATGTATCTAGCATATGTAAATATAGTGCAGCCCCATTGTGAAAGCCAATAATGCACTTATATCGCTAAAGTATCAAGGTCTATAAACACAATTGTTGCAGTTACATTTTTTGAAAGAATTATCAACTGGAGAATGTCATTATAATGATATGTGCTGATAAGATCACGTTTAAGTAGTTTTATATTAGGTTTCTCTATTGGATGTATATAGATTTGTTGATTTTCATTGTATATTACTAAGATGAAAGTAGATGTGAAATAAAAATCTGTTTACCTAAATAAATAAATGCCAGGAAAATTATTCTTGTATTTCTTTACTTCTTGATCGCAATCTGCATACAAGGAAATGAGTTGCACGACCAGGCTTTTTGCTCTTATTACACTGATCTCATCATGATACCAAATAAGCATGTTAATAATGAGCAAGTCAACTGTTTATTCCAGATTCACACATCTGAGCATTTTCCAGTCATACCGAGACCATGAATCTATATACTTTGTCAAGAAAAAAAGCAGTGGAACAGAAATTTCTGTACACAATTACCTAATGCTAGAAGTACCATCAAAACTAATGTAAAAAACATCAATGTGCAATAAAGGGCATAGTGATATGTGTGTTGCCGCAACATCCAAAGTCAAGACCAGAGCTTCTCAAAAGATGTGTCGAGGGAGCAGGCCCCGTGTACTGTGGAATTTTATGCTAATATGAAATACCTTATTCAACTATTTGATTATATAAATGCATCTAATGAAGCTGGGACACTTGGAGGCGAGTGGGGCAAAGAGGCCCTCTGGAGCATAGGTGTAGCATGGGTGTAGTGGGCCTCTCCTGGGCCGGGCGTGGGCTGAGTGGCCCTCTTTGGGCTGGGAGCCTAAGACACGGGTTGAGTGACAGCTAGCAGAAGCAGCGTGCTAAGCAGCCTTTAACGGTGAAGTGCCAGCGAAACTGGCCATTCCGGTGCCATGGGGCTTTGGAGGGTGCAGTGCGGGCAGGCCATCCGCGTCGCCACGGGAAGCCCGGTACGACGTCCATATGGGGGGCGGCTACCCGCATGCTGGGGAGCAATCATGGGTGCTGTTGGAGATCCAACTGAAACTCGCCACCACAGCAACACCGGCTGAAGCTGCGCACCGTAGGCAAAGCTGGGCTGCTGGCTGGCACTAGAGGCATCGGGCTCAGGTACCATCCCTCTCGCCTCCTTCCGTCCTCCCTCATTGAAAGCCAGAGGCCCTTCCACGTCTCGCTGGAGGTGGCCCTCTCACTGCACTGCACCCCCTTGTGCTGGACCTTGCTCTTGCATACCTCGGTGGGGTTCTGCTGCTGACCGCCGGACTGCTACCACTGCTGGCACTCCTGCTCCACAGCCCAGGTGGATTCACGCAGCTGCACCAGCTTCTGCTGGTACTTCCCCAGCTGCTTGTCCAGCTTGTAGCACTCCTGCTCCACGGCCCAGGTGGATCTGTGCAGGCACCCCAGGTCCTGCTGGCACTGTTGCCGCTGCTCATCTTTCTTGCAGCACTCCCAGGCCAGCTGGGCCTTCAAGGTGGGGTGTGTCTCCCCCTGAACAACACTGGATGCGATCGACCCCCCACTCCCCACTCAGCAAATTGGAATAGGCTTCAATTTAGGTTCAGGTATTTAAGGTCATTAAGCAAGTTAGACAGAAATCTGTGTAAGGACAAGGTGTGTGCACACTTAAGCACCATGGGACCCTAATTACGCTGAGGGCTAGGTATGTAGTTTTACATTTCAAATAAGCAGCCAATGAAAATTCGCTTTCACTTGACCTATGTTTAATCTATAACTCCTATATGCAGCTTTTTACACATTTCTCACCCTGATGAGTGGCTCATGAAAATTTGATCAGGTTGGTATAGTGCTATGGTGTCATAGCAGTGGTATATAGTGTTGTTCGTAATTAAATACTAACGTTTGAGATCAAATGATTTCCATACTTGAATAATACGGTAATGCATTTTAGTATTAGCAGGGGTGACGATAATAGTAAATAAGTGTCATGCCCCACTCGTCCAATCTTCTCGTGTGCCATGCCCCCTCATCGACCCCATGTGGATTCCCAGTGTTTATACCGGCTGTTTCTTGTTGCTGTTATTAGTTCAATGTATTTAAGTCTGCGTTAGGTATGTTTTCCTCAGTCCGGTCATTAACATTGCATTGCAGTTTCATGGTTCGTGTTGCTATCTCCCGATTATACCTCGTATTTCCCGATCCTCCATCTCCCTGCTCCTGCTTCCCCGTGACAATAAGCCTAATTAAAACCATGGCCTTGAATATGGACATGACTTTTTCCGCTCTCAGTATCGACTCCCCCAAATACATACTCTTAACTCTGTCTCTACCCTTTACGCTTGGTTTTGAATTGGACGCGATACAGGCGGTCCCCTCTTCATTGGTGTGGTTTATGTCATGCTGCATCCTGGTCATTTTGCCCAATTATTATTACATCAAATCTACTAAGAATGGCTCCCTATACGTAATATTAGACCTTTCTGTAGCAATTTATTAAAATCTCTAAGTTAATACTGTTCCCTTTGCCGACAGGTGTCTTTTCAGGTACAGGGTAACCCAATCGTTTCGGGTGTACAAACAGCCAAGTAATGATACGAGACGAAACTGGATCTTTCAGCGTCACCAGAGCCAGCTGAAGTGGATCATCTGCAGTGCAACCGTAATACAGATGAAATCGCATTTTCAATTATCATTATTAGCGATTTATCTCATGTTTTATGATGAATTTCACAAAGTCCAAATAATTTTATATATACATTTTCTCATGGGCGGAGCAAGGGCAGGGGGAAGGCCCCCCCCCCCGAGTTTCGCCGGAGTCGAAACAGCAATTAATTAATCAAACTCTGCCTATGCATTTTGTGTTGAATTGTTTTGGCTAAGAAAGCAAACATAATTTCTTGATCTTACTATGTAAACGCGTGCAGACAGTTTCAGTTTAACTATAACAGGTGCTCGACAAAGATAATGCTTTTGGCTACATACTGTAACTTGTCAGGTCATAGGATGGACTTTTGCACTTGGGACAAGTGCTAGTAGATATTTTATCAAAGAAGAATATTTCAGTTGAATAACGGATAAAGCTTGCTTGGATTATATCACTCTGTGTGTCGGAGTGACTATTTAAGCCAATCAGGGTGATCTTGCTCTTCAATGTGCAACTTGCTTGCCAGGAAAAGCACTGGTGATTGATGCATGAACACAAGCGGGCTTTTTCTGTATAATCACTCTACATAATTACTTATTCCTTTTTTTGTGATACTCATACATATGTGAAGAAGACTGTTTTCTGTATTCCTTAATTTTCACTCTGACAGGTTTTCGTTATATGTCCGTTTTCATGGCTAGAAGTGACTGGGGAGGTTTGCTGTGCAGGCGGAACAGTAAACTCGACTCCTTCCTCAAGAGGAGCACCGAGCGCCGCTTCTACGAGCGGATCCGCGCCTACGAGCCGTGCATCGTCATTTCGCCGAAAATCAACAAGGTGTTTATGTACGCGGTGCTGAACAACGAGTCGGTCTACCTGGCCGAATTTCCGCCTCGCACGCTCCAGCTTGCGGTCTCTTTCAGGCACGTCATTGACATCAGTTTGGTAAGACCGGGATGTAGGATTCGCACGTTATCTTTTTAAATGATCTGTTGGTTGTTTTTAATTGCAAATGTTGGTGTTATCAATATAGGGCATTTGCCTATAGCTCTCAGAAGCATCCCTGACAAAGTTGTTTGGCTGCAAGAATCCCTCGTATAGAGTAAATATGTGCTCAGTTCCTGACATAATATTTTAATAAAATTCATTGGCTCATACTTCACTGAGGCAGTTGACAGCAGTTTAACTGTTGCAGATGTCCTGTCCTGCAGTGCAGCAGGAGTAGAACTGGATACCAAGAAAGTTGTAACTAGGTTGTCACTTCATTTCTTAATCAGATCACAGGCAGTTAATCAGAATATAGGGGGTCTTTGCGTGTTTATCTAACCTTCAGTAACTCCAGCCTCAATAACGAGGAAAAACATGAATTAGCGTTACTACATTATCGCTTTGTAAAGATTTTGGTTTATGAAGACCATGATATATTTGGAAGACCTTATTAGGAACAATGGTGAATGGTGCTCATCAGACAGATGTTAATTGAATTGTAGTTTTAGCTATTAAAGGGCTATCGGGTGCTCTCGTTACTGGAGGTGACAGAATCTGTCCTCGGACAGATATTATTATTATTATTATTAATAATAATAATAATAATTATTATTATTATATGCCTCCTTGTTTAATCTGAGTGGACAGGTGCATACATTAGCAGTCTGTGGCTATTACAAGCTGCATGCGAAATTAATTGTTTTCTGTCATCATGCGGAAATGTCTAATTCCAGGTCAACGATCTACCGGATTTTCTCACTGGCCGCGAGCGTGAACACTCGCAGCATATCCGTGTGGTCTACGCCTCTGCAAAGCATCCTGGGAAAAGAGATGCAGGGCACCGAGGAGAAATCGGCAAGCCGGGTCCACGTGCTTCTCCTTTACCCCAGAAACACCAGTCCGTCTCTCCTCATGCTGGTAAGATGCTAGTTATCAGTAGGTGGAAGCCTGCACTGGGACAGCTTGGTGCTTCAAAGGAGACTTAAAGGGGGCATCTGCCAGCCTAGGACCTGTAACAAAGCCTGGAATGACACTGTAAAAATATTAAACATACTCTTTATATAAATAGATAAATGCTATTATTCTTCTAATGGGAGACTTTAACATCAGTTGGGAGGATAATTTAAGTAGAAGGGTTTAAAAAGTATACCATGTCAAGACTTTTAATTTTGTAACTAGTCTATCTGATCACAATTTTAACACTTGTTGCCAGGAAGTTTCTAAGGGAATTTTTTTATATTCACAACCTCCAAACAACCTGATTCAGGCAGGGTCCCAAGGGGCAGGGAGGGAAACTGACCACTTTAAAAATACATTAAAGGAAAAGTATTGGGGGTGGCATGGTGGTGCAGTGGTTAGCACTGTTGCCTCCCACCTCTGGGACCAGGGTTCGAGTCTCCACCTGGGTTCCATGTGTGTGGAGTTTGCATGTTCTCCACATGTCATCGTGGGGATTCCTCCAGGTGCTCCGGTTTCCCCCCACGGTCCAAAGATATGCTGAAGCTAATTGGGGTTACTGAATAGATGTGAATGGTGTGTGAGTGTGCCCTGTGATGGACTGGCCCCCCAAATTGGGTCGTTCCCTGCCTCGTACCCATAGCTTCCAGGATAGGCTCCGGACTCCCCGCGACCCGATGGGATAAGCGGTATGAAAAAATATTGCAGTGAACTTTTGCCTGGTGGAGACACTGAGGCACACAGCACTATACGTATTATTAAGCACAATTAAGAATTAAGTGAATTTCAAAGAAAACACAAGGTTAAGAATACTCAAAAACGGCCTACCATGACTCAAGTCATATGGAAACAGATGAATAAATGGAACTATACACTGAAACAGGCCTTTAAAACAAAGTTAGGACTTGCTAAACGCAGTTTTTTGATGCTAAGAAACAGTCATCAAAGAATTTAGAATTCAAGGCAATTTTTTTTATCAACATCATCACTGAAGCCAAAGGTAATACCCAGTTCATCTGGGAACAAATAAAAAAAACTAACAGGTGAAGATTACAAACCACAAAAATAACCAGGACTAGAAACGGATACACAGCTGTCAGTGGATCTGACTCACACGGCAGAGGTATTGCGTGGGAACGCAAAACTATTTAAAAAAAACTTTCTCACCCTGACCTCTTGGGAGCTTTTGATTTTTATTGTTTTGACTTGATCAAATCGGAAGGACAAAGTTTACATACATGGCACTTACTGGATATATCTTATCAATTATCTTGTACATGCGCAGTCAATGCACAAGGTTTCCGTAGACAAAAATTTTGGCTAAACGCGCACCAACCGCAACCGTCCGCAGCCAACCCCCGAATGACGATATTTACGCCAAGACCCCTCGTCGGCAACTGAAATTACACGCGGAGGAGTGAAGTATGCTTTGGCTTTGATGGTGTTCCATCCTTAACCCACTGTTATTCACATGTAGGCCGTGTGGCTTGTTAATGTCAGAGCTAAACTGAAAATCAATACTTTCGCCAGCCGCGATGCACACGCCACGTAGCCGCCTGCCCTGGGTATTACAATCATTATACAAACAAACTCTAAAAACCTTAGATAAGAAGCTTCTGGAGCACCATCACTGTAACATCTTAAAGGAAATACAATCTTTTAAGATGGGTAAATGTAATCAAAAATACAGCAGACTGTGCCTGTTTTTTGAAATATCAAACAGCATGAAGCCTCCTCCGTTCTGTTCCTTTATTAAACCAATAACCAAGCAGAGCATCTACCAGAGAAGATTTACTCCGCATTAGTGGACAAAGGGGTTTCAAACAAAATTCTTTTTTAGTTTGAGCTCCACAGGGTTGGAAAACTGTACCAGAATATAAAAGTAGTGCTACATATCAGTCTCTCTCCTCTCAGTTAAAGGATTGGATTTTAAGTATTCAAACTTGTGTACACTAGACCAGCGTCATGTGTTTCTGTCTGGTTTTAGTTTTGTTTTGTTATATGCTTTGATTTTTAAAATATATGTTCTTTTGTTTTTCTTACTTTTTTGTATTGTATGGTTTTGTATTTTATTATACTGAGAATATTTTGATCCTTGTATGTCTTTTCTTACTCAAACTCATGGACTATGGATGCAAACTAGCATTTTGGCTAACTCAGGCATATTCACATTATCAATGATAGGTATGGGGCCTGTCAAATAAACTAACAAATAAGCAATCTCCAATTACAGTAAAATCTATCTCCTAGGCTGTGGTAGACTCATTAATTTAGTGAGACCTTCTGTGAAGTTACACTGTCACAAATGTTGTGTTGGTTCCACAGGGTCTCATTCGTTTTCTGTCTTCGGCCTATTAAACAGGCTTGCGAGTGAAGGGTGTGAAGTTACCAAAGGTTGGCTGTAATTGGAATCTGCTCATTAGCCAGATGTCATCTCTTCCCCCTGTCTAATTCTGGTCCTGTCCCCCGCCTTCCACCAGGGTTCAGTAGCGTCCTGCTCTCTATGCGCTCTGCTCCACCGGGGACCGCCATCTGGAAGCATGCCCCCTTGTCCACGAGGTAAAAAAGCACACGTGTCTTCAGGAAATGCATCACAGTTGGGAGTATGAAGGGCGTACTTTTTGGCGTCCTCCAAGTGTCTCATGTCCGTCTAACCGATGGTGATGATAACCACACTAAAACACTAATCGATGGTTGAATGCTCTTCTCTTTGTTCTTACTGTATACTGGGCCACATGTCAGTTCCGGACCATTAAAGGCTTTCAAACAAACATTCAGATCCTCCATCGAAAGAGTAAGGTGTGATGACGATCGTGGTCCCATTCAGACGCTCTTATCTCTCCCTGGCAGGTGGATCAGGAGGCATTATGATATGAGCAGCAGTAGTAGAATGTAGTAGTAGAATGAGGCCTTCTGAAGCAGAGGAAGCTGGGTAATGGTATTGGCCAAGCAGTAATGGCTCCCGGTTGGGAGTTTGGTTATTTCCTGTCGTCTTCCGCACCCCTGCTGTGTGGTTATCCACCACATTGTGGGATTACACTCAGATGGTACGTAAGTTCCTGATTTTTAGGGTCTTTCAGTAGGTGCTTAACAATCAAAGAGATTATATCACAGTTGTAAAATATTTTGAAAACCTAATTTGTACCTGATTTTTAGGTCCTGAAAAAGGCCCACCCCAGACATGTTTATGGTATTTTCTGATTTATTGTCATACGTCCAGCTTCCAATCGCTTATCCAGTACTGGGTTTGGGGGTGGCTGGAACCTATGCCAGACAGCCTGAGGCACAAGGCAGGGGATATAGTGGCATACCAGTGCATTGCAAGGTTTGTTAGTGTTTTACTTGCCTCTCCCCTTGGGTGGTGAGGTCACAGCCTGGTTCCAGTCACAAAGACGTGCCCTATACCATAAAGACTATTAAGAGCAGAGGTGGAAAGTTCAGGTTCAGAAAGTACAAATCCAGACCAAGATTTTGTTTCAAGCGACTATTTGAGTATAAAGAGTCACATTCACAAAATCTTGGTCTGGATTTGTGTTTTCTGAACCTGAACTTTCCACATCTGGTTAAGAGTTTTATCTTGTGTACTTTAGGTTACATTTAATTGTTAGGGTATATTGAGCATTTAAGCATTTAAGTTCAGTTCATGGGAGCTGTAACTGGAATTGTTTATGTGTATATATCCAGTGGACCTTTTACCTGGTCCACCATTGTTTTTACTGAGCTGTTTATCACTTAGTTATAATGAGTCTGGATATTCTGAACTGACAGGAACAAGGTTTTGTCTGCCACATGACTTGATCCTGCTTGGGTGCCTTTTTGTTTATCACACTACTGTAAACGCTAGACACTGTATTGTGTGGCTGTTTTGGACATTCTGTAACTATCATATCTGGCCCCAACAATTACATTTAAAATCTGCTTAAATCGTACATTTTAGCCGTTCTAATGCTTAGCTGCACAGTAACTGAACTCTTGGCCCTGTTGGAATGCTGTAGCTGCAGCCAAGCGAAGGTAAGGTGATCCTAATAAAGTGGCCACTGAGTGTGTGATATACATTTCGTTTACACTGCCTGGCCGAAAAAGAAGTCACCATTTGAATTTAAATCACCAAGTATTTAAGAGCTAATGACTGGATCATTATTACAGCTCAGCAACATTATGTAGCAATAAAATGAAGTCAGCTGAGTACCTGAATCTACTGACTGGCCAGGTTACCCCATCAATGGATTTTTTTCTTTCCTAACAGCATGAGCATATTCCAGGATAATGTCAAGATTCATCGAGCTAGAGTTATAAAAGAGTGGTTCAGGGAGCAGGAGGAATCATTTTCACACATGAATTGGCCACCATAGAGTCTTGACCTTAACCCCTTTGAAAGTCTTTGAGATGTGCTGAAGAAGACTCTACAGAGTGGTTCAACTCATCTATCATCAATATAAGATCTCAACGAGAAATGAATGCAAATCTGTATTTTAAAAAAACATGTCGAGATGTTGCATAAACACATGGACACAATGCAGTGGTGAATGTGCACCATAATCAAAGGCGATCCAACAAAATATTAAAGGGTACGACTTCTTCTTCGGCCATGCAGTGTATTTAGCAGACGTTGTTATCCCAAGCTGCATAAAATTGAGGTGGTGGGCTCAGGCAGTCCCCAGAAAAATTGTCGTTAAGTGACTTGCTCAAGGTCTCATTGGTGAACTCTATTGACCCTGGGATTGAACCAACGATGTTCTGATCACAGGCACAGCATCCTAGCCTGCCGAGTCACACACTGCCCCATAAGCATAGTATATATAGTTCTGTTCTTATTTTTCTGTGTCTGACTGCATGAAGAATGTGGGACGTGTAGTAAACAATGAGCAAATATCAATTACCAAAACACAACAGTGATACCTGTCAGCCGTCCCTCTTTCCTGCTCTGAACCACTTTCTCACTTTCCTTTGTCGTTCTCCTCTCATAGTTCAAAGAAAGGGGACAAAGGATCTTCTTTGGGGCTTGTTTTACAGGGTCACTCTTTCAGGGTGATCTGGTCACAGGATCCAGGAGAGTCTAATTCAGCGTTACGAAATTGATACCTGGAAGTCGGCGTTGAAAAAATGCCAGCGTCTTGCATAGGGTAGTGACCAATTTACCAACGTTGGTGGGGAGAAAAGTAAAGGGTTATACACCGTGATGGGGGCGGGGGGGGCAGTCCTTTCATGTTGAAATGTCAGGCTGCGACATGAGCAGGACTCAGGGCGTCTCCAGGTGCTCAGGGATGGAAGCCAGAGAGCCTCAGTTTCAGTTTGGCTCAGAAACACACAAACGCAAAGACACATAAGCACCATTATGGAGGTTCTGTGCTTCTTACCATTCCAGGATTGTGAGGTCAGGCTCAGTGACACGACGTGTCCTTTAACGGGCTTCCCACTGCTTTGTCTCAAGGCAAGATCTACAAAAATAGATTTCACGCCGTTTGTGGTGCGCCGTCAGTGTTTTTTTTCCTTCCAGCGCTTAGCTCTCGCTTTCTGTCCAGCACAGGTTCATGTTGGCTGCTACGGATGACCAGCAAGTAAACCTTCTGTTGGTTGCTAGGGTACGAGGCGAGGCGGAAACCTCTAAATAACTGCCTATTTAAAGGGTCCCTGGGCAGTGCGTCTATAGGAGTGGCTGAGACAGCTGTGTGTCTATGTGTTGTCATGTATATATTACATTGTGGGGACAAAATTCCCAAATCCATGTTATTTTGACCTTGTGGGGACATTTGTTTCAGTCACCACGAGGGGAAAACTCAGTTTTATAAAAATATGTGACTGCAATAAAAAAACTAACATGCCAAAAGTCTAGTATTTTGTTTGGTTACTTATCGTTAAGGTCAGAGCTGGTAGAGGTCAAGGTTGTCATTGTTGGGATTAGGGTTTCGCCCATAGAAATGAAGGGATGGTCCCCACAAAGATACAAGTACAAACTGTGTGTGTGTGTGTGTGTGTGTGTGTGTGTGTGTGTGTGTGTGTGTGTGTGTGAGTGTGTGTGTGTGTGTGGTCAGATGGACATTATGGAACTGACTGGACTCTTGAGTGATTTTGCTGGTTTGTTTTCTGCTCTCCTGCCACCTATTTGGACAACTTCATTATTTTATAAATTGTGCTTTCTATAAATATAGAATTATCCAAAGCTAAATAATTTCATTAAAAATTGCCAAGATAAATGCACAGTCAAGTTCACAGCTGAAGCTATCTGTCCCGAAGCCTCGAAATCCACCTACATCCTACGTATTATCAGTCAAAACCAAAATGGCGAGGGTGTGTACCGTACGGAGGGATGTCCTCCAGTGACGTTGCTCATTTAACTAAACTCCATGAGGTCTAAAGGCTTGACGTGAGAATCCCATGTGAAACTCACCTGAGGAAGGTAATTAACCTCATTAAATTAGTATACACTTGTTTGCATGGTTTTAGGTTTGGCCGCATTGTACCAGGGTGCATGTGTGTTGGTGTAATTTAATTTGTTGGGATTTTTCATTTTCTTGAAAATCAGCGGGGGGGTCTTCACTGTGGAATTAACACAGACCATTTAATTGAAACTGAACTTTGAGTACTACACTAATTGTATACCCCCCTCTCCACACACACTCAGTGAAGGCTGACGAATAACATGCATGATGTAGCAAAGTCAGCTGCTGTTCCAGAACCTTCTCAGACATCTTGTAGGAGTACATCAAGGATGCAGGAAGCTTGAATTATTCCATCAGTGTGGAATAGGATGGGTTGGTTCATACCTTGGAATCTGCATGATGTTTAGAGAATGCGATACAGAGTGACCAGGCTACAGCTCAGGAGAGGAGGCCCATGTAGCAAAGGAGGTATTGCAGGAGAATCGTAGATGGTCTTTTAAAAAGTGACGTTCTCCTGTAGACAGGTGTCTAAAGTTTCCAGATTAATTTACTGTTTACTAATGTTTTGCTCTTTGCTAAAATTCACGTTGGAGCTGAGACAGATGGCTATGGCTACACTGCCATGTGTGCAGATGTAAATCACAAGGCTTACACCTCACTGTTGGAAGTATTGTTCACAAACGTCTGGGTAAAAAAACGGCACAGCACTGTTGTCTTTGCTTCTAATTAATTTCAGTGATTTATTAATTGTTTTTTTCACCCATTCCATTTGTCATCCTCCTACAATCCACAGCACAAAAGAACCTGAGTGTCGCTTTGCAGTGGGCCGCGGACCCTCTACCTGAAAACTTTGTGTTTTAACTTGACATTTATGCGCCAGTATAAAGCCTTACCATCTATAACGTTTCACATCATTCCGGCTCTGTGTTATTAATCTAGGGTGGAGGAAGAGGAGCAGATGGTGAGGCCCGGGCCCTCGCCACCACTGCCTCATGGTTCCTTGCCACCCAGCATCCCAGACTCCGCTGAGACGCGGACTCACTCGAGCAGGGGCAGCCCAAACAGAAGGGCCCCGATCCTGGCCAGGCTGACCGAGCGGATGATGGTGCAGGAGGGTGGGGCGAAGGAGGACTCGGCGAGGTCAGAGCTGCACCTCTATGCAGTGTCTCCATCCTCTCGGATATACCTGCACCTCCAGAGCACCTGGAACAGCTACATCATCGTGAGCAGCTGCCTGTCATTTATGTCATGTTGAGTGTCAAGCGTTACGTAGAGTTATGTAGAAATTCACTGTTCGTTTGTTCCAGAGATCCACTCTCCTGTTGGACCCTCAGTTCAGGAAGAGATGTTGCGTTTCCTCTGCCCTTCAGAACCAACGGCAGACTAGGTATTGCCATATTGTGGTGTGTGATTACATGTTGGCACTTGTCTGGGGCTGAGTTTGACCATCTTACCTGCACTTTGTACTTGGGGCATTATCTACCTCCCCTACCTGTCTCCACAGTTGGGAACGCACCACCCATCTCTTTGGCCAGCTGAGCAGGGAGCTTCTACAGCAGGACCTCACCATGGAGATGCTGTACCTGCTGCTGCAGGAGCTCCACACGGCCGCACACCGCAACGCCGCCATCCGCCGCCTCTTTTGGAGGGTGAGCTTTGGCAATATTCTCCCACCGCACTGTGTCACGCCGCCGTCGTTCCTCCTTGGCCCTTCACTCCCATGATTCCATGCTCTCCTCCCTGCCAGTCAGAAGACCTTTGCCCGTTCCTAGTAAGGACACTGAAGGACACGCTTCAGAGCTGCTGGAAGATTGTAGGAGGTAGCAGAAAGATTCCCGTAGAGGACAGGCTACTGTGAGTGGTGCTCGGAGTGACAGGCAATGGAGGGGATCTGCATTAAGATGCTAAATTAGTCTAAAAAATGGGAGGAAAATTAAAAGAAGAAAGGTGTCTATATAGTGGGGTTTAATTTTTCTAAGTGGCTTTGTCTTCTCACAACTGATTTGTAAAATGGAGACTGGCGTTTATAGATTTGAATTGACTTGTGATTGTGGCACAACAGCGCCCTCACCTGCCAGAATGTTTCAGATTTTACTTTATAAGTATTCGCTTTACAGTATGTTCAGGTGGGCTTTGGGTAAAACAACAAAACAACCCACATCTTGAGCCTATAAAGTCCAATTGTGCCTTATCGTATGACACACAGACTGTCTACACTGCTGGCCCAGACTTTGGGTTTGATGTTCCGGGAGACGGAAATCGAACCAGCACGTCTCAACTTGCTGACTTCTAAAAGGTCTCATTGGTCTCCTCTGGTCACATGCTTGAGAGCATGGATTTGATTGGTTGGATTTTCTTAATAGAAGTTTTAGTTTTTATAACACTAGGGGCTCAAAATAAAACACAAATCCCTTTTGGGCAGAATTATTTAATTTATTATAATCTTATGCAATCTGGTGGCCTTTATGTATTCTGTAAGGCAGAGTGACCTTGCAGTGGGAGAAACTCAATTTTTCATTTTTTTAATCTGATCCAGAGGTGCACTCACTGAAAGGCTGCTACTGGCGCTGGTCTGTGACCCAGGAATGAATCGCCAGGGACCAGATGTAGACCCAGGGTGGGACTCTCAGCAGGCCAAGGTGAGTGTTGGCACTTGGCACAAGGGCTGTCATTGTCGTGATAGTGCTGGTCCACAGTTGTGGGGGAGGTGTTTTTCAGTACCTCTCCCAACATCAGGGCCCCTGTTTCTTACAAAAGGGTAATTCTGCTCGGTAGACCCCTTAGGAGCTGGGTGGAGGTCCATATTACTGAACCATTTTAATATATACAGTTGGAAGATAGTAATTGCCTTTATGTATCCAATGGGGTTTAGAGCCCAGATTAGATTTCTCTCATTTTCTAACCCCGCCCCCTCTATAATTTTTTTCATTAACTTTGGCTTTAGACAAGAACGAACATCGACAAGACACCTGATAGCAGGTTTTCAGGATGGTCGTCCAGCTAAAACCTTCTTATTACTGTAGGGCTTGGCTAGCCAGTCATGTGACACTGCATATTTCATGTCATGTGACTTTCAGCTGAAGGCCCTGCTGGCTGAGTATCTGGATGCAGCGTCTGCACTGCTGTTTGAGGTGGTGTTGGTGGCCCAGCAGGTGGGTGGGTGACCCCCCTATACTCGGACCTGGAACTCTGCTCCCTCTCCACAATTCTGTCATTACTAATGCAGCCAGGCTGCCAGTACTGCTGTCCCACTCACAGGCAAACGCGAGGTGCTGTACCTCTTCAGTTCATTAGAAGGGCCATCCACAAACTATATATTTCACAGCACCCACACATGACACATGGCTGCTATTTCACTGCTGTGCTGATCTGGAATTATGTGTCCCGGTATTGTCTAAGTGTATATTTCGGAAACACGTAGGCAAAGCCAGCATTTGGGAACCTGCATGCAGAACAGAGGAGCCTTTCTTATAGGTGCTCAGGGATGGATTATTTTACTCCTATGGCTTTGAGATGTGCTCTGTTTGTCCCTTCAGGCTAGCCATACCTCAGGTTATGAGTGCTTCTTAACTGTGGGTTGGGTGCTGAAGACTCTACAGTCTCACCAGTCTGTGGTAGGTCTGTACACTTTACTGTGTCATTTTTTTAGTACTTCTGTCTTAGTTTTCCTTATACACTGTCCACTTACTTTCCACTGCAGATACCTTTTATTAGTTACATGGCACAGCAGGTGGTTCTGGTACTTGCCCGGCCAGTTCTGAGCCCAGCCCAGGCTGTGTTGCTGTACCAGCGGTGCCGGGTACTCCTTGCCTGTCTGCAATACGGTGCTGATCTGGGATGCCACATCAGGACCCAGTACTGGGAGGAATTCAGGTCAGAGTGAAGCCGTGGTCACTGGCACACATTTTGCATGAACTTGCAAATTCCTGTAGGATGCTTATTATTTGCAATTTCTTTATTTGTGAAATGTGATAGATTTCTTTGCGAAACCTCAGGTTCTTTCAGAGTCGAATGATGAGGCAGGTTCCTTAAGCTTAAGCAGTTTATTAATAATGAAGATGTTACAGAAAGATGTTTACACGGCCGGTTCAGTGTCTGTCTGCATCTGTCTCTGCCCCCCCTGAGGGAAGCGGGCCTTTTTCTATAGTCTTCTTACAGACTCCTGGAGCCAGGGGGTCAGACGGCCTTGGTGGGAATGAGTTGTATGAGAGGCAAAGAATATGATGTGAGGAAGCAAGTAGCAAGGACAGAAAGAAATATAAAATTATTAAATATAAAAGCTATAAATGAGTGACCTAAAGGAAAATAATTAAATACAAATTAACTAGGGAAATCCCTCTGTCCCCCCTATGATTCTATGGAAAACAAAACACATTAAATCATCATGAATAATTGAGTACAATAAGTAAATGACTGATCAGGATATATCTGTAAAAAAAACTCAGCACAAAGCCTTGGATGTACACTAGGTCCTAAAAACCAGGTGAGGTATCTTGCAAAAGGTAGCAAAAAAACAAAATCATAAAATCATTTAATCAGTCATCATCGTCAGATCTGGCAACCATGTTTACATGAACAGATTTGTATAGTCTGCCAGAAAAGCACAGTAAAAGCTTGACAATCCACAATACATGTGTGTGCTTGTCTTTCAACAATCAAATGCGTGAGATCATGAATTCTCATGAAATTACCATTATTGTACAAAACTGGCAAAAGAAATTGTGGAATTCTAATACATATGTATTAAGGACAGTGATATTATGCCCTGTGCCTTGTTTACTTTTGCATGTTACAAGCTAGCCTGATCAGATTTGTCATCCACACATCACTCAGGGCTGATGCACAAACCCAGTCTATGGTCTCTGTTACAGGTACTACGTGAAGGTGTCCGGACTGGAGGATAAGCTGCCGTCTCATTACCGCATCAGCCAGACCACAAACACGCTGCTCTCCCAGCTCCTGCACCTGGTCCTGCATTAGCCCTGTGCTGCCCACACTCTAACACACACACACACCTACACACACACACAGGTTCGTAATTATATCTTTGTGGGGACTCATTTCATTTCTATGGGGAAAACACTAATCCCAACACGACACCCTTAACCCCTACCCAACCCTAACCTTAACCATAAGTAACCAAACAAAATACGAGACCACGTTAATTAGAGATACCCGTAAGTGTGCATGTGTGAGTGAATGCTGTGTGAGTGTGCCCTGCGATGGGCTGGCGCCCCATCCTGGGTTCCTCCTGTAGCCTCCAGGATAGGCTCCGGACCCCCCACAACCCTGAATAGGACAAGCGGTTTCAGAAAATGGATGGATGGAGGGAGTACCAAGTCTCTGCATCCTCAACTGCCCATGGAAAGACAGATGAGGATGGAATAGCCTGGTTGTTTGCCTCTTGACTGGATTTAACACAGTCAGGACTTCTCTTGTTCTAGTTGATGTGTAAACATCTATATGCAAGCACTTTATTTGCACTTTAGGGTCTTTACTAACAATGATGCCTATAAAGCATATTTGTAATACTTATATTGCGGTGATTATTGTAGAAATTAGCTCAGGTTAAGCATGATCATCACTGGGTGTCAAGCAGGGCGTTTTCCAATCAAGCTGAACCTACGGATCACAGCTTTGGGAATAACATGAATAAAATGATTGTTCCAATGCATTTGTCAAATTAACAAATTACTGCAGGAATTGTTTGTAACAATTCTAAATGTTTGAAGAATGAAGAAGAGAATGACTTGAAGATCCACAGCAGTACTGAAATCCATAGTGCATTGAATTTTTTTAGCCCAGTTTCAAGTTTTATAGTCTTAATAGCATATAAATTCTCAACGGAAATAGAAAAATTTCGAATTCATTGTGATTATTCTGTGTTGCAGTATTTTTCATGTTTCACATTTCCTGCAGCCACAGAATCTGACTTTGTGGAGTCAGAAAAGCAGTTTATCTATCTTTCTTTCCTGGTTTTACTGCGTTTATTATTGCATGTTATTGCTGTTATCAAACACAAAGACTGGAGACTCGTGATGAATGCTGTTATAAACATTAAGAAATAAATGTATATGGAAACTCAGATATCAGGGGTTTTATGTTTGTGCTCTGTATAGTCCCCACATATACAAGAACATTATTCTCCAAAAGAGAAGTAAATAAAAAGTTATATTTTAAAATTCAATACGTAACATGATTGCACATCCAGTACATAAATACAGGTATAAGAGTAATAATTGCAGAAGGCGATGCGAGACACGTGACATGATTTCCCTACTTGCATCTTGCAGGTACTGTACAATTATAGAACTGTATTGTTCCTTTATGGACAAAAAATCCATCTTAAATAAAATGAAGCGAATCTCGAAAACAAAAAACACATATACGAATAATTCTTGAAAACCTACGTATAAATTAAATATTAAAAGACATTTCATTATTCATTTTGACACACTAGGACCTAATTCTAGAAGTTGCCGGAATTGTTTTAGTGACGGACCGGAAGCAGCGTGCAGTTAACCGCGGGTAAGTGACATACGCATGTAGTTCATATAAAATCTCAATTTAAAAGTTCTCTTTGTTTTTGGATATGTGTTTATATTTTAGTGTGCAGAAAGGTCCGAAACAAGCGTTAGCTGTACCAAGTTTTTTAAAGCTTCACCGAACCTTTTCATCTTTGTAGAATATTATCAACAAAACTTCGAGTTAGCTGCAACAAAATTATAATTTGTTTATGATTGTTTTTTTGCTTTTATATATTTCCCATGTTACTACACGGTAAGGTATTTAGTTGCACCAATACATTAGATTATTTAATGGGTTAGCGGTTTCTAACACGAGGATACTTTATTTTACTACACGAACGCTTATCTCGTGGCGTCCGGATTCTCCGCGGAGAATTGTATCATGGGCTGTTTTTTATTGTTTCAGACCTTGCAGCAGTACCACCTTATCCACATCTCCACAAGCAAGACAGGATGCTTAGAATGGCGTCAGCACAGGTATTTGTGTAACAAAGCCAGCTTCATAATTGGGAATTCTTGGAGATGTGCTGTTCGGTCCCGAATGCGGGAATTTTGAATTTTGTGTGTTATAGGTGTTCAGGCAGCTGGTGAGACACATGACGACAGATGTAAACCTCATCCTTGAGAGATGTAAGCAGGGGTGCCATGGGGGGGATTCCGAGGTCCCCTGAGTCAACTGGTTTGTGAAACATTACGTGGGTATTGAGGTAGATGCTGGCATCTATTGACAGCAGTAGGTAGCACACAGGGGTGCAGTAAAGGGGGGGAAGTTAGGATGATTTCAGATTTGGAGCGTAATTTGGCTTGGGAGCCCAATATTTCTAGCGACACTCCTGCATATGAGTATGGTACCTAATAACAAATAGCCTAGTGACTAGTGTTTTCGACCTAATTTCTAATAGTCATTGTTCTGTTGACTTGTAATGGCCCTTAAATCTCTAGTTGTTTCTAATAATTCTTTGTATAACACTAAAGTCAAACCTTTCTCTACTTGCCAGCCATAAACCGGGTGCAGATCCTGGGCCGTGTTGGCCAGGACCCACTGATGCGACAAGTGGATGGGAGAAACCCAGTCACGATCTTCTCCGTGGCAACCAATGAGATGTGGCGCTCTGGAGAGGGGGAGTCTACGCCAGGAGGTTAGCGCTCCGGTCGCACATGTGATCTCACTGCTGTACTGTGTGCCTTTACTGACACCGAATGACAGACTTTTCAGCAGCAGAGAAATGTTGCATTGTGAGATCCTGGTAGTCAGTCGGGATGATAATGCATTTTCGCTTGAAAATGATAGATCCCGCTGGGGTATCCTGAGCACTATCCCAGGTATAATTTAGGCAGCATCCCTAGACCAGGTGCAGCTAAGGGCCTTGCTCAGTGGCTCAATGGTGGAATGATTACTCTGCCAGCCAGGAGATTTGAGCTCACAACCTTCTGGAAATTGACACATAAGCTGAACCCACTGAGCTACACGTGGCCCCTACCCTGTTCCACCCTGTTAACGGCCGGTGAGGTTATACTGGACCTGAAGCACTCCTGAATAGATCCGGCATAATGCAGCTTGTCGCATTATTTGTATAAGTATGTTCCCCCCCCCCAACTAATAGTATGCAGTTTATTTAGTGATTTGGACATATTAATTTAATGCAGTTAACTGATTCAAGTTAATAACGATAAGCAATTCCTTGGTTACTCTCAATAAACAGAGGAACAGTCTCTGTGCATGGATGTGGATTTAGGGGGAGGATGAAAGAATTTTTTTTGGGGGGGGGAGCAACACTGGTCCCACAAATGCAAACACTGAACATACTCACACACGTTTGAACTGTGCTGCAGGTGATGTCAGTCAAAAAACCACATGGCATCGTGTGTCAGTCTTCAAACCAGGCCTACGCGACGTGGCCTATCAGTACGTGAAGAAAGGGTGAGTGGCACAATGTTTAAGACACCAAACCCCTGGAGTAGCACTACTGGCTGTTCCTTTATAGTGTCCTCCTCTCTGTACCCAATCGTGTTTGTGGGGAGGCTCCTCTCTCTCCTCCCATCACCCCTTGTCCTCTTCCAGGTCTCGGGTGCTAGTGGAGGGAAAGCTGGACTATGGGGAATATGTGGACAAGAACAGTGTCAGAAGACAGGCAACAACCATCATCGCAGGTACATCAAAACATTTACCCACCTAACCTGGAACTGTTTAGCCCATCTGTTTTATAAATCACTGAATATTTAAATCATACTTTAAAAACACATACTGGACTTTTAATTTGTATCTTAATTACCCTCTTTTTTCCTTTCACAGACAATATTATCTTTTTAAGTGAAAATCCAAGGGAGAGAACATGAACAAAATATGCTATCTATATGTAGAATAGTAGAAGGCCAGTGGCTCCTTTGTGTCTTTTTATTTATTTTCCAAGCTTGACTGAGGTAAAGAAGGACTGCCAATATTTCACCCCTCCTTTTTGGATAACAAGAGACACCTTGTTTGCATGGCGCCCTCTTGTGGCAGAGGTCATGACGCCATAGCTAAAGACAATTTAATATGTAATTCTTATAATGTTTTATGGTTCACTTCCCAGTTATGCACAACTAATACAGTCAAAGGCTGGCTGAAAGCAGCTTGTCAGCTTTGCTTGTTGGCAACCAGAACATATTTGGTCAAGTTTGATTTTATTTACTTTTCTGATTTATTAAATGAAGTTGTAACTGAGAGCACCTAAAACACTGCTTCAGGTGAAACAGCTCAGTATATTAATAAGCTTTTTTATTTTAAAAATCAAAAACGGACCTATTCCGCTGTGAAGTTTGGAAAATATTTATCTGGGTGTCAGTCCTTTTAAATATCTGTAACTTCTAAACTGGGTTGATCATCAGAATTTTTCATCGTCATTCCCCTGGAGAAAAACACTTGAGCTCTTAATCTATGGCCGAACCGAGTGTGTTGTACTATAAACTGCTTGTTCCCCAAGCAGTTTATATACTAGACTGTAAAACTTCATACAGCCTGTATAACTCCGAGTTTTGAATAAACGCATTTTGCTAAGCAACTTAATACTGTATTGTTAAATACCTGAATGGTTTTTACGCTTTCAGTATTCGTGAGATAATGAAGTGCTTTGGAATCGCTTAATTAGTGTAAGAAACATCGGTGTCTTGTATTTGACCGGTAAAGTGAGAGAATGGAAAAGCTGAATGTAGGCGGTGTCTAATGTGATGTATTCTTGTCGCTATTCTATTGGTTAGAAGATACTGCCAATCATCTCTTGATTGGCGATTGCTTTAACCAAAGACTGGTGGGAGGGTTCTTGGAAGTTCCGCATTGGTTCTTATGCGTGACAATCTTGTGGTAACGTTCTTTAAAAACAACCAAAAACTTAAGTCAACAGACAAGCGGATTCTCTGGTTGGAAATGACAGATGATTTCTTTTTTAAAATTCCTAAATTATTTACAGTTTTAAAATCCCCTTCAGATAACCAGACCTACAACTATAATGTATTTTAAACGCACACTACATATGTACTGCTGCGGAGTGAAACTATTTAGCTATGGATTCCGGGTGGGGGGGGGCGTGTCTTTTGTAATCCTGACACCTTATTGGGCGGTTTCTCCCTCAATGGCCCGCCTCCTTTGTCCCCGCCCACAAAATTCCAGTCTGTCTGGGTAGCGTCTGTTGGCCGTACGGAAAAAGGAAGCCGAATTAAACTTTGCGGTTCGAAACGGCCGAAGACACGCAAAGATAACTGATTTAACTTCGGTATTTACAGACACGCCACATTGGAGCGTCCCCATGCAAACGGATAGCTTACGACATGTTCGTAATAAACGAGTAGTTAAGTACAGATAGCTGCATTTGAGCAGGGTTTTCTGCGAACTTTTCACGCCGAGTCACCAACAAGTGGGTCGTTTAAAGGTATTCCCGGCGACCATACCCTCTCCGGACGGCTTCTCGCCAGCTTTCAGGCGTCGTATCGCGCACCATGGAGTTACTGGACGGCGGCGAGCCGTTCCTGCACTGGGACCGGAATCTCAGCGAGCTGTCGGAGCCTGGCGACACCGACGCCGTCTTATACAGCACGGTGAGTGGGACCATTATCCCCCAACACAGGAATGTCCCCTGCGAAACCCCATCCAAATGCTCCATTTAGTATTTCAAACGCTGATTATCCACCAAGAAATGCATACCGATGCGTCTTCGCACGAAATATAAGCGGATCAACTTGTGTCAATAACGATCTTTACGTTGACATAGTTTTCTCTCCACCTTTTACCATCTGACATTAATAGCTTTATGGAAAATAATTCCAGTTTTGTTTAATTGCTGCCTGCTGATGGTAGTTTTAGCCTGTTACAGGTAGAGGAGCACTGGGGACAGATGACAGCGGTGGTGAAGCGCTTCGGATGCTGGCACGGCCAGGAGTCTTAACTCCGACCCTGAATTATTGATGCAGTAATAGAGGCCGGGGAAGACACCGTGTCTCATCTCCACCCATGATTAGTGCATGCGTTTGCGCAAGTCGTTTACAGCCCTCACGGCGTGTACCCTGAATATAATTATATTAGATTAGATTTGAAGTCACGTTAGCTAGGATGTTAGGGATGTGTAGGTGTGACTGAGGTTGCCAGATCAAGTTCAAGGCCGTGATGGTCTTTCAGTTTATGAAGGAGGCGTGTAAGCTGGCTTTCATGTATCTAAGTATACTTTACTTTGGATAACAGGATGGACTACGAACTTAGCGTAATAAGCAGCATCTTTGTGGCATTATTCTGCATCTGGCACTCGGATATTCAGCTCTGAGGTTCAGTTCTCCGTGCTCCCACAGTTGCCGTTTTCTTTGGGTCATCCCTTGCTTCTTCTCAGCCTTTGTCTTCCAACATCTGTCTGGCTTTCATGTACATGAAATTCCACATGGAACTGTCAGATGGTTCCAGCTGTTGCACCAAGGTCCCCCGCTGTCTCCTCTGAGTGCCTGTGCTTACTGGCTGCCTAATGAAGGGGGTGGCAGGATTATCCAGGGACACATGAGACTACAGTGTTCTCCGTTCTTGCGTTTGGGTTCAGAGAGCACCCCCGTCCAGCTCCGCCTGGGTCATGGGCCGGTTCTGCATCAAAGTATTCTGGCTTCCCTCCTTGGAAGTTTCTGTGTATGTAGGACATAGAAGCAACAGACCCCAATTTAAACGCTCTCTGTGTGCTTGATTTCCTTTCCTGGCCTGTCTATCTGTGGTGACGAGCATATCATCACAGGGTAACAGCTTATCTTATCGGTTTGATGGAGAAGTGCCATGTTTACCCTTCGTCTGCTTTGGCACCCTGCTGTTGTTTGCTTATGGTGCATTTTGCAGTTACAACACAGGTTTTAAACTTACTTTTCTTAAGAAATGTAACTTATTGAACTCATTAAACTGGGTAAAAGTGAGCTGGCAAGATGAATGTAGACAGTAAAGGTGGGGGAGGGTGTGAACAGCCACCGAACAGTCAGTAATACCTGACGCTATTGTTTTCTTATTACGCAGATCAACTCTAGGGAGCACTTGAACAACAAATTCCCTTCATGCATGACTAATTAGATCTTAAAGCTGGATGAATGGTTGCATGGTCACTCAGAGCTCTTTGGCACTGGGAATGAGCATTAGGAAATGTTGGGGAAAGTCTTAAGTTTCAAGGCCAACTTTAAAATGTGCAAAGCCTAAAATGGGTCGCCTCCAGACATTCTGTCCCTGCGCTTCATACAGTAAGTGTAAGGCTGTTTTTTTTATTTTGTATTTTTCCTCCTAAGCATTTCATTATATGTATTAAAACGTCATTTCCATTGTAAGTTAATGGTAAAGTGTAGGTAAGTCTGATTTCCTGATCACCAGCAGCCCTTGAGGCTCTGCAGGCCTGCTGCGACCCTTTGTCAGATCAGGCAGGGAGGGGGGTAAACAGATGAATGCTAGGAGTGTTTTGTGGCCCCGACGGGGGATGAACCAGGAGTGTTTTTACAGGGCGGCTGCAGCTGAATGCTGCAGGATTCTGCCGTCATTGCCTTGGGTTCGCCTGAGCCGTGTGGCATTTCAGAAAAGGCTCATGGTTCCCTTCCAAATGAGAAATAATCCGGCTTGCATCGTTACGGTACCAGCTGCTCTCCCGGCTGTGCCTCTTTAGCAGTGCCAGGGGGATCCCTGTGGAAATTAGGGAGCTCTAAGCTCTCTCTGGTAGAGGAAAATGGGAATGGACCATGATGTGTGCGTGTTATTTAACGTCCTCCTGCAGCTGTTACACGAGTTAGCGGTTAGTGTAGAAGGTAGCTTCGTGTGCCTCTCCAAGAGGCTCTCAGTTTCGTTGTGAGACACAGGTGTTCGGCCAGCCCTCGTCAGCGGAACGGCCAGATACGTTTTCAGTTCTGAAACTGGTCGTTTTTCTTTTTGTTTTGAATTTTCTGTCTGTTCTAGTGATGGATCTTGTTCTGACACTCCGGCGTCCAAGGGCTGTGCTGCGGAGTGGTAACTTCTAGTCAGGCAATAATGGCATGAAGTGAAGTGGCACCTGGGAGCCCTGCTCCACCCTTGTGCTTCCCTGAGTGTGTAGTGAGTGATTCATTACTGTGTGGAGAGTCTCGCGTTCGATGGCGCTGTTGCCGGATCAGTCCGGTCTCCAGAGGCGTTTCGGAAACTGCAAGAATGTGGGCGGAGTCAGCTGCAGGACTGCTTTAGAGAGGTAGGCGGCGCAGGTGGGTTGGTCAGCATGACGTTGTTATCCGCGTCCTTCAAATATCATCCTTTACTCGCAGGATATTTATCGCTGTTTCATTTCTTTGCATGGTGCAGTCATGGAAACAGACGGACGGGGGTGGGGGGAGGTCCATAATGAATGGTTCTGTAACATCAGGGTTGGTTCACTGTGGGGGGTGGCAATGGGTGTGGCCAGTGGGAGTATCAATCTTGGGCATAATTAAGATGCCATATAATGAGGCCATACAGTATATTATGCTGTAACGAGAATCCATAGGGGTCCTGCTCTTGGCTGTATGAGTGTATTCATGTTACTCTTCCCTTGGGCCTGCAGCCTGCCAGGGTCTGTCTCAGTCTGAGCCTCTGCATCTGGGTGGAGTGTCTGAGGCACAACCCTGAAACAAAGCTGGCTTTCTTCTCCCTCTGGGGCTTGCGTACAGGACCAAGGCCTGTTCGTCACCCTGGGGGGGGGGTGCGTAGTGTTAGCAGGCGTGGGGCTCTCCTCTCCCCGGTCCTTGATCTCCGTTGGGGCTGAAAGGCGCGTCTGTGCGCTGCAGCTTGAGAGGATATGAGGAGAGTCACACATACCTGCCAGTATATCTCTCTGCCTCCCCCCCCCACGTCAGTCCTTCAGTTGGTTGAACCCTTCATGATAACAGCTGCTATCTGCTGAGGTATGTCATGGCCTTCCTGCCTTCCTGTGGCACATCTGCCTCTCAAATGCTGTTTCTCTGTGCGTGTATCTCTCCGAAAGAGTCCACTGGCCTCTCTGGGTCTCAACGCTTCACTGAGACTCTTTGTGGGTGGACTAGGCGTCTGGCGTGCCCTTCCTGGTCTCCGGGATGATTTACGGAGGGATGTGGTTGGGGGGGATTCTGGTAGCGGCTCAAAGCAGACTGTGTGTGGGTGAGCTGCGATTTCTGTTATCTCAGCCATGTGGAACCCCCCAGTCCAGGTGTGGGGGCGGTCCCCACAATATGGGACTGCCATCCGAGGAGGGGAATGAGTGGTTCTGTGGAACCGCAGAAGCTCTCCCCAATAACGGACAGTTCTTGAGGAACGGCCAGAACTTGTCCCTTTGTGTCCGGTTGTCTGGAAAGTTCCCTGCTACCTGGAAAGCTGTGGGATTGATTTAAAGCCCATTGGTCAGGACCCAGGAAATGTAGACCCTGCAGATGCCTGCTGCTGGGTCGTCCGGCACTCTGCTGGGGTGTGTGTGTGTGTGTGTGTGTGTGTGTGTGTGTGTGTGTGTGTGTGTGTGAAGTGGGTAGTGAGCCATGACACGATCGGGTAGCTAGATTCCTCACTATCATCGGCTTCTCAGAGCTTCGGTCTGGAAGGTGAGCACTGCTGCTCAACCTCTCAGAGATAAAAGCTTCTTTTGTAGTTTTTTTTTTTCTTTTCTTTTTTCGTAAATATAGCCGTGTTTTGTCTTGGTCATAGTTGTCAGCCCTCTTTCCCAGGAGTCGCCCCTTTTCTTTTCTGGCTTCCCCCTAATCCTGTGGGGGCCAGGCCGCCCTTATGTCTCTCCGCTTTAAACCACAAACGCACACACAAGCACACACGGCCCTCTAAAAATAGGAGGAGACCAACCCTGCGGCACCTTTATTCTCTGCATTCTGTCTTTTGGGTTATCTGTGTCTCCTGGGCCTTTGTAATGGAGTGCTGCTGTACTCTGTTGACTTTTACAGATCATGTGATCAGCCTGCCACTTCTTCAGTGTGTCCAGTTCAACCTGGATGGATCCAGAAGCAAAGATGGAGGTTGGGGTGTAGATGGAGGGAAAAAAGCAAACAGCCACATGGCTGTGGGATAGTGTTAGAGCCAGCAGAAGCCCTGTCTTTCTTATCTCTTTGGAGAGTGGTGGATTCTGGGATTGCTCCTGCAGTTTGGGCATTAGAGTGAGTCTAATGACTCTTGGACGTCTTTAGAGGGCCATACCTGTGGTGTGTGGGACCTGTGTGTCCCTGTGTTCTGCGTCGCGATGTCTTTTTTGTGGTTTGTCATTAAAGCTCCCTATAGAATGCAAACTGGACTCTGGTGAGAAGTACCCATGGTACGGACAGTACATGGTAGTTTTGCCAGCACACACCCATGTAGTCCCATTGCAACCCGCACAGCATAATGGTCCTTTGGATAGGGCAACTGGCTGCTGCTTTAGCAGATGGGCAGGTTTGAGGGTTTTATGCTTATGATGTCAGGTGAGCCTCAGCACCATTCTTCACACCCCCATCACTAGGTTGTTTCGGCGCTCAGGTCATCCTGGGGCTGGAGGGCTGCTCTGCTGCATGGCCAGCAAAGATCAGGTTAAAGAACAAAACTGAGTTGGCCTGCCGGTGATGTAATGGGAGCAAAGGCCGGGACGATTCCCATCCCGAAGCCATGACACCTTCTAGTGGATGTAGTCCAAGGCACGCCATCTGTGCTGGGCGCTTGCCCCACTCTGAGTCCCAGTCTGGTCCAGTCCCTTCAGTGGGGTTGGGAGGAGCCTCCCAGAGGTGCCCCAGAGACTGTGGCAGACACGGATGACTCAGGGACCCAGTGGAGGGGGGAATACAGAATCCAACGATGAGCTCAGTGTGTTTGTGTTTGTGTGTGTGGGTGTGTGTTTGCTTAAACCTCAGAGTTCCTGTCTTCCTGGACACATCTGTTTTCCTGGTGTTGTGGTTATTTGCCAGTTAGAAGATACAGCAGTCCCACTAGCCCTGATCTCTTTCCCTTTTGCAGACCCGCCCCCTCCCCCCCTTCACACCATCAGGCCAAAACACCATCCATCAGGGGTGGGGACGGATGTGAAATTACAGGCCTCCATTGAAATTCCTCCAGGTCCCTCGATACTGCAGCTCCAGCTGTAAAATATCTCAGCTCGGGGCGGGGGGAGGGGGGTGTCGGGTTACAGAACCGCCCTCCACCTTGTGCCCCCACCCCCACTTCCGAGACACAAAGGGCCATTTTAGTCCTGTCCAGCCATCATTCAAACCGGAGAAGTGTGGCATCCAGATCACGCCGACTGTGACACTGTGATGAGAACGCACGCCCGTGGGTGGCGCTCATGCATACGGTGGGCTGTGTGGTCCCGGAACTGCTTGTTTATCTGTGATGGGGCCCGGGGCCTCTCTGCATATCCTGCTTCACTCTCATTCAGCTCCCCTCTGTCAGCCGTGTTGTTTAAGTGGTTTGTTTATTACTGTGCTCTCATGCGTGTACCGCTATTCATATTATTTATATAGCATCGTTCTTGGCGCTGGGCCTTCCAGACCTAGGAGTTGTGGAGGTTCCCCTCCTCCTGGCTGGTTATAATCGAACCAAATTTCACTTTTCTGGTTAGTTCTTTAAAGAGATCTGTGCCCGCTGCGAGCGGGATCTCATGCGGCATCGTGGTCTACCCGCGTTTACGGCTGACGGCAGGAAGACCTCGCTGTTCGTCGGGCGTCTGCTGGAGGGGGTCTCCATGGCGACGGAGCTCCCCCGCAGGCCATACATGGACACGGCGAGGGAAGAGGCTGCTGCCCAGCCGCCGCTGACACGCGTATTCGGCAGTCAGTAAGAGGTCGCCGTGATCGGATGTGACGGCGGACAAGCGAATATTATAAATGTAAATGTATCCTATGAAATCATTTGATGCAAGTATCATAAATCATTTAGCCCCCTTGCTCAGCAAATTTTAATTGCTGCATCCCCCATGTGGTTTCTGTGAGGCCTCAGATGCCCTCTGATCCTGGCGACGCCCTTGGGGTCTGAGGCTGGGGACCAGACCCGCCACGCGAGGCAGAGTAGCTGCCCCTCAAGAGCATGGAATTTTCCAGAAGGAAGTGGCACAGTCTGTGTCTTGCCCCCCCACCATAGAGCTGCCTTGCAGGCGGGTGATTAAAACCACATGTCCACACGCCCTCCGAAAGCCCTGCCCCCTCTGCTGACTCATGCGCTCGCTCCCTCACATTCGCTAATCTCCCTCCCCTTTGGCTCGCGCTCTGCCTTCTCCCACAATGCCCCCCTCCCTCACCCTCAGGGCTCTGCCGGCCCCCTGCCTTGTATAGCATTTAAATGGAAACTCTTACTTTTTACACGCAGTTCCCCCCCCTCTTCTTGCTGACGGGCTTGCATGACGTCGCCTGTGGTCTTGGCTGCGTGGGCT
>JAODKC010000064.1:25087946-25101965 GCA_026777985.1 Mormyrops attenuatus
ATACATATACAGCCAGTCTTCACTGATTGCACATTCCATCAGTAAGAGCAGAATGTGAAGGTTGAATCTCACTGGCGCATCTGTGACCAGGACAGCAAGTATTTGTGGTGCATTGAGAGCCACGGTATCCAGGGTGACGTCGGCATGCCACCACCAAGGACGGACCACATCCAGAAGGAGTGACTGCGGCGGATGTCTGTGTACTGACCCAGATCATATCCAAAAAACATAAATTAAAATTTAATATGCACCGCAGCTCGCCTGTTTCCATCAAAACACAAAGTTCCACGGGGCTAGCGTTCATGGTCGGGCTGCCGTAGCCAAACCTTTGCACACTCAGGCCAATGCCAAACGAACGTTTCAGTGGTGCCAGCAGCATTTCGCTTTCTTTGTCCAACCCTTGTAAGTCGCATTATACTGGATACAGATGTGTCATCCTGGGAACAGTGTGGGAAAAGACACTCGTGATTTTCGCGGTTTTCAAACACACTAGACAGTGAAAACACTGACTTAACATGTGACCGGGGATGTTCTACCTTGTCTGTTTCTTCCTGCATCTCTGAGAGCATGGCTGGCGATGTTTGACTGGAGAGATGTGTGAGACACCATGGCTTACGTTTTGGAGATGTAGTGGTGAGAAAATGGTTGAATAGCAGAGTGGAAGTATTTTTTATTTACTCAAAAATATGAGAAGTATCCCTCCTGAAAGGAACAAGTACATTTAAAAAAATATATACATGTAGCACATTGCTAACCCTCCTGTTGGTACTACCTGCACTGTGCTGTGGTGTCAATGGTGTCGTGCTGTTTCACACACTTTCTATTTTTTTAATTCGCCCTGGAGTAACAATTAAACCAACTGTTATTTTTATAAACAAAATACTGGCGGTTAAAGAGAGACAAAGGTAGGTGGGGTGAGACAAGGCGAGTCGGTGCCTGAGGAGCAGGGGGACGTGTCATTGGGGGTGGGTGGGGGTGGGTGGGCTTCATTCGCGCTTAATGATGACATCAGGTATGGCAGGTGTGACGGCACCTGTAGGTTTGCACAAAAAATGGCTGATGAACTTGTGACAGTCACCCCTCTGAGTGACAAGCTGCCCATTGTAATGAAATGACACGGGCTGAAAGCCAGGTGGCCTTTTCGAGCTGCCTGCCCCCAGCAGTTGGGGGGTGCTGTGATCTGGCTTGGGGAGGGGTGACAAGCTCACCATTAGTGGCACAGAACGGCGTGGTGCGTGTGGGAGGGTGTGTTCATCAGTGTCCACATGGGCGAGGACACGCCGCGGCACCTTGGCACACGCTGCACAGCTGAATCTGCTCTTCTCAGGATTAACCTTCCAGCTGTACATCACAACCAGAAAATGACTTTTTCGGGCCACACGCAAGAGAGTTAGCATTTCAGACCTTAACGGGCCACTCACTGAGGCCTGGGCTGTCCGTGTGTGAGAGCAGGCCTGCTTGTCCTCAGGTGAAGCTCCGTTCAGGGACCCGCTCAGCTCATGAACCGCTGGGAGTGCCGCGGTAAACAGCCGCACCCTTTCTCGATATGAGTGCTCTCAAACTGTTCGTTTATTTTGTCTTGCAGTCAAAGTATAATCACTCTCTCCTAACCCCCCCCCCCCCTCGCTTTTTAGTCGGTTTTTCCTCAGGATGAATTAGTCACCTAAGGACAAAACAGTCTTTCAAGCAGTAGTGTTAAGTTGGATCTCGATTCCGAGTTTCAGTGGGTTCGCATGAGTCAGAATTAGTGAAAAACAAAGCTGACTCTGTGTGACTCTCATTTTTCCCTGTTTCCCAGGAGACTCTGAGAGTGACGAGTGGCCCATGGAGACCGAGGACAAGGGCCTGAAGATGGAGCCGCTCCTGGAAGAGGCGCCGGTGCTGCTGCCCGCGCTGTCCCTCGGCCTGGCCCCTGAGGGCCCCGCCGACTCCCCGACTCTCGCCCTGACAGTGGCACTCTCCCAGCCCGCGCAAGTCAAGGTGATTATCGCTGAGGGGCGGGGCCAGCTGGCAACATGTTGATAAAAATGCCGCAGTGCGCCGTAAACAGCACTTAATCCACCTGGGCTAAATGTACTCTGGTGGGTTTTTTTAGATGTTTTTTCATCTTTAATGACAGGTCAAGGAGGATGGTGAGAATCTGAACCCCAAGATCAAGCTGGAGCCTCATGAGGTGGACCAGTTTCTCAACCTGTCCCCCAAAGGTGAGACTCGGGCATCGTGATGTTTCATGGCCCTTTTAGAAGATGCACCTGCAGTTGCTGTAAACATAGCAAACGTGTCTGCTGAGGAAGACGCGTAGTGAAGTGGAGTACAGGCTCACTCTTCTAGCATGTGGGTTCAAAAAGACCACTCTCCTCTCCCCCAGGCCTGGAGTCTCTCCAGCTGCCCCCCACGCCCCCCAGTTCCCATGGCAGTGACTCTGAGGGCAGCCTCAGCCCCGTGCGCCCTTGCGCCTCTGCCAGCCCCACTCAGGCGCAGCCCCCGGCAGCCCTGAAGGTGGCACCTCGCACCTCTTCGTCTCTGTCCAACTCACCCTTGCTGACAGCCCCTCATGTGAGTAGCACTTGTTTTTTTCTTGCTGTTAAATACTCTGACTAACAGGCTCTCTTGTGGATATCAGCTACTCTAAATTTTTTTTACTAGCTGTATCATCCATACAGTCTGGTGGTTAAACTCTGCATACTCCTCCCCCCCCATAGAAGCTGCAGGGATCGGGACCCCTCATGCTAACGGAGGAGGAGAGGCGGACCTTGGTCGCGGAGGGCTACCCTGTGCCCACCAAGCTCCCCCTGTCCAAAGCCGAGGAGAAAGCCCTCAAGAAGATCCGCAGGAAGATCAAGAACAAGGTCGGCCCTGGGCCTGACCCGCCAGAGCCCCAAAACACTGATAGCTTTATGTTTGACCTGCAAAATTGTCCCTGTTAGATCTCTGCCCAGGAAAGCAGACGCAAGAAGAAGGAGTACATGGACGCGCTGGAGAAGAAGTATGTTGATATCGCATGTGAATATGCAGGAATACACTTCACTGCGTTCGTTGTAAGCTTATTGTAGTCAATAACAGCTTCCTCATTGTGGCCAGTTGCTGCTGTGTCACCATCTGTTAGCCTTGTTTTTTTTTTTTTTAACGCTGCAATTCTGCTCATGTCCACAGGGTGGAGACATGCTCCAACGAGAACAGCGAGCTGCGCCGCAAAGTGGAGACTCTTGAGTGCACCAACAAGTGAGTAAACACGGGGCGAACCTGGATCTAAACAGACACTTGCGTGTTTATTCGTGACTGGACTGCGTCTCCTCGTTGGCGCCGTGACTAATGCGGTGTTTGTGCCCCGCGCGCGGCTGTTCTGCGATGCCCGCCTGCGGTCACAGCTGGAATTTGGCGAGGGCCTTAAAGCGTAGCGCGGCACCACGGCCGTGCCGTAGCTACTTGTGAAGTGGGAGGGCGGCGCGAGTGAGGAGGCGTAAGGATGCGAGTGAGCGCGCTCTGCGGAAGGGCGTGGGAGCGCGTGGCCAGGGAACCGTCGTCTTTCAGCTGACGCTTTCACTAGAGTGGCCATTAAGTACAGGCACTCCATGTCTCAGGAATATTTTACTTAAAACAGTGCTTCATTATATTTATTTATTCCTCCAAAAGTATTTGGTAATTAACTCCTTGTTTATCTGACGCACACCCTGGATATCCACACTTTTATGCGGTCAGTCAGTCGTTTTTAGGTGAAGCAGCTGAACAACAACCATCGCGACTGCGTGTACCACCCCCACTCTCAGCAATAACACATCCAGAAGCGTCTCTCAGTACAAGTCTGCTGTTATCTTATCAGTAATTGCACATATATCATCTCTAGTTTAATTATTCTTATCTCTAAGTATTTAGTTTTCAGGATATTATATTTTTTGTATTGTGTACTCATTACATTTTGTTTGTACTACGTTTACCTCTTTGCACCGGGTCTGCTTGGCACCATATGTACGTTCGCCTGTGCACAATTTTCTTGTTGCTGTATGCACCAGAATTTCTCCCTTGGATCAATAAAGTGCATCTTAATCTTTATGGGTAAATTTATTAAATGAACAGCAGTAGCTGTTCCAGGGTTCTGAACCTTAACCGTGCTGGTCCACATGGAAAGATTTGCACTTAGACCCTACTGACATAATCTTGAGGCATCCGCAGATTGATGGTAGGGAGGCTTTGTCATACGCCCACGGAGTGGATCGGTAGGTGATGTGTCTGTTAGCGAGCGAGAGGGACAGCGTGGCAGAGAACAGAGTGTGCAGCAGACTGCGGCCATCTTTGCACAGGCGGCGTGTAATGACAGCATGGAATTCCTGTTGGGTGACTGGCTGTGTGTGCACTGTGACTGTACATGCAGACTCCTGCTCTGAAAGTGCTCCCCCCCCCACCCACAGGTCTCTGCTGCAGCAGCTGCACTCCCTGCAGGCTGTGGTGGCCGGGAAGGTCCCCCGCTCCTGCAGGGTGACTGGCACGCAGACGTCCACCTGCCTTATGGTGAGTACCAGGCAGATGACAGATGCACAGCAGAGCGAATACAGCAAGCAAGAAGAATCAAGTCGACTCTCCTCAGTGACTAAGGAATTTTTTAAAAATAGGAGCAAAACATGCCAGTTTTTTGATAGTTTTCTGTCCTCGTAGAGGAGAGAGGGAGAAAGACTTTTTACATGATTTCTTTGTATCATCTGGGTGCAGCATGTAGAATACACTAGTGTGTCTCTGTGTGTGCAGGGTCGCCAACTCTCACGCATACAGTGTGACACTCGTGCTTTCTGACGCTCACGCAAGAAATCTCACAGCAAATCTGTATTATTCCATTATAAACCTAAAATTAGCTAAATCAAAAGCCTTGGAGTAGTTTGCAAACCCTACAGACTATTTACAAGGTAATAAAACTGTTACATATGTGCAAATGGGTGTGCAGACTTGTCTCGATTTGAAGATCTCACGAGAGAGAGAGAACTTTGTTGTGTGCATCTGTTAGGTTACACAAGGATAAGGTGTCCTGAGGTGAGTGAGTGCTGATCTGGCTTCGCTGTCTTACCGCCCTGTCTGGTGCAGGTGTTGGTCCTCTGTTTTGCCGTCTTCCTGGGCAGCTTCTATCAGGGCCTAGCTCCCTGCTCCACCATTACCAGCACGGGCCTGTCCAGAGACCTCAGCATACAGGAGTCCTACACAGCCACAGGTGAGAGACCTGAAGGGTGGGGGAGGAGGGGGACAGGATACAGGGAAACAAACACTGCACTCGGAAAATCCTTTTTCCTTGTTTTTTGAACCCATTTATGCTCATATTCAGAGAAACAGACCACAGGCTGGCAATCGAGCTCCATCTGTTTGTAAAAATGTCAGGCGATGGCATGCAACAGGACGGACGCTTCCGGTGTGGGAACTAAGTGATTGATTGTTTAATTGATTATCACCTCTGTGTTGTGTTAACCACTTTAATGAGACAATAGCTACTTATTATGCAAATGAAGTGCTTTAAAGCCCTCGAGTCGGGGCGTGGGAGAGAGCCGGGCCTCGGATGCCCACCGCCGCGTCCTTCAGAGGTTAGCGCTCGGATTTGAATAGGCGCGGAATCACTTTGCATGGTTTCCGTCGGGGGCGGCTGCTCATTAAAAGGAGCGACCCTGACTTGTCTGCTGTGCCGAAATCGGACCTCTTCTGTAAGCGATACCTTTCGGTCTCATTCCTCCTAACCACGTAGTTTCGGTATGCAGACATTCTCCATTGTCCTGACTACTGATCCCCCCCAAACATCTGGGACAAAACAGTAACACAACCATGCAGCAGCCCTAACCAGGCTTCTGACGTGCTTTTGTCCTTCACCTTCCCCTAAGGACAAGGTTGAGGCCTACCGTCCCTCCCCCCTCAAAACCCTGGCTGGGACGGTGTCAGCAAGGCTATCTGACTTGTGTTTTTTTTTTTCTTCTTCCTTTTTCATCATTTCCACCTATAAGTAAGAGGGGGATGGCAGCTTCTGAGCAAGCAGTCAGTATGGGGAGCGTGTATGAATACACCACAGCACCCCTGCCTCTGCATTTTTATTCCCTCCCTCTCCTGAAATCGCTTTAGCGATGATGGTGAAGAGGACAGCTTCTAGCTCATAAATAAATGAATAGGCTTGCAATTAACTACCGACGGGTGCTGGAGTGTTTGCTCTCAAAAGTCATTATCTGTCATTTTGTGCGATTATCGTCGCGGCGATCGGAAGGCCTCCAGGTAGACCCCGTTTACCGCTGCGCTGCCTCCCAAGGCGTGTGCCGTGCAGTCGGGGTCTCTGTGGGCCGTGAGACACACAGGGGCTAATCAGGGGTGGTCAGGACAAAGAACGCATTTTGTGAATGTAGCTCTGGGTCGAAAGCATTGCTAGGTGGCGTGATGACTTGGATCACCATCTCTACCCACAGTAAAATCCAGAAACCTCCTGGGCTATGAGGAGCACAGCGCCCTGGACGAGGCCCCCTCTGGGTTAGCGGGGGATTACCCCGAGCACTGGGACAGACAGATGGATATTATGGCAAGCTGGCGGGCCCAGCAGCAGGTGGACGAGGCGGAGAGGCACAGAGCGGAGCTCCGCCCCCTGGACCCATTCGTCCACAGCAATGACACACATGGCCAGGAGCCAATCCTCATAGACCTGCACCCGCACAGGTGAGGAGCCAGTGCACACCATTGGCCAACACGACCAAGCAGAACAACTGTATAAAGAAGGACCTTTGTGTGATAAGGAGACATGATTATTGATTTCGCACAGCCCTGTGTGGTGCATATTACCCAGAGGCAGCATTTAATGTTTTTTTTTTTTTTGCAGACTTAAAAGTTAGAGTAATGAATAACTAGTGCCTAAGTGAGGCCTATGATAATTATGAATGGTGTGCAGAAAGACTTTCAGAGGGTAGGGAAGTCTCAGAATGAGAAGGTGACCGTGCTACCTGGCTGCTTCCTGTACTCAGGGGTGTGAAACGAGCTGTGTCCATCTGCCCACAGGTCGCTGGAGCGGCGGGAGAACAGCAGCACCAAAGTCATACAGCTGGAGAGGACAGTGAATGAGACGTCCTGAGGTCCATCTGCCCCCCCCCCCCCCAAACCACACCCACTGCAGTACCAGACGCTTACAACTCACCTTATTTATACATTCTCTATGAATCACGCTCTACATACTTAGCTACTCTTTATGTGTATTTTATTCCTATTCCAATACTAGACGGTAGCCTGTATAACTGCTTAGTTCTCTTCTGTTTTTAGTATATATGCATATAATATTTTTTCCACTCTTCTCCCATTTTGAGGAGGGAGGGAACCTTTTTAATTCAAAGGGTAGTTATACTAAACGTCTACCCTGCTTGGTGTATTGAGGACTCCACCCTGACTCTTGGAGAGCGATCTCGACGAGGGCAGATTCCGCCCTTTCTGATTTGCGGAGCATTCGATGGAAGCCACCCCAATCCATGAGAGAAGGACTGCTGCTCTTCCTGAAAGTCAGCGGGCTTGAATCCCACATACTGTGTTTAATTCTGTATGCTTTTGTTCTACAAGGGTTGTAGATGACACCAAAGACCCCTCCCCTCCAAAGGAATATATACAGACTTCATACGCACTGGATCTCTTATTGAATATCACAAATGGACCAGTGCCAAGCTTTTTTTTTTTTTTGAAGAGTAGTATAAAGATGCTCATTTTCACTGGTCCTCCACGCAGTCTTAGAATTTTTTGGGTGTATGATGACTGGCTATTGTACGCCAGTTTTACGGTAAAGTCACATGACCGTGTGGAATTTCTGGTTCATTTATAATATCCAATCGAATGACAGACAAGTGCTGAAAGGCTCTGGTCTGATTTTTCACCTTCCGGACTTCGAGCTTTTATCGTGCCTGTTTCATTCTTATATGGGTGGTAACAAAAAAAAAAAAAACTGGTTTTCCCAAATTGATGGCGAAGTGTGATACGTGCCATTTCTTCACATTTTTGTTCTTTATTTTGTTTTGAATGCTTCTTAAGTGCGCATGTGAGTTAGCTAATGTGCTCACCCCTTTGTGGCGATGACCACTAGTGATTCGCTAAATCAGCCCATGCGAATCTCGCCACTGGAACGGTTATAGTGCGCCGCCCAGCAGAAGCGTGAATCTCTCTGCTTTGGCGGTCTAGCGGCTTTCTTTGGGTTATGATGGCATGATGAATGGCCCCACCCACCATGGGAAGTTCAATTTCTCCCTGCTAACAGTAGCAACAAATTTCAGTCAACCCTGTTTTCTCACTACAGTGTATAACCCCCCCCTCCCAGGAAGCATCCTGCTGTGAATTGACATGCACTGCCTACCTAATGCTTTATTTATTTCTTTTGTAAATGTAGCATTTTATTTTATTTTGCTTATGGAAATCGTCGGAAATTGGTGCCTTCGGAGCCCTGTCCTGGCGGTGCACATGCTCAAACTGCGTTTGGAATCTGGGGACTGCACACAGTGATCCTGTCAGAGATTTGGCCATTTCGCTTGTGGTTCCTTAGAAGCCTCCTGTTGCTATATAATTGTCACTGGCTTTTTTTCCTCCCTCTTTTTTTCCAGACGTAAATAAATATTTTTCCTTAGTAAAAGCACCTCTTGTGGTGATGTAATTTTTTATGCATGAGTGTGTTGTCTGTCCATTAGCATGAGGGTGGAGATAAATGTGGGCTTCAACAGTTGGGGGTATAGCTCTTGCAAGTCATTGAAAGCTCTGAGGATATATTGAAATACAGGGTTTTAATAGTTTATAACTGTGATGCACGGGGACAAGGACAAGCCAGCACTCGCCGGCCTGCTCTGAGCTCTGTCGATTTCAATGAATGTCTCCTGGCTTCCAGAAACCAGGTTTTGCCTTGTCTCTTTTTCCACTGCGCTAAAATCCAGTGATTAAGTTCGGAATCTTTTAAATTCGCTTCGGAAATGGGTTCTCTAGGTACAGAAATTCAGAGACGCTGCCATAGAACACGTCAAATTTCTTCAGTTGAAATCTTCACTCATGACATCGGTCGACTGGAGTCTGTGCGAGTCCATTCGACTTGAGGGTATAATAGTCTAATTTGGCATGTGAGGCGGATCCTTCTGTGCATTTCTGTTGGTCGGTTGTGTCACTTGACTTGAGGAAGGCAAAAAAGGAATGCACGCCCAGAACGAATGATCTGACATAAAACAATTATTGCACAATCCAGTTGAACAGACGGGGTAGACATTATCGAGAGCAAATTACATGCGATAATGCCGGTTACAATTTAAGGCATATTTTAAGAATAACCTCGAAAACAACTCTCGGCAAGCCAGTTGTGCTCTTCTAAGCACCATGGGCGATGCTTAATAACCTGCGTAACTCTTACGCATCGTGCTTCTGGAGGTCCGTCGGTGTGCTCGGATATACGTGGCACACCGCGAAGAAGCAGGCAGCCCCGTCTGGAGATCGCAGCAATCCCGCGGAGCAATCTCGGCAGAGGACGGCGTAGCGCAGCTTTGGGGCGGCCCGCATCGCACTGGGTCACGGTGCGGAGCGCAGTACGTGCGCGCGCAGAGCGTCAGGAAGCCCCGCGCGCCCCGCTTCATCCACGCCGATGCTGCGCTTGGGGTAGGAGTATCCCACAATGCCCTTGTAGCGGCGGCGCCGGAGATGGATGCTCCTGTCGCCGTGGCTGTGGCTCGCCACCATCGCGACGGCTTATGCTACCGTTTCCAGTCGGCCGCCTCCGTCTGTCCGGCAGGTCGGCTGTGCATGTGACCGTGCGGCGCGGCCGGCGAGAGCAGCCCCGGGCGCGCCGCTACCGTCCCCCGCCGGCAGCAGCTTCACCGTCGCTGCCGCTTCTTGGGGAGGGAAAGCAAGGGGCACACAGGAGGAAGGGGGTCCACTGCTAAAGCATGGACCCCCTGGCCAAGCCTTGCCCTTCACAGGAGGAGAGGGGCTCCCAGGCGTATGGGAATAGAACCGCCTCGCTAGGGGCCACCGGCGGGGAGACGAGCGAGCGGAACCGCGGCAGGGACGAAGCGATGGCCGGCGGGGACCCTCCGGGAGGCTTTAACGACACGGACGAGTCCGTGGAGGAGAAGCTGAAGGGTCTGGTGTTTCGGAAGCAGACGTCCTACAGGTAAAGTGAAAGTGCGGGGAGAGTGAAGGGAGAGCGGGGCACCGATACGGGCAGCTCGCCTGCGCAGCTAGCGGGGGGATAAGCAGCCGAATAGCGGCACTGTCTGCAATGCTCGGCTGCTTAACTTTCAGTCGACCCCCGTATTGTTTAAAACCCTTTTTCTTTTCGTGCCTATGGCTGTCAGCTGTAACTGACCGGATGTATTGAGCATTTTGCGGCTCTCTAGCCCCGCTCCAACCCCGTGAGAGGCGCGCTGAGATCCCCGCTTCGGGTCTCGGCATATGGGGGGGGGGATTTCTCCACGTCTTTGGTGTTTCCATCCTTTCCAGTATATTCCCTAAACCGGTCAAACCGGGCACATGTTTCCTGACATGATAAAACGCGTACGGTGGTGTTTTAATTCGCACCATAGACCCGTTTCGGCACCCGGTTTCCGGAGGGAGGGGTGGGTCGCTGTCCAGAAATTCCTTATGGCCCTTTGAACCTATTATGTCCCTGTTATCCCCCGTGGGTGGCTTTGTATGCACTATAGCTGTTAGTTTCACGTTGGTAAGGGGGGCGGGGGGTGGGGGCTGACTATCCCCGCAATGACTGTGCCCGTGTGGATTCAACTCCAAATGCCTTGACGAAATCCCCGGGCGGAGGGTGCAGCAGCTGCCGGGTCACGCAGCTGGCGGACGAGCAGGCAGGACAGACAGCAGCCACTGTGCAGATAGCCGCAGGATTCCCCAAGCGAGAAAAAAAGACAACAACGCCAATCGCAACGTAGTCGTGGTTGTTTTTCTTATTTATTTTTTTTTTTTGATCGTTGAGTTTCGCCTGGATCCACCCTGCGCTCACATTTGAAATTGCGGCTGAGTGGTGGACGGGCATGTCATTGTGCGTTTGCTGCCTCAGACCTTGTCCGAACTGCTGCAAACAGCCGTGATCTCACATACCAAAGTCCCGAGAATAACAAAAATCCGAAAACGTCTGCTCTAACATAAAAATCTCTTCCTGATTTGCTGGGAGGAAACTCATTTTTAAAATGGTCTATTGCACAAAATGTGCGAGAAGTGGATGTGAGAATGAAGACTGTGGATGTTCTGAGCAGACGTAGCATGAGATGGCCCATGTTAAGCTCTTACATGTTAGACGCATGAGAATACTTGACCAGAAAGCGTTTAACCCAAAAGGAAATTTTCAGAGATCCAGTAGGTTTAATAGGGTAGAATGGTGAGAATGTTCAACCAACCCTTCCTTGTTTTGCTGTTAGTCCTAGCTTTGGTGCTATGGATCTTCTCTCTGGATGGGTTGTTGTTTGTCTGGCCTGCCGCTGTCCCTCTCATGGCCTGAATACCTCACAGACTGAGGAAGTCCACCTCATTGTTAGAATGTAAATACACCCCAGAGGTCTCCTTTCAAAGCTTTCATTTTTAACTCTGTCACGTGGCGAAGAGGGGAAATGCCAACGTGTGGTTTTAACTTCTGCCTAATACCAGCCTTTCTAGCCTCGCGAAAATGCCTGCAACAAACGTGCGCGGACGCGAACCGAAACAGAATGAGGGGAATGGAAACCGCATTTCGGATGGCGCATCGAACCAACGCTCGCTCTTCGGATTTTAAAATTCACCTGGTGAAACAAAGTACAGTTAAAAAGGCCCGGCACATTTTCTGCGGAGCAGAAGTGGTAAAGCTTTGATGTGGGATGTGGGCTCACAGTGTGAACAAGGGAGAGAACGAGAGAGGAAGATGGAGAGAGACGTAGAGGGAGAATCTGGCTGGCTGGGAGTTCCCTCTGCCATGTCTCATGGTCTCTGACTCTTCGAACCCCAGCTTTGCATCTCAGGGTCAAAATCTCTATTTCTACCTCCCCTTTAGACACTCTGCAGTCAGATTACCGACTCTAGTAGATTCTCACTCCTTACTCTTGTTAATTTTTAATAAATGGTATCTAAGGAAGCCATGGTTGGATTCTTAATCAGGTGGAGGAGAACGGACTGGTAACCCTGTCAGCCATACAAAGAACAGATGAATTTTTAGGCCTAAACGTTTGCAGATAATCCGGATTGCAGATTCTGTATCGCTGACACATTTTCCTGTCTGTCTGTAGATATGATGCAGTGTTAGCTTTTTTTTTTTTTTTTTCTTTCTTACATGCAGCCTGTGATAGGCTGGCAGTTAGAGTGGGTGGGGCAATGGCCCTGTCCATGGTTACCTGCTGAGCATGTCAGATATCAGCTCTTGACTGCACCTTGACCATACTTTAGGTGAACCACAAAGGAAACAGCCCCACCTTTGAGGCAGCAGTTTCATAATATCTGCTACAATGAATAAAAAAAGTTCCTTCAAGGAAGATACCAAAAATCTAGATGTATATCATTTCATAAAGTATAAATGAAGCTGGATAACTGTTAATTTAACAATGTTTTTGTTGTGTACTAAGTTTCATCAATACGAATATGGGGTCGTGTGTTACAAGTATTACAAGTGTTACTTAAATGCGGGGTCTGATAAATCTTTATAATAAATATGTTAAAGGTATTTGCTTGGCATGCATTTTTTAACTAATTTCAGACCAGTGGTGAAAGTAACAGAAACGATGGATATGTTAAGTTCTGTGGTTTGATATTTAATATAAAGGAGGGATTTCTGGTTTATATGTTAGCTGTAAGCATGGATTACGTTGGAGATTTTGTGTGGCCGTGGTGGTTCTCTATGTGGATAGGGATTGTCTGTATGTGTGTGGTGGGTTTTATGTGCCTTATATGTGTGATCGTGTGTATAGGTGATGGATGGGTGTGTTATAGGTGTGTATGTGGGTGTTTAGGTGTGTGTTGCTGCGTGGGTCCTGGTTGGATGAGTCATGTGGGAACTTGGCTGAAATCGTTATGAGGCTGACACCTTCTTTCCTTGCTCATCTTCCTACATGTGAAGTTAGCCAGCCTTAGCTGTATTTTTAACTGTTCTGTTAGCCGTCCTGTTAGCTGGACGTCTGATTAGCCATGCCCTTAGCTGTTCTGTTAGCCGTCCTTTCAGCTGGGCGTCTGATTAGCCATGCCCTTAGCTGTTCTGTTAGCCGTCCTTTTAGCTGGGCATCTGATTAGCCATAGCTGTTAGCCGTCCTTTCAGCTGGGCATCTGATTAGCCATGCCCTTAGTTGTTCTTTTAGCTGTCCTTTTAGCTGGGCATCTGATTACCCATGCCGTTAGCCGTTCTGTTAGCCGTCCTTTCAGCTGGGTGTCTGATTAGCCATGCCTTTAGTCGTTCTGTTAGCTGTCCTTTTAGCTGAGCATCTGATTAGCCATGCCGTTAGCCGTTCTGTTAGCCATCCTTTTAGCTGGGCATCTGATTAGTCATGCCGTTACCCGTACTGTTGCTATTCTGATTGCTGTCCCACTATCCATGCCCTGAGCTGAACCTTTCACTGTTCTGTTATACCATTCGTTAGCTGTCCCGTTAGCCACCTGTTAGCTGTATTGGCACATCGACGCAATGACTGCATTGGCCGTGTGTCCAGGTAGGTGCTGTGTCCTGTGAGAGGGTCTGGGAATCTCATGTCCAAACAGTGAAAGTGAGACAGATTTCTGACAGAAAGCTATCAAAAGGGGCACTTCGCTGGAAAATGAGCGTTTTTCTTGTTTGGCACAACCTCCGTAATTGGCTGCTGACTCGCGTTACTGACATGGCTGTGCTTGTGAAACTGGCTTCCCCTTTTTTTGGAAGCTAAAGAGTTTCGTTATGAAAATAACTGTAATCACTTTACGACGTGGTTAGCGCTGAGCTGGCGTGATCGAACAGGCCCATCTTTTCTACCAGTAGATATGGGTGTTAGTATACTAGATTAGCTGGTTACCGGCTGGGCTTTAGGTTAGGTGTTAGCTGGTAGTACGAGGTGTCTGGGGTGGGTGGGGGGGAGTGCT
>JAODKC010000064.1:25131798-25141832 GCA_026777985.1 Mormyrops attenuatus
GGTGAGCGGCAACTCCGATTGGCTGGACCAGTCCGTCCCCAAAGCTTGCTGAAACACGTGAGGACAGACACACGCTCCCTTTGTCGTTACTACCAAGACAGGTTTCTGAATGTATGAATTGTGCCACATTCCATTCTTGAATTGGAATTTTAATCAAATAATCAAATTGGTCACATCCAGCAGGATGTTGAATTAGAATTTGAATTGGAATGTCAGTAAGAAGAATTTAATTCATTTCAATACAAAGAAATTCAATGCAATTACATAACACCGGAATGCCATTTAATCTAGCAAAGCATAAATAATCAAATAAAAGGTTTACATTCTAGGTGGTAGATAAAATATACAGTGGAACCTCGGTTCTCGAAATGAAACCGTTCCAGAAGGCTGCCCGAGCACTGATTTGGTCAAAAACCAAATCAGTTTTTCCCCTAAGAAATAATGCAAATTAGATTAATCCCTTCCAGACCTCCTAATGACTGCCTTTTTAAACCTGTATAAATACATACCTAATGCTAAAACCATAAATAAAAACTTTAAAACCTATAAATACATGAAACAAATGAAAAAAATTATTTCAGCATTCCATGCTCTGTAGGGAGATCAGACATGCAAGCAACTCTGTCATACTTTGCATCTGTCATACATTATTTCCTTTTTAAGCTATATTGTGGTTCTCACAACTTTCTTTTTTGGTTTGCTGCTATCACTGACTTTCTTAGGACCCATGGTGGCTTTTTAAAAAACAAAATAAGAGCAACGAGAACAAAAAACAGGAGAATATTCACAGCACAATTTGACGGAGATGTTCACTATGCGAGTGTAAGCGGTAGACCAACTCATACACACACATTCTCTCCTTTGTTTATGCGTAAAAAGACACGGTTCTAGAGTGGAAACCGAGTGAAAGTATTGGTTGGCCGAGAACCGAAAATACGTTTGACAACCGAGAACATTTTTTAAGAAGCAATATGGTCAAGAACCGAATTGTACGAGATGCAAGACATTTGAGAACCGAGGTTCCGCTGTATATACATACTGAGATTATATATGCACATGTTAAAGTGTGCAAATGGTAAACTTTTCAGTATGCCAAAGGGTTGGCATGGACTGCTAAACGTGGTTGGCTCAGGTATATGGTGACTTCATGTGAAACTTTGGTGACAGCTGATGGATATCTTTGACTTTACATGTAGGAAAAGAATTCAAAACATTTCTTTGGTTGGGTACTGCAGTCTTTATAGCCACCACTGAGTTTGGGGGGAGATACACTGTTCTAGATCCACCATGGTACAAAAAATGACAGTTCAATTATTTACTCGATAGATGTTGCAATTTTTCATTCTGAATAGCATGGCATTTTCATAAAAATGTGTTTAATTCATATTGAAATATTATGCTGTATTTTTAAAACCTGTCTACACTGTGCGCTTTAGCTGAATTCAATTCCATTTTAAGTCTTCTTCCTTAAACTCAAATTTGAATTAAAGTTCAGCATCCTGTTTTCAATCGTAATTCAAATTCAATTCAAATTCACAAATTGATTTGGAATGCCAGGGCCATTATCAATTCAGTTCAGAACGGTGCACAGTCCAGAGTTAGCACCCCCACCCACCCCCCTGGCACCAATGGCAGGGTAAAAACTGACAGTTCCGGCACCAAATATGAATGGTGTAAAAAGTGAAGGGTCCCGTACCAAATATCTGTTTCAAGATAAAAACCTTGGTGTTTCTTGGTACTGAATCGAAAAGAAAATCAGTTGTGTTGCCCATCCCTCCCATTTAGCTAAAGAGAAGCTCTTATTGGCTGTGTGTTTGGTGAAGGGCTGGTTTATGTGTACAGTTAGGCAGTCCAAAGAAATGTTTGAAGCAATTTATCACTTTTGCTCAGACCAAAAAAAACACAATTTAGCATTAGAAGACATGCAAATTAAGAGTAACGTGGTAAAAAATTTCTTCTGTTCTACAAAAAGTCACCAAAGGGTGGCTAGATGAATACTACTTCAGTTCCCAAACCTCTCTTCTAGGGCACCTCAGGCATTCCATGTATTTATTAAAATTCTCCAACAGCTCCATAATTAATTATTTTAATTTGTTTAAAAAGTCAGTCAGATATTGATTGGCTATAGGAGGTGTGAGAGTGGTCGAGTCAAAAATACATGGGTGCTTTGGATGGCTTCTGGAAATACAAGAGTGATTTAAAGTGACAAATTCCACAGTCTTTGAATAAAGAAATGTCATGCGTTCAGGGGCCAGAACACCCAATATGTGCAAATATACCTGAATCGGTTTGCGATTTGGTGCCAAACATGAAATACAGGACAATTTTTCAAGACGCTTAGCAGAAACATGTCACTGTGGAATATATATAACAAACTAAAGAACAAAGTAGAAAGGACAGATTACCAGGAAAACACCCCAAAGATACTAATGAAAAATGTTTACTTTTTGTTTCACTTTTGAGTCAATTTTACATGTCTGACTCATTCTAAACTAGTTTTGTAAGAAAACAAGTGGATTTCTCACATGTGACTCATGACTTTTAAAGTCATATTTCCGCAGACGTTTCCAGTGTTTCAGGCGCAGAAGCAGCAAATCGAGACCATGATTTTGTTTCTACCAACCAGTTGAGGAGTTGACTGTGGGTCTTTAAATTTTCAGTGTTGAGTATAGGAAAGGTTTATAAAGGTTTATATTGATTTTATATCAAAGTTCCAGTCAAAGTTGCCACTTGATATTAAACTATGTTTCTTTGTTTGTGAAGACTGTAGCTTTTTTCTTCTCCTTCCAGAACACCGCTGACTGCTGAAGAACAAGGTATGCCTCTCTCTATCTGTACATGTATAAATGGCCAGATGTCAGGAAGTGGTAGCACTGTTTCTGCTGTGGGTGGTTTCCAGTGGTTTCTAATTGTGTAACTCTTCCTGTCAGCCCTGCTCACAGCAGCCTCCTGTGGAGACCTACCAAAGGTTTGACTTCCTTGTGTCTGCTTCGATTGGTGTTTTCCTGAGGCTTTAGAGAGAGACTCAGCATGTCAGTTCTGCCTCAGCAACCAGTGTTTCTTCCTGGCCCCACCTTCCCTACCTACACACCCCAACCTCCCCCCTGTGGCAGCGACTGCCAAAACTAGTGGAGGGGCTGCGTTGTTGAGTGAGACAGGAAACATTATCAGCTTACAGCTGATAACTTGGCTACTTAGATGAAAACGAGTCCCCCCTTCACCTTCTGTTATTATATGTACACATGTATGTACACACACGCACAGGTTTGTAATTATATCTTTGTGGGGACTCTCCATTCACAGATCTTTGTGGGGACCTGAAAAATGGTTCCCACAACGTCAGAATAACAGGTTTTTATCATATTGTGGGGGACATTTAGTCCCCACAATGCAATATAATCCTAATCCACACACACACACAGTTCAGTATTGTGACCCTGTACTGTATGTCAGCTTTTTTTTTTACTGTAAGTTGCTTTGGATCAAAGCGTCGGACAAATCGGCTAAATGTCAGCCGGCACACAGTTTTCCAGCTCCTGGACCAGTGGGGTCAGTCTGCTGGTGAGAGACTCGGGGGGCTGCTCTGCACTTCACCTGGCCGCCCAGAACGGACACGCTGCAGTCGTGGGCTTCATCCTGGAGCACGGTGAGTGTCTGGACCCGGCCTTTGGGGGAATTTAGGATGGCACAGCTATTAATTGCTCCCTGTAGAAGTGTGACTAAAAATCACTTCAGGAAAGTCCCCTCGGTACATTGGCCGGTACTTTCTTGGAATCCCAGCGAGTATTTTGCAGACTGGTATAGACTTGCTGGGCAGGAATGCTAGTACAGATCTAAAGCTACACTTTTGTAATAGCAATAAATTAAAATAATGTTTCTTTTTCTCTTATTTTCAGGTTCCAAGATTATCCTGGATTTAATTGACAGTGAAACGTAGGAAGCAATTCTTTTAACTCACTAAAGATCCTATTAATCTAGTGTCCCTGTGGTCATCTATTGGATGTTGTAGTAACAAGAATTGCTATGAGATTAGTGTGTACTGTGCCGTAAGCCGTGTGTTTATGTCTTTTGCTCTAAGGGGAGAAACAGCTTTACATAAAGGAGCTTCCCAGCGCCAGCACACTGTGTGCCGCATGCTAGTAGACGCTGGTGCTTCCCTCACTAAGGTCAACTTCCAGGTAAGACAGCTAGAGGCTGACTCATCCCCCTGGTGCAGGGACACATGACACAAATACAAAAAAACAGTCATGGCCCGGTTGCTAGGGAAATTGCCGTTCTTTTTTAATGGGAGGGAATGCCGGAAAAAATACTTATCTGATTATCTGAGTCGAGGTACTATATCCTGACCTCAGGAATCCCTATTGTGTTCTGAAAGGAGGTGTGTTTTTCTTTCAGGGAAAGACAGCCAAAGACAAGTCTCTTGAATCCGGGGACTTGGAGTTGGCCTCCTACTTTGACAGCAGACAGCAGTATAAGTGCATCACGCGTGAGGACCTGGAGACGGCAGTATGAGGGAGTATCCTCTTCTCTCCCCGGAGGGAGAGCGGGCCAGATCAGCCCCACCGGAGATCGACGCGGCTCGCTGGAGAACTGGAAGGGGGGGGGGCACTGTGGTGCGGAGTACTTTAGCCCCCCCACCCCGAAAATGAGCCAGCCGTCTAGAAGAGGCCTGTGCAACGCTGGCGATCAGTTTGATTCATTCCGTCGGCGCCGCTGTGGCGGGATTACTTCTGACGTTTATTTATTTATTTATGGACTTATTTATTGCTTTATTTATTGAACGTCTGGCTGTAACAGGGCCTATGGAAGCTGTCAGTATGAGCGGTGACACCGTAAGGTTGTAGATCCATGAAGACTCTGGGTCTAGAAGCAGCAGTTTGGAGCTCGTGCCAGGAGAGAGTGGCCCTTATTTAATGGGACATTCTGTAGATGTGGCAACTGATATTTCTGAGCTTTCCTATGGGACTTTGTGTGTCTCATACACTTTGAACACTGTAGGGCTATAGGACCCCCTTGCATTGTTAATACTACCACGTAGTGTCTTGCCACATTATAGACATTATATTGTATGGCACTGCATTATTAATTAACCTGCTGTGCTGACCCCACCAGTCTGCATACATGACACCTCCTCATGTTTCCCACAGGTCAGCCCGCTAGTAAGGTCAGTGACGCTAAGGACCTCACAGAACATTCAGCGTCTCTCCCAGGCAGCCTCCCAGCTCGGTTTTACCTGTGATCTTATTGTCCTGTGATTCATACTTTTGCTCTGACCTGACTGACACTCAACACTGCATTTGATGGGTCCAAGGTTTGTGGGTCTAGGCTTAGGCCAGACTTGAACATTCCATTATAGTATATTTTAAAATAATTTTGACAGGATTTTGAGGTCTTTTGAAATGTGACCAGTATGACATACTGGGAGCTTGTATTTTTCGGTTGGAAATATACAAATATATACATATACATATATAACATATATATATATAAAAAAATTCAATTTAGTTGCATGTCTGACAGTGTGCTTATATTACTGAATGAATGTTATTGAACAGATGTTATTGGATGGTTGTTACTGAATGAATTTTGCCTGGATGTCTGTTAAGGAGTGTCTGTTACTGAATGAACGTTACTGGACGAATGTTCTTCCTCCTGCCCACTTGGTCTTGCCTGTCCATGTTTGGCTAGATATTGGTTGTTTTTTTCCTTTGGAGTGTACAGCACCAGCCTCCCTTCTCTGTGCACTTCAGCCTGCTGTTTTTCACCAAAGGGGTGTTTTGGGAGGGGGGGGTCTCCACAACTGCTCCATTGTGTTTGAGAGATGTTCGCTACACTCCACCAGAGGCTACAGAGACTAACTTCAGCCCCTGGAATAAACTCTACGTTCTCTTTCCATGGGACACTAAAGCGACCAGACACCTCCCTGGATAAACTTTTGATGTTTTTGTTCCGATCTTTCGAAAGACAAAAACTCAGCCCAGTCTTTTAGCCAAGTGTACCCAGAAGGTATTTATTCTCTTTATGAATTTTATGGTGTGCAGTGTTGTTATTGTGCATATTAATATTAAGGGAAAAAAAGAAAAAATCTGAGCCATATTCAATGCAATATGAAAGGATGAAAATTGTGCATTTATATATTTATGATTCTGATTTTTTTTTTTACATTACATTAATGTTTTAAGGTGGTTGTTTGAAACACCACTAAGCTTTGTGGTGGAATGTTATATTTTTTAACCAGTGAAAGTGCGTGTTTTTCTGTTTAGTTTGTATATTTTGACTTTTTTCTTTTGTTTTTCTTTCCTTTGACTTATTTTATCAAGCAAGGGGATAGCAGTCGTGATGCGTTGAAATCAATCAGCTTGTAGAAAGCTTTATGGACATACAACACGATGTGTTTATTTGGCCGGTTGGTGTATTTATTTCGCATCCAAAACTAAATCAAAATATGTTTTTTCCAGTAGATGATTTCAACCACTTACCACAAACATTTGCATGACATATACACTCAAGTGTGTCGACTTTTTATCATGCTTGAGGGTATGTTTGCACCCAGTGATGTCCACTGGAGTTACATAAATATGTGTAAAGATACAATATATTATTTTCTATATTTTTGTGTTTTATAAACATTGTTCTGCATGGGTATTTTTGATAACCAAGGTTCTCTTCCTCCCATGAAAGTGGCATTATGAAGTGTATCTACTGTTAGTACTGACCTTGGTTGTGGTTTAATATTTTAACCATTGAATTGAGATTTGGTTCTGTGTATTTTAAATTATGGAATTACTTGAATGGTTAATATGTTTATAGATTATATTTTAGGTATGATCCTGTTTGCCGCACCGACCCCATATTGCGTATTCGCGGTAGAAGTCCGGACACATCTGTATGGTAACATGTAACAGACCTTCGGTTCACTGACAGCTACATGCTAAATTTGGGCTCGGTAAGAATCCCTTAGCTATAGATATTCAGGAAACTTGTTTGTTGACAGAATTTCTAAGGCAGATTTTATGTTTCTACTCCAAGATACCGGGGGACGTGGATCCCTCTAAATTTATATATTTATCATAACAAATTCATCTCAAGGGGAGTCTGTAGTGCCAAATAGATAATGTTTAAATGTTTCGTACATTTCTGACTGCAGTAATTGAAATATACTCAAGAAGGCAACACACATTGGATTTGCTTTTAAAAAAAGTTTCATATGTATAAATACAGATGGGATCTGCTTGATGTCTTTGTAGTGTTGTCATGTCATTTATAAAATGCAGATTACTTGCCCTTCTTTGCAGGGGTCAGTTTCCCAAAAATATTGTTACTAACTACCTTACACTACAATACACTATATGGACAAACGTATTGGGACACACCTCTCAATCATTGAATTATTGGTGTTTCATTTAGACCCAGGTGTATAAAATCAACCACATAGCTATACATGTAGTGAGGTTTACAAACATTTGTGAAAGAATGGGTCATTCTGAAGTGAATTGTGGTACTGTCATAGGATGCCACCTTCGCAATAAGTCAGTTCATGAAATTTCTTCCCCAATGGATATTCCACGCTCGGTTATAAATGGTTTTAGTGCAAAGTGGAAGCATTTAGGGACAACAGAAAGTCAGCCACGAAGTGACAGACCATGTAAAGTAACTGAGCAGGATCACCGAGTGCTGAGACGCATAGCCTCGACACTTTGTTGACTCCGAATTTCTTCTGGCATTAACCCCAGCACGAAAACTGTGTGCTGGGAGCTTCATGGAATGGATTTCCATGGGCGAGCAGTTGCATGCAAGCTTCACATCACCGAGTGCAAAGCCAAGCATCCGACAGAGTGGTGAAAAGAGCGCCGCCACTGGACTCTGGTACAGTGTAAACATGTTTTGTGGAGAAACGGATAAGCTTTTCTCTCTGGCAGTCTGATGGACGAGTCTGGAAAGAATGCTACCTACCTGACTGCGCTGTGCCAAGTGTAAAGTTTGGTGGATAATGGTATGGGGCTGTTTTTCAGGGGCTAGGCCCCTTAGTTACAATGAAGGGAACTGTTAATGCTTCACAATACCGAGACATTTTGGACAATTTTATGCTTCCGGCTCCGTGGCAACAGTTTGTGGTTGGCCTTTTTGTGTTCCAGCTTGACTGTGCCCCCGGTGCACAAAGCAAGGTCCATAAAGACATGGTTGGGTGAGTTTGGTGTGGAAGAACTCGACTGGCCCGCACAGAGCCCTGACCTCAACCCCATCAAACACCTTTGGGATGAACTAGAAGAGAGGTTAAGTGCCAGGCCTTCACATCCAACAGCCGTGTCTGACCTCACAAATTCTCTCCTGGGTCTATGCACAAGAAAATCCCACAGACACACTCCAACATCTTGTAGAAAGCCTTTCCAGAAGAGTGGCAGCTGTTATACCTGTAAAAGGGGGACCAACTCCAGATTGACGCCCATGGATTTAGAATGGGATGTCATAAAAGTTCCTGTAGGTGTGTTGGCCAGGTGTCCCAGTACTTTTGTCAGTATAGTGTAAACCCCCTGTGCAAAGTAATATGGACAAATCAAGCTCAAAAATGAGCCAAATATATACGGCCACTTGGAACAAAGTTTGTCCAGTGTTTGCGATATTAGGCATGTTCTTTATAAATATAACTTACATACAACAGTAACTGAAATATTGGAGGCATGATTCTAAAATATTTTCTTTTGTTAGCGTGACAGTAAATAACTCCTTATGGCCATATAACTACATATAGTCCTTTGTAGCACATTTCTACGCAAATTATTGGATACTGGACCCATAAATATCACAATAAGCGGTTACAGAAAATGGATAAGGGCCAGTGAATTAATGTGTGAATCAGAAGAGAGAGAGAGAGGTAAGAGTGTGCATTGATACAGCGAGTTGCCATACCCATCACATGACAAACCACTTCAGGGGTGAGAACCTGGCTGCAGTCATGTGGCAGGTGATACCTCAGCACCACACCAGTCCAAATGGACCAGTGTGAGTTTTTTTTCCCCAGTGGCTGGAATGCCAATCCTGCCACCAACCCCCAAGTTATTTCCTGTAAGTCGGATTACCTTTTAGGGCTGGATGTAGATTAACATCATACCCAGGATGAAGCAATTGCAGGTTAAGGGCATTTCTTAAGGGCCCAATGGAGTAAAATTACTCTGGATATTCACAGGATTTGAACCAGCCACCTTCCAGTTGCTGGCACAGATCCCTAGCCTCCGAGCCACCAATCCACCACTCCAGAAGCAGACTGCTGCAATTCAGCAACTCTAAAAAATCTGAAAAGCACAGTCTGGAAACTGTTTTGGATTTCGCCGGCAGTTTTTTTTCAACTAAGATTAGCTTTATTGATCCCAGAGGTAAATTACTATGCAAGCATAGCTACATATAGCCTAAACTGAAGGAAGAATTTGATAGTATGATGACATTTAAGTTTTAAGTTGTCTAAAGTCAATTTATCAATGATGGGCTGTGTCTGTATTATAATTGTATTATAATTGTATATTTGAATTTCTTCGAATGATAAATCTCTTATTTTATAAAAATTTAGGATTAGTTTGAAAAACTCGAAATCACAACATCAAAATAAGACCAAGCCCAAAAAAACGCAACCCGAAACTCGATGAAATTATAAGTGACTTAAATGCCCGAAGGCCGCTTATAATAAGTGGACTTGGCAACTCTGGTTCCAGCCAGAGGTGTCAATACAAAACATGGTCATGCTATACAAAACTGTCTTTTTACGACTGTTGCTTTTAATAATTGGAGACAAAGTGCAAGATCCACAAGATGTGTGGCAATTAACGCTAGAACTGAAAGACATGGTTGACTTGATTTGTGCTCAGAAAATTTACAGGCCTCAGGTTACTTACCTGGATGCTCTCATTCAAGATTTTTTAGATTCCAGGAGAGAACTGATCCTGATAACTGTCACGTTTCACGGTCGGCGAGCGGGTGAAGGAGGCGAGTGAGCCCAGGATACGGGAAAACGGGGTTTATTCTAGGTAGACAGGGGAGCATAC
>JAODKC010000064.1:25145589-25161591 GCA_026777985.1 Mormyrops attenuatus
TACAGGAGGTGACGAGCAGGAAACGAACAACAGCTGGTAAACAGGAGGATTCCACACGGGGTTAACGAGGAGGTGTGATCCACAGGAGGGTGACCGGGGCTGGGCGTGACAATAACAGCCTGAGGCCACAGCATCATTATTTACACCACTATCCAGGATTGATTGTAAAATTTGGCCCAGTGATCCAATTATGGACTATGTCCTTTTAAAGCAAGCATAGTTACTTTAAAAGATGTGCAAGACATTTGAAGAATTAAAAAAATCTGTCATACTCTTTCAGAAAGACATCAAATGTTTCAGGTCTTTCTTTCAGCTGGGTCAGGGACTCCTCTAATCTAGCAAATTAAAGACAGCTCACTGTTTTACTCTGAACTTTATGGTGAACAAGTTAAAAATGCAGTCTTGCAATTTGGCTTCACTGAAATGAATCATCCTGAAATCATCCTCATTGTAGTGAAAGATGATTCAGCAGTTCATTTTCTGACGAGAGAATACCCAGCAGAATTTCTTCCACACTATTACATGAGAGAGTAAGATAATGCTGCTTCTTTCACAATGATTTATGATCTAATGGTCATGAAGTCACAGGGTCATCGGATGTCACAACTAGTGACATGACACCTCCTGTTACTAAGTGTAATATGATTTACTGTAAGAAATACTGGGAATTTCTTTAAAATATATTTGCTTTCTATGGGGGAAGAGTGTGTGAGAGAGAGAGAGAGAGAGAGAGAGAGAGGGAAAGAGAAAATGGCGTTTAGTAAGGAGAATGAGAGGAACCAGAAAATGGCACTTACTCATGCGTATGAATACATGTGGGATTTGTCGGACAAGAGTAGGAGCAGAGCCCTTGAGATCAGCATGAGCTGTTGATGAGTGTGTCGGTACCAGATTATGATTGTCCGTCGGTGATTATTGACATGATCCGTGGCAAGTCTCTGTATGTGATGAGGAGGAACCCCTCGTCCTCTGTGTGGGTGCCGGAGAGTGCATTTCATGCCTTCCGGAAAGCCTGGTGGATTGCGTGGCCCATCTCCAGCAGTGACAAGATGCCCCATCATGCAGCATGAAGAGAGGGGGGGCTGTACATGGGTGATGGAGCTGACCAGGCTGGTTACTTGATCAAGTCTGACCCTACGCTGGGATTGTTGCTGGTCTGGTACTGCGAGGTCAGTGAAGTCCCAGGTGGTCCAAAGACACAAAAATTGTGGACAAATTATTCTACTCCCATCTCAGGCTGGCTGTGTCGGTGAAGGACCTGGAGATCTTCAGGGTGCCGCTGGACATTATCATGATGTTGTATAGAGACTGACTTGGAACTTAGAATGAGAGGGAGTGTGTCTTGTGGATATGGTTCTTCCAATAAAATGCTTTGCCAATGCATCTGGGAGGGGGAGCTGACCCTGTTTCGCTAACCAGCGCATTTGTGTGTGTGTGTGTGTGTACAAATTTGCTTTTGAAAAATGATAGACACGTTGAAGTTGCACTTAAAAAACTGAAAAATGAATACATAAACTTTACATTTTAAAAACACGTTGGAAAAATAAGACACTTGTGTATGTTACATCTTAAAACATTTATGTAACTTACTTTTGAAAATAATTTTTAAAAACTGTTCATGTTACATTAACCATAACTCATTTGATAAAAGCATACAAACACTTTGTACGACACGTTTGAAAAATAAAACACCAGCACATGTTTGTGTCACATCCGTTTCTAAAATCCCACTCAGACGTTTTAGTGCTGCGGTCAACATTTCAGCGGTTTTAGCCGAAACACAGTAAAACCGCCGCACTTAAACTGTGTGGCGCGTGTAGGGAGGAGCAGCACTGTTTTATGATTTACTAGTGTATTGCTTAAATGTTACGTATACGTTAGTTATTATAAATTATAATATTGTTCTAACGAGTTTTTGTCTAGCACACGTAGTGTCTGCTGAAAACAGTATGGTTTGTTATGAATAGGCTGCAAAGTACACTACAGGTAGGATGTACTTATTGAATTTTTACTCCATTTTTATTTATATACAGTACAGGTATATATATATATATGTTATAACTACAGTGATACATTGTTGTTATTAATAGTTTAGCATAGAAAAAAACTTATTTCAACGTAAAAAGTTGTCAAAAACCCATAAAAAACGATCACTATAAAACCGCAGATTTCCGCGATAGAAAATTACACATGTTCCACAGAAAAATCCGTGATACAGTGGGGGCGCAATAGCTAAACCACAGTATAGCTGGGGATCACTGTATAATAAAAATTATGGAACGCGTTGGGCTTCATGGGCCCCCTTGAGCTTCATAGGCCCCGGAGCGATGTACCGGTTACACCCCGCTCTCCTCGGGCCTGACCACGGCCACTAACAAACATAAAAACTAAAAACGGACACGACCACGCCCCCTCAAATGATGACGTTGTGGTGACGCGTCAGCCGAAGGTTTATAAGGCCACTTCGGCCGCAGCCCCTTCTGTCTACGTGCTAGTGTTTCTGCTGACTCGGTCGATCTGTTTACCGTAACTTCTTAACTTATTAGTAACAGATATTGACTTTCAGGTTGCAGTTAATCCTTCCGATCTCTGGATTAAATCTGTGGTTTAAGTCGCGATATTGGATATAATTACGTTCAGTACTATAAGGTAAGTATGCATTACCGGCAAATCTGTCTTTTTTTCTTCAGTGTAATGGGAACACTTCTTGCGTACCGGTACCTCTCATAATTAAGTACAGAATAATAAAAGGAGTACTGGCACCTGATTTTTTTCTCATGTTAAGCACTGACTACATAATATCACTGTGTGCTACATTTAATGAATTGGCAAGTTTCACCGATACGAAACTGAAAACAGTGTTACGTTATGCGCTCGTCATTTGTCAGCTGACCGGCTGAGTTTTGTAGCACCGCGGTGTAGAAAAACACAAGCGGTTCCTGGAAAGTGTCGGGTTCAATAAGGCTTTCGCATTAAACGGTGTCACTGTCAAAGCTGTATCTTCTAAAAACATCGTACCGGTCGTTCTTTTCACTGTCATTCTGTGGATTAAAACTGTAGTGGTATCCCGCATCTAAAGTTTGACCTGATAGATTTGCGTTCAAGGGCTTCATTTCATGGTTTCACAAATCGTACAGGTAGTCGTTGACTTGAACTGCGATCGGTTCCGAATGACCAGTCCTGTCGGACCTTTTATATGCAAAATTATATGTATTGTATACTGTATAATAAAATTATATCATCTTTAAGTCATGTTTGGTGTGTTCTAACCTTTTTTTATCACCATTTTCTCGCGGGGATACTAGCGCTGCCGGAAACTCAGGCACGGTGTAGCACTCGCCGCTCTACGTATCTGCCGGTCTCGGTACGGTCAAGTCCATTAACCTTTAGTCGCATAGGTCGTAAGTCGACGAAGACCAGTACTGATTATTGACAACCAATCGCATCCCGCAGTTATATTAAGAAGAGCGCAATCATTTTTAGGAGCCGATTTATGGGGAATAAACTGCCGAATGAGGCTATTTTCCTTTGTGACCGTACCTAATATTTGGTTTAATGGACAAATGTCTACCATTTGTATGCAGTAAGCCTAAGAATTGATTTGGTGTGTGTGTGTGCGCGCGCGCGTGCATTTTAATATTGTATCTAGCACTACGAATTGCATATGGGGCATGTCTTAACATGTCCCGTACATTCTCACAATATGAAGATAAAGCTCTGGGTCTCGGTACGGTCTTCAAGTCCATTAATCTTAAGTCGCATAGGTCGTAAGTTTATTATTTTTAAGTCCTTGTTTTACTGCGATATGTGCTTTTCAAAACCGTGGACAAGTATGTAGACCTTTGTGTGAAACATCTTTGGCGACAAATCATGTTATGTCTTACTTCAGCTGATCTAAATCGCTGGCAAGTTGAACATAGTGCTTAATGCATATTTGGAAGACATGTACCCATTAAAATACTTTGCTATGAAAAGGATATAATGTATTGTTTTGTCTGAAATTGAATTTTAGTGAGCATTTAGCTATGATAGACCGATTTAAGCTCTTGGCTCAATGTTTTAGTACTTTTTTTGTAATTCTTTGTAATGCTCTGCAAATCGAATTAAAACAAATTTTCCCCTGGTTGTGTCCCAGCATTTGCAGTTTAATTTCTTTTTTGTGCCGGCCTAATGGATGCTGGAGGGGACCTTGAACATACCATGGAGTACAAGATTCTTAAGGCCTATATGAAAAGGAGGAGACCAGAGGGCACCAGACTGGAGATTGCAGACCATGTCATGCAGAAGGCATCCATCAAGATGGTGAAAAAGCGTAAGATAATGAAGTTCTTCAGCTGTGTACGCCCACAAATGGAGGAGTTGGACCCAAGGCCCAAGAAGGACAGAAGAGTAATTGAATGTAGATGCCTAAAGGGTAACTTATGACTGCAGTTTAGCAGACAGGTAGGAAGAAATGGCCATTTCAATGAGACTCACCTACTCTGTTATATTAGGTGATGACGGAGCTGTGGAAGTCGCTGACCAACTGATGAAGATCGTGGATTCTGTGCCTGTTGCCTGTATAGAGAGGGGAGACATTGAACCGGACGGCCATGAAGGTAGGATTGGATTAAGGGACGCTTCTTTCACTATATGGTTTTAGAATTTATTTTTTTTTCTCATGGAGTGCTGAGATGCTGAATGTCAGTTTGTACACCCATTGAGGTGATGACCCCACCCCAACTCTCCCCTCTCCAGAGGATGTCATCCAGGAAATTGTGGAACTACTGAGAGAATCCGGTGACAGACTAGATGAGGAAGTGAGTTTGCTTCCCTACCCCCCCATTAAAATGTTTGGAGATAGGAAATTTATCAGTACGGACGCTCCTCTACTTGCGAACGAGACACGTTCCGAACAGCAGTTCGTAATTTGAAATGTTCATAAGTCATTATTCAACATCATTTTAAGGGTATACGCAAGTACTAAGAACTAGGATGCTGGGAGTACGCACACTATGCTGCTGCGTGGCGGGAGTAGCAGCCAGAAGTCGTACAAGGCGGAATTGATGTGCGGGAAAAAAAATGATGTTGCGAACACGAAATGGGAGCCTAACAAACACAATTTGCGCTTACAGTCCTCTTCGTTTGTATGTCTGAAAGTTCGTAAGCTGAAAGTTTGTAAGTAGAAGAGCGTCTGTACTAGCCCTGCATAAAGATGATTAGGCTCTTTTTAATATAAGACGTTTTTATTTTAAAAGTTGCTCTAATGGGGTGGCATGGTGGTGCAGTAATTAGCACTGTCGCCTCACACGTCTGGGACCTGGATTCGAGTCTCTGCCAGGGTTCCATGTGTGTGGAGTTTGCATGTTCTTCCCATGTCATTGTAGGCTTTCCCCTGAATGCTCTGCCCTCCCCCCAGTCCAAAAACATGCTGAGGCTGATTGGAGTTACCAACTTGCCCGTGTGTGTGTGCCCGCGCCCGTGTGTGTGTGCCCGCTCACGTGTGCCTTGTGATGGGTTGGCGCCCCCTCCTGGGCTGTTCCCAGCCCTGCGACCCTGAACAGGATCAGAAAATGGATGGATGGAAGTTTCAGTAACTTATTTGTATGCTGTTATTTATTAATACACTTTGTGAACATAGAAAGAAAGCAAATAAAGTTGTCTTCTTATATCAGAACTAAGGACTTGAGTTTTCTGCATGCCAATTCATTTGTGGCAGCCTAGTAATATTTAAGTATTCTTTAGTATGTCTTGATTGACCTGTTTGCATCAAAACCAGCTGTTGATTCAAAAAGGGTGTACAGCAAACACCACAAGTCATCTTCTGTGACTTTCTTATTTGCAAATATTTTCCCAGTCCTATGTTCTGGCTGTTATGTAAAATTTAGCAGTGAGAAGCCACCACCAGGTGTCAACATGGTCACGCAATTGCATTTTACTTCTTGCATCAGTATATATAGGAGATGCAGTACAGCACATGTTCTCCAGGAAGTGGATTTTTTTTTTTTGTCTACTCTCCATTTTATTTCAGGAAATGTTACCTTTTTTTTTTTGGCCAGGTGAAGAAGAACGAGCGTTTGGCCAAATGGATACGAAACAGTTTTGACTACAACTTCTTCGAAAAAGTGACTCACATGTTCCTCCAGAACATGGGGTCCAATGGTAATCCCAACAGACAGAAGGCCGAGATTGCCCTCACGTTTGAGGTCACCAGCAGGCTGACTGCTATGGACAACCATCCCATGAACCGGGTGCTGGGTTTCGGCGTTAGGTACCTGCAGGAGAACCACTCCGCTTGGATCCAGCAGCATGGAGGCTGGGTGAGTGTGGGAGAGGGTGGGACCGCTCTTTGAAACGCTTTACAAAATTCCATGCTGTTACCATTACAGTTAAGCAAGTGTGATGCAGGCATATATATATTGTGTGTGTGTGTGTGTGTGTGTGTGTGTGTGTGTGTGTGTGTGTGTGTACATAAATCACTACATATAGGTATACACAGACGCTCCACTACTTACGAACATTCAACTTACGAACTTTCAGACATACGAACGAAGAGGACTGTAAGTCAAAATTGTGTTCACTGGGCTCCCGCTTCCTGTTTGCAACATCAATTTAAATATTTTTTTTTTTCTGCACTCCAGTTCCGGCTAGTACGACTTCTGGCCGCTACTCCCGCCGCGCAGCAGCATAGTGTGCCTACTGCCAGCATCCTAGTTCTTAGTACTTGCGTATGCCCTTAAAACGTTGTTGAATAACGACTTACGAGCATTTCAAGTTGCGAACGGCCGTTCGCAACGTATCTCGTTCGTGAGTAGAGGAGCGTCTGTATTTTTAAATATACAGTCACACTTTCGAATATTTATTTTAAGTTTTCATTTTCATAGCATAATGCATATATTTAAGATACTTGAGAGATTCTGACTTGTCCCCCCTCCCCACCCTTCTCTTAGGACAACGCTTTTGAGAGCAATGAAGATGATGAAGTTCATTGAGGATGATTCTTTTTTCTTCCCGTTTAGGGATTTTAATTCTTTTGAATGAAGTTTTTGCAGATGTTGCCTCCTTAGGGCTTGCTGTATAGTTTAACTTCTCAGGGTTCCGAATTGACAATACTGGAATACTGTGTTTCATTTTTTTCTGACGGATTCTAGAGAGAGTGACTGTTGGTTCAATAATGAAATCCATGCCATAGTTCTTATAGTTAAAGGGCAACAGCCACTTGTCTGACTTGTAAACGATATTAATAAGGGGAAGAAAATCCTGCTGTTAACAACAGACTGAATAAGGTTGTGCTAACAACATTCAGAACATACAGGATCTCAAGAGCATCACAAATAGGAACATGCATGCTTTTGTGTGGCTTCTGTCTCTTCTAAAGCACTTTAAAAGGCATGCTTTCATTTTGTAACATGAAATAATTTTCATGCATTCGTAGCTCATTTGAATGTTTGCATTTCCTACCCTAAGCCCTCTACTAATCTGTCACAGGCACAACTCTTCGACCTAAAACAATGGTTTGTGTGACACGTAGTGCTCATACCTGACATTCCACTGGTTTAACAATATGAGCTGTAGGACACTGCAGTGACTGAAGAGAACGTTTGGGTTATGGCTGTGGTATTTGATGTTTTGAAAACTGCTTACTCGTGACCTTAGATTGCTGTGAATTGCCTCAAAGCGTCTTGCCTCATCAGTGGTCCAGACCACATCCGAACTGTCAGTGTCATAACGTCTGTTTTTAAAAGTGCACTTCGCCTTGAATATGGTTCCACACCTCCTGCCATATTAAGGAAGTGCACCTTATATGCACATCACCTTCATCAAATGGTCAAACCCTGTTACCCTGGGATGCAGGTGGCTGCCATTGGATAATGCATTCTGCGTTGGCCTGGAAAGAAGATTCTACCTCACGCAGTTGATTGCTCTCTCTGTTAGGTTGCGTGTCAAACCAGCTTTTCATCTGTGAGCATGCTAGTTGTGGAGGTGAACAATCATTTAAATTAGAATCCTGTCAGTCATGGATGAGTCTATCAAAGATGTGTAGTAAGCTGTGATGCCTCCTGGTTTGATCTGACTAGTGCCACCTTGATATATTTAAATCCCTTTATAATTTAAGATTAATTTGATAACAGTTCTGTGAAATATTAAATAATGAAAATTCTCTTGTAAATACTGTTTTTCGATGTATGAATTTGCATTCCTGTATGACTATATTTGTGTGTACTTGTGGGTGTGTATGCTGAAAACTCTGATCTGTTTTAAAGTTATGTTTGCTTACTGTAGCCAGCCATTAGCCTTTAAAGGTGCTCTTTCAATCACGGTTATCACTCTCCCAGGGCTCTGAGCTTACACTCATCTTCAAATTTGGATTCTTTTTCCTTTTTTAAGGTCTGGTGATAAATAATTTGTCATAGTGTTTTCTACTTAAAACCAGATCTGAAGTGAAACTACTCTCGCTCTCTAAAATATAATACAAAACTTGAAACCTTGCCTGTTTTTTTTTCTTTCTTTCTGTAATTCAACTATCCGAGGTATGTTAACTGAATTCATTTGGTTTGCCTCGGCCTACGTGATAAATTTCACATGAACAAATTGTACACAAACACCCATCTTCCATCAGTATGTGGTTACCCATAATACGGAGTGTGTTCCAGAATGCATATTGTGAACATGATTAATATAATTATAGTTAAAATTTTATGCAGGGGCACAGCTCGAAATTCTGGGCCCCCTGACAAATTGTCATCTTGGGCCCCACAGTAGTATTTATCAAGTGGATATAGGCCTATCTCAAATGCACTGTTTCGTCTTCAGGGGCCCTTATAAAGTGCTGGGGCCCACGGAATCTGTCAGGGTAACCTTGCTCTTTGGACACCCCTGGTTTTATGGGATGTGGTGGAATATAAAACTCAGCACCAACATCTATATAAATTGAATTATGGCGGCAGTGGGAAAATTTGTTGCGGCACACGACAACCACAGTTATTTCCCATTGTGAAAATGTATTATTTAATAAATTTGCTCTTAATCTGAGGAAGATCGCAACCCAAATACATCACTTTTTTGCTGCCCAGACTAATACTTCATTTCTTCGGACAGGACTTTTGTGTTGCACATCGTGCAATCGTGAGGGAATGGTTAAATGCAGGCCCTACCTGCCCGTATCTCATTTGAATACCATAGGGTGCATTCCGATCGGTTGCAGGCTGCAGAAAGTAAAATAGGTCGGCACTACCTGCTCGGCTCTTAACTGAAACCCGATCTTCCGCACCTGCTAGACTTGCTTACAGGCAACAAGAAGTGCAGTAATGTCAGCGGCGGGCAGGTACTCTGTCACGCCTGCAGCACCTTCCCTTTCTTTACAAGCTGCCAAAACCTTCCACCTAGGCGGACGTCCGTGATTTCTCCAAGTGCCGACAACAGACAACGCATTTCGATGCATCGCAATGTTCGGAGCGATTATTTCCCGTACTCGCCGTCAAGATACCTTCTGATCATCTCGCCCACAGCGCCAGTTGCGGCTCCGTATTCCCAGCTAAGTGGGGACTCGCTGGAGGAGAAGCCCTCGAACATGTATCCTCCTTCAGGCGGCAGGCTACGCCATTCAAAAGTTAAGGGGGTAAAAGCAATAAAAAAGCATTCATCTCCCCCGAGCCGGAGCCTGGACGTCTTCTTGGCTGCGCAAAACGGTGTGCCGCAGAAACCCCCGGAGAACGAAGCGGCGGCCCCTCGCAAAGGAAAGAGGGGTTACCGGCCCCCAGATGTCAGGACAATATTTGAATCCTCCAAAAAAGACCCACGGGTGAAAGAAGAAAGGGGAGAAGGACATACTTTCTGCGCAGATGAATCTGGTGCCTGGTGCGATGTCTGTTGCGACTTTATCATTCAGGATCGCCTTACGTGTACAGGTGAGTGACCCATAAAAAAGTAAAAGCTGTTGACTGTGTTCTGGAATGTGTGTTTGTGTATTGTGCTTATATTCCTTTATATCATTTTTTCTTATTATGTTTATGTCTGTCTTATATGATGATTTTGACGTTAGAAGGTTATCTTTATTTAGTATATTATTTACCAACAATTTCAATCATTAACCTGGGATTAACCTTATGTGTACCTCGTTGTGCGGTCGAGTGGATAAACTGTAAACACACAAAAGCTGGTTGGCCACTCCTGTGTGAATATGCATGCTTTTCATCTGGGCTGGTAGGATATGTTCTTCTGTTGATTTCCTCACATGGTCCAAAGACGTACAGTTAAGGTGAGCTACTTGTAGTCTCACTAGTGTAGTGAATGAGCTAGTGTGATCTGCAGTGGTCTGCTGAACAGTCCAGGCAAAGCAAGGAAAACATCCTTTGGTCTGAAGGTGTACTTTGTACCCAGAAATTTGTTTAAAAGACTTTATGTGGACAGTCAGAGGTAATCTCTGGATCGTGTTACCGACTTATTGCAACGTGGGAAGTGATTCGAGCCTAAATGACTTCCAAAATTTTGATACCAAGCACCACAGTAATGAAGCTGATGATGATGATGATGATGATGATGATCAAAAATTCACTCCCAAACTTTGGGGCGTTGGGGTATGCAGATGCATGGTTTACATGGTGTGAACACCACTGATGTCATCATCACGGTGTGTCACAACCGTGAGCTACACCCATAACACGCGTCATTTTAGAAGGCACCCTGATGGACCGGTTTGTTGATAAACTGAATTTAGCTGTAGGTCTGAGTTAGTCGTAGTATTTTCTAGAGTTTCTGTTCATGCCCTTCTAGCATTCTGTGTTTTTATCAGACTACAGTTCTCTTTTTCACCAGTTCTCTTTTTCACAATGCAGGCATTGTGTTCCACGCCATATGTAAATAAGTCTCTTTTTTTTTTGGAAAAAAGAACGCTGGTGGGGACTAAAAAAAATGGCATTGATATCTGTCCTGTACGGCCTTGGGCATTTTTGCCCAACCTTATGACCAATTAGTGTTTGTAAACATAAAAATGACATGACTCCAGGAAAAGTGTCAGCTATATTTTATTGTCAGTTATTCGAGTATTCATACCTGGAAGTTTTTCACGAATGTTTTCATCTGACTTTTTACAGTCAAATTCAAGCAGCTGGACAGAAGTGATATGATCTGCTTTTTTGTGAAATGACTGTTGCATTGGTAGAGAGATGGTTTGCAGTTTGCTGCCCCAACAAAACAATGACTTTTACATACTTATTATATATGGCACTAAATATATTATCTGTTATTTTCTGATAACTAATCATCACCTTTGAATAGAACCTGTGTGTGCTATCCTTAATTTTTAGTCTGTCTATTTTATCTTTTATCTCTTTAGTTGGTGTTAATCTCGGTGAGTATCTGTTTGTCTCAGTGTGTCATATATCTGTCATGTATGTTCTCTGTCTCTTAAACTCATAGTACATTTTTTTGAAAGCGTTTTCCCCTCGAATCCACTTTTCAGCTTTCCAGATGCTCTGGATTTTCACAACCAGTCCTGTATGTTCCACATGCCTCTTGCCATCCAGTGTCTACCTGCTGCTACCAGGTTCACTGCAGCTCACTGTCGTGAAATGGCATGCTGGGGAAAAAAGATGACGTTGGTTTCGATGTAAACAGGAAGCATGACACCTTTAAGTTGTTTTTTTTTTTTTCCTCCAACATACCGTAACTCCCTTGATTTATTGCCTGTTACTCATTGTGTACGTGTGTGTGTGCACTCTTACAAAACACCTTCTAGTTGCTAAAAATATCTGTCCATCATACAGAAATCTGATGGGAGTTTGGTCGCCCTGGCTACAGAAATTCTTGGTATGCAGGAGGTCAACGAGGAAAAGATGCCAGATCATTTTCCATAGAGATCTCTGGTTTCATCATTTTGCAGTGCGTTTACTTCCTTTTACAAAAAAATTCTTTCCCGTTTTACCTACTTCTGGTTTATATTCTCATATCTATTTATACTACAGCAGTACATGAAATTAACAATACCATACAATGAAAAATAAAAACAAATTAGATATACACACAGTCAGCAAGTTAAGCACAGGTACAGGATTCTTTTTATACAAGTGATTATTTTTTCACTTTGTAACAGTGCCGTGTAACACAGAGGATACATAATGAATCACTAGTATTACTGGTAAGCCCAGTATAAACACATTTAGATAGCAATCACCCACCATGCAGGTAACACAAAGCTGATTGTATTAAAAAGTATACCTTATAGTAGAGGGGAGGGAACAGATTCCTGATATAAAAGGGTTGGAATTAGATTATCGAAAGTGCTTTGACAAGGAGTGTGTTTGAGACTTAAATGGGTGATGACTGTGGTAACCTAGTTGGGTTTAGTTAGGTATAGATGCTAGTATTGGATACAGATCAACTACCACTTGTTGTACTACCAGCCGGATCTTGCATTATGTGACGGGTAACCTGTCAGTCGGAGATGATCTGTTATCAGGGCACAGTGAATCTCTCACTCTCTCACACACCTGTAACAGGCATTTTCACCGGTTTTGTTAAATTCACAAGCAGCCTAGAATAAACAATAAAGCGGGCACATCTTAGGCATTCTCCTGACCTTTGACAATTGGCGCTCATCCTTCTGAAACTTTAACGTCGAGCTGCTTGACGGCGCAGTCAGAGTGATGGGGGCTCGGAAAAGCCGCACCATGGTGTGATAGGTTAATGACCTGGGGACAATGAGGAGAGGCAGACAACTGTGACCCTGCCACGCGCACAGAGTGGGGTGACAGCTGGGAAGTAGGCGGGGACTGAGGAAATAGGGGCCCTTTTCCTAAAACCAGCTGGTCCTGGACGGAGTGCTCCAGACAAGCGATGATGTTGCTGGGAGCAGATGGGACTGAGCGATTCTGCCTTCTCTGGGTGGGTTTCCAGGCTGCGGCGTGAGGGCGACACGCGTCCCATGGGGCTGGGAGGGAGGAACTGGGGCCGTGCATTTGGGATTCTGGCTGACCTGCTCAGCTGCGTCTCCAAACTGGTTCGTCGCTCGGGCCGACAGAAGCTGAGTGAGCTGTGGAGACACACTGGTGAGTCCGGTTCTGTGTGTTTGCGGTTCCGACTGAGTTAACCCTTCATCCTTGGGCAGTTTATGAGTGTTTGTGATTAAGGTTGATGTTTTTTGGAGACCCTCGACCCTGATGTGTGTGTGTGTATGTGTGTGTGTGTGTGTGTGTGTGTGTGTGTGAGAGAGAGAGAGCTGCAAGTCCACGGTCACCCCATGTGACTAAGCATGAGTGTGTTGGCACCACGTCCATGCAGGGATGAGGACTGATTGTGTACCGGGTACCACGTGGTAGTCTGTATGCTATTTCTGTGTGCACGTGCGTGTCTGCAATGGCTACGGAGGTGTATCCATTTTGGGATGCTGGTTTGCACCATTCAGTGTGGGAAACTAGAGGATTTTTGTACAGTTTTGTAGTAACCAGGGCTGTGAGTGGTTGTTATGTTCGAGATTTAGAATGGACTGCTTCTGTTCGATTTTTGTGACTCCATATTTTGCATATTACTCTGGGCCCTGGTCTGGATGCGTCTGTCGTCATGACTGTGCACAGTAGATCGTCAGGACTTTGTTTCACCTTTGGCGTGATGGCATGAGTTTGGGTTCTGTTCTGACTGGTAGCTGGGACCCTTGATTGACCATTGGCTGGTTGTGACGGTTCTTTGTGAGCATTTCTTTACAATGTGGGCCTGACCCCTTGACCCCAGGGAGCCTGCAACAACACTGTGGCGCCGACTCAGGGGCTGGAATTTTGAGGCAAGAATGTCTCGGAAAAACTGCAGCCTACCCCCCCCCATCATATATGTGACCCCCACCACCACCTCCCACCTGCTGGCCTGGGGGGGTTACAGAGTCACACTGGAGCCTACTGCACTGGGGTTCCAAACTGAACAATGGGAAAAGAGCATGAACCCCTGAGCAGGATCACATGATGGTGGACATGTCAGGGTGCACAGCTAGGGGGCGCCACTGGCCTTGAGGTCCTTCTGGTTTCTGTACTGCTATGGGTCTTACATCGATTTGTAGTTGTACCTGGTTTTCCAGGCAGAGGCCCCCAGGTGCACATTCAGTCTCAGTCATGGTTTTCACAGCATTTTCTTATGATGATCTTGTTCTGAGTAAGTAGCTCATTTTTGCCTCATTCAGTCAAAGCCCTCAGACTCAGCGCTGCTCCTCAAGGACCAGAATCCTTCAGTTTTCCCGAATGTATATTAATTGCCATATGATTGACAGCAGTAATGCCGCATGGGGAGCCATAGCGGCCAAAACCCGCGCATGTCCTGGCAAAACCCGCGCGTGTCCTGACTCTCACAAAGGCTGATGCTGGACATCCTTTGAAGGTTCAGAAATGACAGAAAGCTCTTGGAGTTTACAGCCCCCATCTGACCGATTCTTTGAAACAAGGAGACACGGTCTGGTTAACAAGTAATTGCTAAAAGCAGAGTAGACTTATGAAGGGGGGTGTGGATGTGAAGACCAGCTGTTGTGGTCGAGTAGCTTTGACGGGAGGCGGGAGGTCCTGGGACCACTTTGTTGTTCTGTCGGTGGGAACGAGGCCCTTCTCACGTTTGCGTGGAAGGGCTGTGTAATCAAAGCCATGGGCGAGGTACACAGAGCCAGCTTTGAGACCATGGCTCCAGATTCCACACAGACCAGCTACGGTCTGGGGGAATCCCAGGCTCCCCCCCCTTCTGCACAGCCAGTGGACCTTGCCAGAGAAAGTATTGGTAGAATGTATTCTTATTTTTACGTTTAAAACAGCTTTATCAGCTAAAACATCTATGTACCAGGATATTTGCTGATGTTTATCTTGCTCATGGTGCAACAGGAATATCTTTCCTGGAATTAGGATGGCCACACAGTAAGTACTGCAACCACGACGCCCCCTACAGACCTGTCGCTTGAGGAGATTGGTTTTTTTGTTTTAATTTCTCAGTTTCTCGTCTAGTGAAAGCGGAATGTGCTTGACTGCGCGCCGTCAGCTTAATGGAGACTGCGGACTCCATTGTATTAGCAGGATAACTTCCCTGTGGGGCAGCATCTCCAGCCCACCTGTGGCGTTGACCGACTGGCCCTGATGTAATCTGCTGATGCTTCATCTGACATGAAAGACAGATTTGCTTCAATAAGCTTTCAGTGACTTTTTTTTTGCCTTTTTAGTGATGAGAAATGACTTTTTTGGTGCCCTCTAATGGAGAGTTTATGTAAAGGCTGTGCTGGCTTTAAGGTTTGCAGTTTTATGGAGGGTGGCACGTCAGTCGGAGGTCATGGGAGGCACAGCAGCTGACAGCTGTGTTTACTTTGACTGGGGGGGTGTGGGGGGGAAGGATCTTTAATGCTAATTTCTGGTTTTTGGTGCCCTACCTGTGTAGGTCGTTTTGCTGCCATTGGCTCAAATACAGAAACGGCCAGGATGCCGTTTTCGTTACTGCTGGTTGCTGGTATGCGTCCTGGAAGATGGAGCGAAGGGGCCCACTGTTCACCACTGTTAGGCTCTCTGATTGGGGGGGGGGGGCTCACGGCGCCCGATCGATGATGGAGCTGGTAATGTCCGGCTGGCCGGGGCCTCACTTACCGTCAGAGACTGGAGCAATTACTGCAGGAGCAACACACAGACACACATACACACATGTATTTGTATTTGTATCTTTGTGGGGACCATCCATTCATTTCTGTGGGGGAAAACCGTACAATGCCGGCGATGATAACCCTAACCCTAACCCTAACCCCCACCTAGCTCCAACCTTAACCATAAGCAATCCAACAAATACGAGACTTTTCTTGTTTTTTTGATTGCAGTCACAGATTTTCATGAAGCTGAGTTTTCCTTTGTGAGGACCAAAAAAATGGTCTCCACTATGTTACAATAGCAGGTTTTTAAACACATTGTGGGGACATTTGATGGTCCCCACAATGTAATATATGCATAACGGGCGGGGGGGGGGGGGGGGGGGGGGGGGGGGGGGGGGGGGGGGGGGGGGGGGGGGGGGGGGGGGGGGGGGGGG
>JAODKC010000064.1:25161691-25224185 GCA_026777985.1 Mormyrops attenuatus
AATATATGCATAACGCCCCCCCCCACACACACACACACACACACACATACATCTCTATTCCTGTCTTTGTGGTGAATTCCCGTTAACACACTTATTAATGCAGGTGTGGCCTTTTTAAAACGTTTTTAAAACAGACTTTTGTAACCTGCCTCAAATATTTAAAAGCCTCATACCTTGTGGTTGTCCCAAGAGCAAGTTTATTTGAACAAGTCATTGTTAATGGGTACATTTATATTCAGAAGCATTATTAAAGTCACCTAACAAATTCTGTTGAAATTTCTTGTCTGATGGCTATTGGCAGGGTGATGCCCCCCCCCAGCTTCCTCAATAGATGGCTCCTATGTCGCCTATAGAATTTACTGGCCATACCCATATCGATTCATGTCTGCTTCCCAGTACAAGTCAAGAACACTGGGAAATATTAGGCTGTCCGCAGTCGCCCTCCTGGATCTCATCCAGCCAGACCACGTAATTTTCCTGCATTACAAAGGCAGGCATTTTCCTTGAGTCCTCCACCAGCTTTTGTGCATGCATTTAAAATTAAAATGATGGTGACTCGAAGTTGCCTGTAGTGTGTGAGCATGCGTGTGTGTGAGCATGTGTGTGTGAGCATATGTGTGTGTGTATGTGTGTGTGTGTGTGTGTGTGTGTCCCATCTCGGGTGTTCCCTGCACCCTGCGCTTCCTGGAACAGGCTTCAGGCTAACGCCGCAACCCTGGATGACAGATGGGTGCTAAATAATAAGCATCATCACACGGGGGTTGCGTGTGTGTGCAAACAGATCGGGTGATCGAACCACTGTTGCTGTGACAGCCTGCTCCACGATGCCCCTGTGCTGGCATTGTAGCGAGACTGAGGACCTAGATCTCCATCATCTGTCTTCAGAAATCTGAGCTGCTGATGGAACTCAAACATAAGAACCGGATGTGTAAGCAGGGGTGAGACGGAGCATGCAACCCCCCCCCCCCCCCCCACCACATTATGGAGCAGGGGAAAGCCTGTGGTTTGATAGTCAAATGACCCACTCAGCAAAACAGAGCCAAGAGGAGGAGCTGGCGGTGAGGAGGGGCGGTGTGGAAACGAGCCACCAGTGGCCTGGAGAGGAAGGAATGGATAGTTTTAGGAGTGTGATCTGGCTATCAATGAGCGTGTGCGTGAGCTGAGGAGGCGTGGTCAGCCGCCAGTGGGTACCGGACGCGACAAGAGGCACCAAGTGGCCAGGCGAGGCGAGGAAACCTGAGGGCGATGCTCTGGGCATGGGCACGCCGCTCTGCAAACTGTCAGGCAAGATCACCAGGCAGGTCAAGAGGAAGTCTTCAGGTGAGCCATGCCATTTTGCGAAGGAAGGGGGGGTGCCGAACAGTGCGTCGTCATCTTGAGGACAGGCTGGCAAACATGGAGTGTCGGGCTCATTGATGTTAGTGGGAGTTTGATATTGGGGGGGGGGGGGGGGCGGCACAACTTAATATTTTAAATATAGGTCTTTTGGGACAATGAATGAAGCCAAATTTCCCACAAGTTCCCCCTGTCCCCCATGGTTCCTACACCCCTGATCGGGCTCATGCTTTCTGTTGCTTCAAGTGGACAGTGATTAGGTCATGTAGCCCTGTGCTGCCTAATGCTAACTCCGTTGCTGCTGTGCTGCCTTTTGCTGACTGGTGCTAGTACCGCTGTCACTGCTTTTATATAGCTTTGTGCTAACTTTGGCTAACTCTGCAGCCCTATGCTAACTCTTGCCGCCGTTTGAAGTTGTCCTGGTGAGAAACTGGACTGTTTCACACAAAACCAGTTTAAATCATTCTGAATTAATAGAACTGAGAGAGGGGAAAAAAAACAATTTCCCCTGACTCAGTGTCATCAGTGGACCGGTACGTTTACACCACAGAGATTGCATCTCTCAGAATCAGCTGTCCTTTTCACAGCAGCTTATGGTTCAGTCTGGGCCCGTCATAAACCTCAACGGGTAGTTTATTACTTACTCGTTTTAGTGGATTCTTTTTCATTGCCATTGTTACACGCTTAGTTTATGAATTATTCTGGACAGATGCCAGAGTTTGTTAAATGCTGGGGCTATAACAATTCATAATAATTAATGTAATCACTTTATTTTATTCTTCAATGTAATATAATGAAACGAGCAGCCAGATGAAGGGTTTCAGGGTTGATCAGTCATGCTTATATTAGCATTTTTAGTACCATATTTGCATATCATTGCTATCATTTCTAAACAACAGGGTCACATGACGCTAAGGCAAATATGTTGGCGAGAGTCAGCAGACTTTGGCTCCTGAAGCTGTGACATCAGGTTTATTCATCGTGGAGGCTTCCCCGCGCTATGAGATTTTCCTGTTTCATGAATCATTTTGGATGCCAGGCTTGGCAATTTGAACCCTAGGATAGATGCCTTCAGTCTGGCAGTGTGCTTTCTTACAATTAGCGTGCAGGAGATTAAAACGCTGAGTGGCTGTAAGCTGTGAAAGGGGCCACGGATGAGGCTTGACTGATCATCAGACAGGTTGATTGACAGATTAATTGAGTCATGCCTACGGTCACTCCTTAACAGATATATACTTGGACCCTGAATCTCTACACATTCATTAAAATTCATTAGTTTTCACAAATTGAGAACACTGACATCCCATCCAGGGTTCCCCCCAGCCTTGTACCCTGGTAAAGACCCCTGAGACCCTGACTATGGTAAGATGGGTATATGGATTGATGGATGGTTTGATTGATGGTAGTTCAGAGACCTTTTAGTGATGATCCAACTCCTTTGCTCATTATCTGTGGCTGTGTCCTAGAGCATGATGCTTAGCTAGACTGTCCTCTGGCAAATTACCCACTTTTTGAAAATGCATGCATTAGAAAAACAACCACACATGGTAGGGAAACGAATGTGGGACTCCATCCACAGCATGTCTGTCTGTGAAGGTGTGTCGCAGTCACGCTGTCATTTCCTGTTGGTGAGCAGAAGGTGACTCTAGGGGATCTTCTGGTGCCTTGCGGGGTATCTGACTTCGTCTCTAAGCTTTCCCCTCCTCTCCTGCCCCCCCTGTTCCATACCCCCTAACTTTGCAGGCTGCAAGTACACTTGCCACACGCACTGCCGTGACCGGGTGTCTCTCGATTGCCACCAGAACGGACAGGCCACCGATGCCCCTCTCAGCTCCGGTGCCCCCGACCATCTCAACAACAATGTCCAGTTGCCCGTAAGTCTCATCAAACTGCCCCCTCACTGTGTGAGTGTGTGTGAAAGTGAATTCGTAAATGAATCCCGCTCTCTGGTTCACATTAGGCATGCAGCTAATGTGCAGGGGGGTCTGGGGCCCTGTAATTATATATCACAGCTCAGAAGTAAGCATATCAGTCTTCCTTTTTGTGTACGCTGCCTCTTCAAGAGATGGAAATGTTATGGTTGTAGATCATCTTTTTCACCACAAGGGGGTGTATGAGTAGCGTAAATGAAAACGGGAATATTTGGCATGTTTCAAATTTTTACACAATGTAACAGTAAGCCTCAGTTTTTAGCCTTGTTTACATCTGAAAGTTATATTGGGATTTATTTGAATCCTGTGAGATATAACACAAAGGCTCTTTTCAATTTAGAATAATTTACAGAATGAGAAGCTGTGATTGCTATTTTGATACTTGGTGTAGTTGTTGACTGTGAAATGAGTGGAGGTTTTTCTGAACTTGGACGGCAACACCTCGCGTGTTTGGTCATGCTTGGGCTCCTGGGTGGCCTTGAGCAGAGAGAGGGCTTTCTGTATCAGTTATGTCCTCCCTGCATCTGTGTGCCCTGCTTTTGATGAGGCCATTCAGGGACCCTCAGGTAACCACACAGCTGTCAGCCCCTCTCTGGTTACACACACACACACATACACATACACCAGCTAGCCCACAGGGAACACCTGCCAGATACATAATCATGATGTCTGTCAGCGTTCGTGAAGAGCTGATTTGAGGAGGAGAGGACCTCCAGCGGCAGATGACAGGCAATGGCTCTCAGTTTCACACACCACCTTATGTCACTTTGTGAACCAATATAATGGATGTGACAATTGAAGAGCAAATGGTAACTCTTGACGGGGCACAAGTACTTAGGACTTCAGTATGTACTTATGTACATTAGTACAGTATGTGAGTGATTACTCAGTTACTACTGAAGTACATATCATGAACAAATCACGAACAAATGCAGTCTACTTGAGATGCATCAATGAGTTAATGGTGAACAAACATGAGATCAATATTTTGTGTTATTCATGACTTGTTCCTTCAGTAGTTGTTTAGCAGTTCCTTTGGTATTTTACAGAATTAAATATAGTAACAAATATAGTAACTGCTTGAGATAAAACATGCATCACAGTTCATTAGTGATGAATGAACATGAAATCAGTATGTAACTAAGACTTAGTTTGTGGTTAATTGCATAATTGTATTTTACCCATCAAGTAAAGTGTCAGCAAGCAAATTTCTAAAGTCACTCAGGCTATGGGATGCATTTTCGGGAAAATTTTTGTAGTGAGTTTTGGAGATTTAACCATCGTTCTTTGTTGGATTACATGAGGCCTGAGTGAGTTTTGGTTCCCTATACTGTAACATATAATGAGGAAGCCTGACTTTAGGTCCCGGCGTCCTCACCTCTAAAACAACAAAAAATGAACTGAGCTTTAGACATGTGCTCTCCGCTAAGAAAAATATCAATCTAGTAGAACGACCTTGAAAATGGAGAATAGAATCTGTTAGTCACTATGACCATAATTTGGTGTTTATGCAACATAGACAGGTGGGTTTGTCAGCCCCCCCATACTGCTGTCTGTCCCTAACCCCAACCCTACAACTGCCATTTGCAAAAACGCTCTCGCCCTGTAAGGAATGGATTTTTGTTTATATGGAATGTTTTTCTGTTTAGTCCTGAGAGCGCCTCTGTCTTGCATGATGCCCCCTGTTTTTTCCCGTACAGCATGAGGCCTACTGTCTGGAGGGGGGGGGGGGGTTCCAGACCCTCAAAGGGCCTTATGTTGGGGCTTCAATGCATCCCGCCATCTCATTAAACTTGTTTTCTTTTTACTAGTTATACACACACATAGTTATTTTTTATTTCATTTCTTTTCAATCCTCTGGTTGTTAAATCTTAGCCATCGCTTTTAAAGCTAATTGCCCAAAGATCTGTCTCTGGGCAAAACTGCCACATTTTTACAACCTGGTGAGTCATTTTCTCTCTGCATTCCTGCTCCCCTGAATTGCATAGTGTGTTACTTTGTTTCTCAGCTCTTCTGTTATCTGGTGATTGGTCTCTTTCATCATTCCTGTGGCCTGTGTTGTATAGCTCACTTCCTCTTTCATGCGTTGACTCCTGTGGTGTTAAATCTCTTCCTCATCATATCAAGTTTTTGCTCAACTGGTCTACATGACTCAATAGAGGATGCACAGACATAGCTACTAGTTTAACTCTGTTGCGGGTTTGACTAGAATATTCCACCAGAAATTCTCGTTAGGCTCTTCCTCTGTCTTGTTCTCTAGTTGTTCATTTAAACTCTGGTTAGGGACAGGAATGCGGTCAGTGAATAAGCCCCCTATGCGATATGAGGGTTGAGGGGTTATTGAGGAGATGTCAGGGAGATGTTTGCGCGAGATCTCCCAGGCTGTTTTCTCCTTGACATGAGACTGACTTCCTTATGACCTCACAAATTTCCTCACGGTGGTGATGCTGTAACGAAGCCAACGATTCTTCTAGATGTCTGTTGTCCAGGGAAGGCCCTCTCACACAATGGCTGCTATGAGGCCAGTGACTCCCCCTAAGGGGAAGGACAGCAAACTGCAGGACCTCAGTGACCCCCGTGACATTAGCCACCTTGTACCCCTCGTCCAAGCTGTCATATCGTGCAGGATTCAGACTGGCACATCTCCGGCTTCCTGTCTTATTTACAGACTGCTTATCATGCCCTGTGTGATACACTTTAAAAAATGTAAATAAAATATGTCCCCTACTACCACTTCATTGTCTCTTTACCCTGATTTCTAGGCCTGTTCCTGTGTGACATTTTAAAGCCATGATTTAACTCTTCTCACGTATCCCATGTAGCTGAGCGTCCGTTTTCTTGCGAGGCTCACCAGATCTGATTAAGCGCTGCTCTGTACCCTGTCCAGCAGTTATTAGGTTTTTCCGTAATCTGATAAAAGGGACCAGAGGTCCTTCCGCAGGCAAATATGCGAGATCGCTGTCAGTAGAACACCTTTTAGCCAGCGAATACACAGCTAGGCTGTGATTTACGGTGTACTGTTCTGATGCAGGGGCGTCACCGAGAGTCCTACGCCTCGTGCGGGGGGGTCCATCGCAGTGCAGTCGACCTGCCAGCGACAAAGAGCTGCTAACACATTCCTGTCAGACTGGGAAGTTTCGGCTAATGCAGCGGTCAGGAAGGCGTGACGGGGGGCCAGTTGTTGCAGTCAGTCGTTGCGGGAAGGTTCCCAGGCCGTTGTGGGGAGAAACATGAGCCGCGGTGCTCTTAGGATTCCATGTCACTTGTCTGGAGTCCTGGGTATGTGTCAGTGACAGGAGTTGGCAAAACCCGACTGGGTCAAGTAAACATTAGTGTCACGGTGTCGGAGCTCCAGCGGTGACTATTTGTTACTATGGTGATCAGTGAGGAACCAATCCGACGATCCCTTTGCAGTGCGTGAATTAGAAAGATACAGAAATCCTGTTTCACTGGGGCAGCCATGCAACCCTTTTCCTGCGTGTGGCTCAGCGGGTAAGTGCCTGTGATCGGACTGGTTCAAATCCGAGAGTTGGCTGAGCGATTTTATCAATCAAGACCCTTAACCTCCAATCGCTGTAGAACCTGTCTGAGCCTGCTATCTCAATTGCACGGCCCGTTGCATCTGCTACATAAATAAACTGTAAATTGCCCAATTAGAAAGGGGCTCGAACATCCAGATACATGTATGTGTTTGTGCGTTGACCTTCAGAAAGGGACTGTGACAGACAGGCAAGGACATTCACGCTTGTTGCCTTCCACCCCGAACAAGCACCCCCCTGCCCAGAAGTCCTGAGTGTTGCCGGGACCCAGAGGCAAGGGTGGCTCTGCAGGGAAAAACAGCCTCCCAGATGGAGGAAGTCGCACATTTCCTTACAGGAAGCGAGGGGAGGACATGCGGAATAGCAATGGCTGCATTGGGGAGAGAGTGGACCACCACACATCAACACAAGCCCACTCATGTACGCAGAGACGTACAGATACAGACAGGTAAGTAAATGCATGCAAAAATGTGCACAAACATGGGCAGATATACACAGATATTCAGGGGCCCCAAAATGTAGCATCGGGGGGCCTCCCGCTTGACAAAATCTACCAAGGGGGAGGGGGAGCCGTATTTATTCAGATTCCGAAGTGCCAAGCGGGGGTGCCCAAGTTGACATTTTGTCAGAGGCCTTAAATTTCCAGCTACGTCCCTGCAGATATGTAAAATATATACAGGCTAAAACCCACACATGATCAGACATATACATACATAGACAGTCACGCTGACACATTCATATTCCCACACAGGAAACCGATGAGACTCTCAGGCTCATGCACAGACAGGCACTGGCGCTGGCAACACACCTCACTCCCACGGCCCTAATCCTCCGCGCCAGTCTGCCACACTCCAAGTCCCGGCACTTTAGACACCCTTTGCATTCGCCGTAGTCTGCTGTCACCCTGGGATTCCAAAACGTCCTTTTAGCTCATGATATGCAAATTGTCTGTACTTTTTCCACCATTTTCACAAAGACCCGCGCTGTTTCCACCTCCATCTGGATTAAACAATAGGGCAACATAAAAAATAATGGGCCGGTTTGCTTTCATTTTCTTATTCTTTAATTTGTTCGTATATCTACTTCCTTATTCAAGGAGTGTTGTGACTGGATTAATTTCAGAGGTCTGTGTTGACGTTATTCTAAACAACAGGCTGTATTGTTAATTTCACTTAAATTTTAACTCGGCAGTCACGAGTCTCCTCAGAAAAAGGAACATGGATTAATTATGCTTTGTGATTATAATGCAAAAAATATCTCGGCGTTCCCAGCTAAGATTTTTTCTTCCGTCTTTCTAATTTGTGGTAACCTAGCTTGTAATTTGTGACAACTCTAATAATAGATCTTAAACACCTCCAGAGAGCGGAGGTCACGTTCTTTGGCTCTGAATCGTCAGCCGATTCGGCCGAACGTGCCTCACATAACAGGGTTTCTGTCTCACTGTAGATTTAATGCCCGTGTTTAAAAGACACGATTGAGGAGAAAGATCTTCACAGAATGACGACTGAGATAGTCAGACAAAGTGTGCCTTATGAGAGCCATGCCTGGTGGCTTACATCCAGATCCTCAGCTCATCCAAAACGGGAGTAATGTCAGAGGGTGGATGCAGGCTTTTGTGAAACCTTTGATCCTGATAGTAAATAGTCTCTGGTTCCCAAGCTTGCTGATCGGTGCTGGTGCCACTTTCCTGTGCCTGTTCAAACAGCAGCCTGCAAGGAAACATACTGTATTAAGCTCCATTAGACAGTTGTATAGCTTAATTTTTCTCTACCTGGATGCCAAAGTAAGTTACAAATTTGTTCTTCAGCTTGAGTTGAAAACAATGTGGAACTATATTTTGCAGCTGGATTTCTATATAGACAACTAAGCAAGAAAAGATGAAACATAACTCAAAGTGTATTTGAGGGAGACGCCATCTGCGGTTAATCGTTAGCTGTTGTTGTCATGGCCGTTGCTAATGGCAGCGAACTCGTGCTTTTCATGGACAGTCGCTTTGACCCGCCCTTGTCCTTTCTTAGCTGTCCTCCCTGATTCCTGCCATAAATGCAAATCGCAGTTTTAGCCGAGACTCAAGGAAGGAAACGCTGCTATCAAGCTAATGGTATAAGCATGTGGGCCTTGTTTGATCTGCACCCTTTACAGTGACTGTTACGTAAACCTTCTGAAACTTCTGCATTGCTTAATATGCTGTGCTTACATTTAGCTAGTATTTAAAGCAATGAGCTATGAACTATTTTCTGCATCGCCACCATTCAGAGCTCAGAGTCTACTGCTGATAATAAGGTCCGTTCGTTATAAAAACTGAACATTACGCTGCAGCAGGAAAACAGCTAGCTTTATTCAGCTGTATTAATGCACTACAATTAACCTTACTTATGAATTCAAAAATAGAAAAAAATACCCAGTTGGACACCCTATATAATTAATGCATATTTTGTTAGCGGGCTAAAATAAAGCATGAGAGGACAAACCAGTCTTTGGGAGTTTGTTGTGTAAACACTCAGAGCAGAGTGTGCAAACCTTATGGTTTGAATCTTAAGAGGTCTCCTGTGAGTATTATGAAAAGGTTTTATTTTTAACCAGTAATCACACGCCACGAACGTGCAAATGTCAGCTCTTAAAACTCCCTCTTCTAAAGGGCAGATGGTTGGGGTTGGGTGTGGGTGTGGGTGTGGGGGGGCAGGAGGTGTGGAGCGGTTCAGTCACATTCTGACTTTGTTGTTTGTTATCGGTGTAGTCAGCACAGGTGACCTCACCCACACCGGCATGGCAGCCGATGGGCCCAAAACAGCCGTCTCATTTACAAGCCGTTAGCAGAGAAACAGAAGCAAAACGCTTGTGGGCTGAAGCACGATCTCTCTCCATCTCACTCTCCCTGAAGCGTGACCCTGAAATGTATACAGAGCGGGGCCGCAGACAGCCGCTCGGGGCAGATGTAATCTGTTTAGTGGAAAGTACTCTAATTCCATTAAACACTAGACTCTACCTGGGTGGGGCTTGTTACTCTGGGACTGGTGCTGTCTATTTTAGTGTTGTTGCCATTCATGTTAGCATTTCTGCATGCGCCGGCAGTTCAAATGCGTAAATGTTTCGAGGCTGGCATCACTCAGCAATGCAGCCTCGTCGCTGTAACACTCGTGTTAAAAGCTGCAGGTTCTCATTCCAAGGCTTTTTTTTGCATCGTTATTTATGCAGTTTCATTTCCTGTGGTCTGGGGAGCTTTGTTATGAAGTGCGAATGGAATTCGGAATTCAAGGGGCTTCCCAGGTAGCATGTACTGAAATCTGCCCTGTGTGGGGCGGAGGCTCTCCACGCGGTGGTCGTGGCGGTGGGCAATCCCCTTGAGTGGCACTCATCTCGGCCAATGAACCGAGAGAGCTTATGGACGAAGCGACCGCCCACCGAGAGAGTGTGTGGGGAAACGGGTGGAATGTCCCTACGACTCTCACATTCGTTCTGAAATATGAACTGGACCCAAAGCCGGAAAGCCTGGAGGGACAGTATGAGCTAAACAGCGGCAGGTTTCGAATATCATGTAAAGGTCTATAAATATGTCATAGTTTCTTTTGGGTGCTGCCATTTAAAGGCATATCCTTCTCTGTAGCATATATATATATATATATATATATATAAAAAATGAAAATCAGTTTATAGACACTATAAAATTCTATTATGAGCTTTGATCTTGGAGCCACAATGTAAATATTCTGGCTTAGGCCCTTGTGTGTGACATCATGAAACTGTTGGAATGCATTCCATTCCTAAGGGGTTTGTGTTGCCTGCCAGTGCTTCAGCAAGGACTGTATTAAGTGACAAACCCCACCTAAACCAGAACAATATCTATGAGCAGTGCTCTTTGATCTAAACCCAACTCCTAGATGTAACCTCGCTGTGTCGGCTGGGTAAGTAATAAAGTGCACTGAGATACAGAGTTCAAAGAAAGCTTTGATAAACGTTAGGTGCTTTGCAAGATCTTACTAGACAAACACCTGTAAAAGAACATATGAAGTTCACAGCTCAGCACAGCTGTAGAGAAAGCTTTTTAACTATGGCACTAACAGGGATTTTCTGTTGTTCTGTAATGGAAGAGTGCAGTACACTGTAGGGTATGGAAAACAGATCACATTATATAATTGTGATATATTGGCAATGATGGGTTTCTGACACAATTTGCCCAGACTTTGACGTGAATCTAGACAGAAGAAACATACGTGAACTTCTCCATTTGGTTCTCCATCCATGGTCACCCCATCTCTAGGGTCTACAACCATGAAAGTGAGCAGGGCAGGCCTCTTAGAAGCTTTCAGATAGACTCTTTATCCACTGCTTGCTTAGAGTCAGACAGTAAGAAAGTGGATCAGATACTGAACAGACAAAAACGGCTCTGTTTTCATTTCAGCTTTGACACTAAGTAAACCAAAGGTTTATGTGACCGATTTGCAAAAGCACGAGAAATGCTGTATGGTCTTGTCGATTTACATCTCAGCCCTGTAAACACTTACGGTTGTTTTCCACTTATCTGCTGAGTCTCCGGATGATCAGCATAAGAACTGATCCAGCATTATGTACAATTTGCAGTGTATCGGCCCTTTACTAAGACCAGGTTTTATCTAGGCAGCCTGAAGTTCTTCGCCATGTGTTTATTTGGAGATAAGGAATCAGACAATAATGGAAGCTTGTTCCCTCCTGATTTTACGGACAGACGGCCTTTGAGAACTGTACTGACTCTGAGCTCTATCTGTAGATAAGCCTAGACAGGAAGACCCTCAGTGCGAGACTGGGCCTAGACAATGCATCACAGCTGTGAGACATGTGCTCCAACATGACTGTCACGCTGATTCTGCAGCAACGAGAAGCTGGCCACTGAAAACTTCCTGTTTAGTCTTCAAACTCACCTGTGTGGCACAGTTCAATCAGTCATGAATAACATCTGAGCGGATAAGGTAGTATCCAGCTCTGTGATCATGTATAGATCTTTCTATATAAAGAGTTTGGACACACCTACCCATGGAGCCGTTTATTTGTACCTTTCTATGCAATTTATAGTAAAGACATCTCCATGGACTGCGACTCAGAAGGTTGCCAGTTCAAATCCCACAGTCAGCAGAGTGATGCCACCACTGGGTGCTTGACCCCAATTGTCTCAGGGACTGGCTGACCCTACTGTCTCCTCTACACCAGTTTCATGAGGTGGCCTCCTGGGATGCTTTCCCAGCATTCCTGAAGGACATATATGCTGAGCACTCATTGGCCGCTTTTCCTTCACTCTGGTTAAACTCCTCCTAAACCATCTTTAATGTGTTTAGGTCAGGTGACGCGACACCGTCACTCTCCTTAGTATGGGGCATGGTGTGTCCAAACTTTTGACTGGCACTGTATACTCACAAATCACATGATTTCATATTCTTTTCAGTTTAATATTATGTAAAACACTAGAACAATGGAGAAAAATCGCTTTGACTATGAATATTGTTGACAGGAATCGGCTGAATCATTTCATGCATTTCAAGATTATGCTTCTTGTATTACAAGTCAGAACATTTCCTTTGATCGTCGCCTTTTTGTATATTCTCTGTCTCCTGTGAATAATGATGACCTGGGGTTGGCTATGATATCACACGCGGCAAGTGTCTTTATAGGTCACCAGCCGTCATAAAATGGCCCTTGGGCTTCAAAGAAAATCTGAGGTTTAAATATTGAATACTGTTAGTGAGGTTACATACGGGGCAGCTTCAAATCCCAGGTGAAGAATTACTGTTGGACCATTGCGGAATGCATGTAACTGAATATCGGTCACTATTATTAGGTGTAAATCTGCAAGCTACGGTAAGTAGATTGCTTTGGATTAGAAAGGCATGACACAGCAGCTCCTTTCTTCCAGTTGCACATTACTGTTATTTTCTTTAATTGTGTCCTACATTTGGCACATTTTTTACCATTCTGTGTACACAGTAAGACTTAATTTCTTTTTTTTAGATTTTAATTACCAATTCATATTTTTATTTTGTGTTTTAAATACCAGTGACTGTTTTTGTCCCTTTGTCTATTTGTCGCTGTAACACTCAAATTTATCTCTGGGGATTAATAAAGTATGTATCCATCCATCCATCCGTCTATCCTCAACTTAAATCACATGAATTATTTTTCTATTATTTTTAACTTTTCCTCCAGTATATTAAATTCCACTGTATCTTATTTGTTTGTTTTTTTATTTAGGGGTTTACAGGCTGAATTATTTTAGTTAACACTCACATGGACATAGACAGCTTTGTGTTTGTGATCTGAGAGTGAGATCATGGGTTCTGAACTATTGTCAAAAAAATCCCCTTTAAAAGTATACCGTCACTGTCCGATGAAAACCGTGTATGTCCACTTGTTGACAATTGTGACTTTTTACCACAGATGGAATATGCCCATTCTCCTCTGATGCGTTATGAAATCATCTATTGAAGTAGTATTTATAGTATTAACATTTATATTCATGATGGTCATTTGTATGGATTACTTTGTCACTAATTTTAATATCTTACCATTTATAGTAAACGGCTAGCTAACTTCATTGTTAAAACTGAATATAAAGCAAGATTAGTTTGTATCTTGTCCGACTGACAACAATCCACGTAAGTGCATTTAGAATGTTAAACCAGTCAGTGATGGCTGTGTAATGATAGGTTCCTATTTTTAGTGCTAAAGGTGTCTCATTACATTTTTTTAGGTTTATTTTGTACAGTCGTTTGTGAGAAAAAGCATTTTTTCATGCTCCTGAAATAATAGATTTTTGGAGATATGTGTTTTTCATTGGACCTTTAAAAGTATACCGTCACTGTCCGATGAAAACCGTGTCCACTTGTTAACAATTGTGACTTTTTACCACAGATGGCAACGATATTTTCCCACTTGTGGAATTTACAATACAATTAAAGTGGTGTCTTCACAACCTCCCCTTATCTCCACTGGCCCTACATGCTGCAAAAGTGTTTAAATCATCTGTAGTCTAAGAATGTTGGCTGTTTGAATAATCTGGGTGGAGACCAGGGTTTTCAACACACAGGATCTGAAGGTAGCTCAACTGGTTTGTGAAATATTCCATGGCCATTGAGGTAGATGCTGGTATTCATTGACAGCAATAGGTAGTAGACAGGGGTGCAGTAAAGGAGGGGATTCCAAACCCTAAAAAATCTGGAACATAAGTGGATTTGTTTGGATTGAGGGTCCGATATAACGTCCTTTCATTGGACGCAAAATCTCGAGTGGTGCTTCTAGTAGTGAGGTCCCCCTCAGTATGAAATGTCACTAATGTCCCGTTTAGCCTGGAGAAAGTTCCCCAGAGCAACCTAACACCCTTTAATGGCTGTCGTGTATCACTTGGATGATTCTTGCTCATTGTCTGTAGGTGTTATTGAGTAGGATTAAGGTCGAAAGTGGGCTGCAGTGCATGTCAGTATCAGATAACAGGCACACTGAAACTCGCTATAATGGGGAGCTGCGAACAGGAGCATTTTCATTTTATTTGTTACTGGATGGCCGTAAGCATCCTATCAGTCTTTCCAACCTGCGACAGAAAGCCGGTCTGTGGGTGCTTGGTAGTCTGACCACAGGTGAACGTCTGCAATTCGCCACAGGGGGACTGAAGCAAGTCCCAAGGCCTGTGTGGAGCCGTGTGCTTTACAATACCAGGCAGCATCTGGTTGCCAGTATTTGGTTTGTAGGGTTTGGCTGACCTCAGTGCTGGGAGACTATATTTAAGGCTTGGTTTAAATGGAGCGCTGCACTACCGCCAAAAGCCCAGGAAACCTTCCGTTTATGAAAGTGTTCTGCCCTGTCCCTCATCTGACTGCACATGTTACACACTTTTGACCTTGTGGCCCAAATAAGTATATATGGTGCTGAAACACTTTCCTCTCTGCGTGAGATGCCGACGCTCGCTCCAGGGATGAAGGCGGCAAAGGGGATTTCATAGAAACATGATGATGATGATGATGAGCTTCTGAAGAACAACAGCCACATTATAAGCATGGTGTATGCTTTTCATTTAAGCATCTTCAAGTTCAAGAACAGTAAACAGCCAATTTTTGTATATTCAAGGCAAACTGGGAAACTGAATAGCATTTATTTTTCCCCACTTTGATTACTGAAGAATTTCCAGTACATTTTTGGTCATAATGTGTGTTTTCTCTTAGACATATGTACTGTGGTTTATAAATGTTTCTATCAGCAGAACGAATAAGAGAACTCGGTGTTCTACCGTCATTTACCCTGTTAGCTAGAAGTAATCCGCAAGTACTGGGGATCCGCAACCACTAGTTAATTACAGTTTCCGCCTAAAGGCTTGTTGCAGCAGAAAAAAACAACCGGTATAGTCACTGCCTTGTAATTTGGATTGGCTGGTGGATTTTTCATATTCATTAACTAACACGAAGTAACTGTACCTAGTCTTTTCGTGGCCTAGTTTCCAAAAAAGAGACATCGTTTTACTAGAATTTAGGAAAAACATTTTTTTTTCTTACAGATTTAATTTTTTGGGTGTTTTTTCGCGATGAGTAGACGATTAATAACGCTGGTTTATAGGTTGCCGAAACTGAGTTTGTTAGTGAGTGAAGCAATATTCTGTTCTTACGTTGTCTAGGTGGGTGGAAATAGTGCTTCTAAAAGGTGTAATTCATCTTTATTCATGGTTACTTGTATCTTAAAATTAGAATTTCACGGTATATCTCCACCATAATTTCCGTGCCTTCTGTCCACATGTACAAAAATAATCAAGCTTGCAATTTTTTTCTAAAAGCTTTAAGGCAATTTAAGAAAATATTTATTAGGCCTATATAAACGGGCATACGTGTATAGAACCATTTATAAAAATATATGATTTAATATTAAAGTTACGTATGTATTATTGTTTGCACATGCATGCGATCAATAAGAGCTTCATCCAATTAGCAGGTAAAAGTTGCACATCTAACAGTATGGATTATCATTTTATAAAATCTGCTCTGAATCCGCTCTGGGGCGACGTGTATGTTGAGGAAAATCTTTTATGCAAATTTTCACCATCACTTTATTCTTACTTATCATTAGGCAAATACGGGAAGTTTTACCTTTCCTCGAAACATGCGGTGACGTACGCGCTCTGCATCACTGAAATTAAATATCAGACACCAGCGTGGCCTCTTTTCAGACTTGCTCAAAATCTGGCCTTGCAGTTAATTCCAGATGCATTACCACGCGGCTAGCGAGTCACACACGTTATTACCGATCATACAGATACTGATCTGAAGCGCGATTGGATCCCAAGCGATGACCTCACCGTGTCCGTGATCTCGTTCTGCGCGCGTGGGTGTGTCCTCGGGGCGCTCGAGCGGTGCAGTGCGCCTCGCTCTTGGCTGGACCTCGCTAAGTTTTATCGGAAGCGGTTGAATGTTTAAGGTACTTTTACGGAAATTGAATGGCCGGCGTTTAAAGTTTATTCACTGTGTAAGTTAAGACGTTCGGAAAGAAAGTTTATACCAGCCGTCAGTAACTGGTTGAAGAAGTAGGGAAGTCAAAAAAGGCTTTTGACCGGCTTGTGTGATAGGACTCGTGGTAGAGTTAAGTCGACTGTCTTATCAGAGACACTCCGTGCTAGTAGCTAACAAGCTAACCGGGTTTGCTGAGTGCCTGGAGGCGTTGGGGTCGAGAGGGGGTTCATTCGTCGCCCTGTTGCTATTGTTCGACAGGTATTTTTTAAAGCCGAACTTATTTTTAATGTGGCAAGTGGCGGGTTTTTCTGTTAAAGTTAAAAATAAGTGTTTTTCCTCAAATGACGTGGACGAGCACGATGAGCAGTGGATACAGTAGTTTGGAAGATGACTCCGAGGAGTTTTTTTTCACGGCCAGAACTTCTTTTTTTAAGAAGCCTCATGGGAAACAGACTGATTGCAAGGTAAATAACTGTATTTTATGTTATTACTCCACTAGGTATTATAGTGTCATCTTCAAAGAGATTTTCAATCTTAAGTTGCACTAACGTTTCTTATGGGTAGATTTTCTAGACTAAACCAACTTTACCTCGCCATTCATATAGGTAATTCATATTACGATGGGTAACTTCCTGATACTCACATCCTCATTTGCTCTATTAATAATTATTCATTTTCATAGTAATATTTATTTTAGTTTAATTGTGGTGATGTTAAGTATTTGCAGTTTATCTTCATTTACTGGCGAAAATAGCTGCTTTTCAAAAACGCATGGAACTAACTAGCAACACACACTCTTGTCTCAGATGGTTTGCCTGGTCTATTCATGGAACTTCTGCAATCTTTAATAAGAACACCTGTTTAATGCTTAAGCAGAAACAATGTTTCATTTGTGTCTAATGTCAAAATCTGACTTGTGCAAACATGATAGTGTATTTCACAAAATCCTTAGGGCATATCCACCAGTAATGTGTAGTCTAACAAGTTTAACTGTGCTTTCCGTATGTATAAATACAGCGGTTGTTGGGTGGGTATCAGCATGGGGCAGGAGTTTTTCTAACAGCGCACTTTCAGCTTTTTATTACAAATTTACTTCAACAATTAGCAAAACTTGTATAAGGGTTCCACAGATGGAAGCTGTGTAGTATTAATCTTAATAAAGACAGATCATTTTCCATTTAACCTTCAGATACATGGCTCCACATTTTAACTGGTTAACATATAAGCAAGGTGCTTTAGTTATTCTGTCATTTCAGGTTCTTTGGCTTTACATTTTTTCTCTGAAATGTTATGTTAGCATCTGGATTCTTGACTGTGCTTCGGTTGATGCTCATTTCCTGTGGTCCGGTGCACTTGTTCAGTCAGGAAGTCCATGCTATGACTCAGCCTTTGCTTAGGGGGTTCTCCTCTCCTCTCCCAGCACCTAACAGGCATTAAAAACATTACTTAACCACTGCCCTTATTGTTTGTTTTTGACACTGTGTGGGTTTTTTTTTTCCTTCAATTTTAATGTGAAGCTCTTGCTTACAAAACGGACTTTACTTAATCCTGTCTTTGTTCAAATTATTACCTGTACATTAGGTACTTGTACAGTGATATTCATAAATTTTATCTGGTTTTTCTGTGGAGTTCTCTTTCGGTGATTTCAAAGTACTAGTTGCAGAGTGTATTACGTTTAAGGTTACTCATGTTGGCCTGGGTAATCATGGTTTAGTTTAGATGGACACTGTCAATATAGTAATGTGTGTGTGCATTTTTTTTTCTAATGAGAAGTGTAGGAACCCTATGTTCATCTTTTAAGTAAACACTTCAAGTAAAAATTCTGAATATGATTAAAAGCAGAACGGCAGTCATTTCTGAGAGTCTGTAACTGTTGTTACATAGGCCTTGGTCATACTGTGTGGTGCAGTCTGGCCTTGGCAGGGAACCCCTCGGTGTTATTATCAGTGTTTCGGCACAGTCAGGGTATTTCCTGCTCTGCATGGGGGGCTTCCTGTTTCTCTGCTTTCTCTAAAGTGTGGGAAAACACTGGCTGTATTTTTCTTCTACAGTAAAATTCTGATTATGTGTAAATCAGTACATTAACTAGGCTGTAATAGATTATCCTAAACCAATTGCTCAAGTACTTACCACTGTTATGAGTCCTCTTTCCCTCTGGGACCAGGCTGAGCAGTGCAACTGGCTGGATACAGTTAATCTCTGCCTGACAGGTAGAGGTACAGTACTGCAACCCTTGGCTTTTACATTCTGATGGACAGCCTGACCACCACCACACCCCCCCAGCACCTTGGTCTGTTATTGGGGGGTCTTGGAAGTTTATGTCTGTTAAGTCTAACTTTCAATCCCCCATTTAGTCTGGATTTACATTTGCTATAATTTTGAAATTTGATTTGTAAATCAGCACCCGTTGAACAATGTTCTATGACTGCAGCCATTTTTAAACCAGAAAAATGTCTGTACTGTTTCCATCTTCTGAATATGAGAAACTTCTGTTCATTCATTTTTCTTTTTTGTCTAAGATGGGTTGATTTTCCACTCTACTATTTGTGATGGATTTGGGAGTTAAGTGTTATGAGAGAATGTTAGCCAGAGCACTTTATTTTTGTATGCCTCCTTTACACGGGGCCCTGAGTCAAAACAGTCTAGGAACAAGTGGCAAGGAGATGGGTGTGTTTGAACTATTATTATGAGTGCATTTTGAGTTGTCTTTTTGATGTATTTCTAAGCTGCTAAACCTGGTGAAAGCTGAACTAGCACAATCCACAGGAACCAAGAATGTTGATATGCCCTGTGTTCTGGCTAAGTTGCAGAACACTTAAGATTAGAGGATGTGTTCTGTTAAGTGGATGGGTGTTTGTTTTAAAAGTATGGTGTTGATTTTGGTTTGCGTGAATATCTAGACAGATGGTTCGCGAAAGAGATTGTGGCATCGTTAGGTTTAATTTTAAGATGGCTTTACTGGGAGGTCTTCATCATAATTTGGTGTAATCCTATGCTCGCCAGCCTGTGTTTTTGGTGAGCCCTTTGCTCTTGATCCAAGGAAGCTGGTGTGGCATGGAGGTACAGGAAAAGGGCTAGGCTGGCATTGGGGCCTGAGCTTTGAAGATGAATTCCTGAGGATCATCCATGTTTACATTTGTAGCAACCAGGGGAGTGAAGGCCACATAAAAGAATTCCTGGCCACACCATGCCTCACCGCTCAGGGCTGGTTTCCTTCCTTTTGCTGGGAAAGTTGAAAACTGCAACAGAAAGTCCTCTGGTGGAATAGCTTTGATTGAGCAAAACATCAATATGCCCCAGGTCTCCTCTGGACAGTGCATTCAATGATTCCTGTGCTGTGCATAGAGCTGGGCGGTATCACTGTATTTTTCAAAGTTATATTGGTTTCACGGTATACGATGGTATTTTTTTAAAGTGTGACTGGGCGTTTACCACATTTTTTCAGGATTTTACAGGACACATTTTTGTTTTACGTTTTTGCATTGTTCCCACATTAACTATATTATTTTATTAGCTATTGCGCCTATCCGCTACCTTAATGATAACATATGGCTAATGTGTTTGTTGGCTAACTGCTTATAGATAAACGGCTAATGTGAAGGTGTGCCCCGGGCAAGTTAACATTTTTGATATGTGATTAATAGTTCAGTGTTGCTGGAACACGAGCTTTACTGACCTCGTGAAATTTCTCATGAGGACCGGTATGTCGGTCTTTAAGATGCTTCGCCAAGTTTGACGTGCTAATTGACTTTGTAGCCGCAGCTTTGTAGCACTGTTTGCATAGAGGCTTATCGACATCCTTAGCCTTTCCATGCTTGTCTGCGAAACACTTCCAAATGGCACTTTTTGTGTTTTTTTTTTTTTTTTGTTTTTTTTTTACTAAAGCAGCTTGCAAAGTGCCTTCAACTGCAGCATATGCTATGTGTGGCCAACTCTGTATGTATGTGTTAACCAGCGTGAATGCGTTCAGCGGCTATTCAGAGGAGAGGAGGTGCTGCGTGAGTGTGTGCATGCGTGCGTGCCTGCGCTGTAGTGGTGCTGTGTGAAGTGTGGCGAATGAGGCAAAAACCACCTTGCTGGTATCAATAATGGTGAAAATGAGTATCTAATCAGATTCTAATTTTATATATCGATTAGTATCTGAGAATCGATTTTTTTTCTTTTTTTGACAACCCCAGTGTCTCATTATTTTCAACTTCAGTGTCAGTTATATCTTCCGTTTCTGATCTTTCACGGTATTTTTAGCCGTGCAGCACTGAAAAAGGTCCCCCCTTAAACAGTTGCCCGCTGCGACATTTTCCGAACACTGTGTAGGTTATTTAAACCGGTATTGCGGTATAAGAAAAATTCATATCATAACAATAATAAAAAAATGGTTTTCGGTATGAACCGGTATACTGCCCAACATCAACTGTGCATCTGCTCCCCATGGGGGCAGCATGTGGCTCAGTGGACTAAGCCTGTGTGCCTGTGCTCAGAAGGTCACCAGTTCAAATCAAGCTTTGGCACGTCTGCGGGTCCTTGAGCAAGGCCTTTATCCCCCAGCTCCCTGGGCGCTGCCACAGGTGGCAGCCCTTCGCGGACAACTTACTCTGCGAAGAGCAAGTTGAGGGAGGCGTGAAGACAATTTCCTTACGGGGATTAATAAAGTATCAATAATTATTATTATTATTATTATGTTCAGTAAAACTTGGTGTTTTATTTAGAATATTGGTTTCCTAGTGCTGCAGGCCACAGCCTCTTAGGTACGCTATTATTAGTGTAAGTTAGAGGTCGACCGATATATCGGCCGGCCGATATATCGGTCTGACATTTGCCATTTTTTAATGTATCGGCATCGGCCAATATCCAAGTGTAGTACGCTGATCTACAGACAGGCACTTCTGCGGGCAGCCCAGTGTTATTGTTGCTGTGGAACACTTGACCCATGCTGCCTTGTACAGGACCCCAGCCAGAAGTTTTGGAAGAGTCCTGGGAGAAAACGGTAAGGCTTCTGATCTTTCAAAGACCTATGTATTTAACTGGTTTGCTATGAAATGTTGCTTTAAAAGAAAATGCGAGCGCTTTGGAAAGAGAACGTGAATTACGCTGTCTGGAACTGGCGTAATGATAATGAGCCATCAACCAACTGTAGCTTACAGGTAACATTAAGGATCATTGATTCTGAGAGAGTTAGTTTTGTGCGCTTGTTGGTGGGCTCACAGACATTTTTTTAATCGTTAAAAATCATTTTAATTGTTAATTTTAATTCTTACCATATCAGCCCGATTGTTATCAGTTCTGTTTTTTTTTTTTTTGCAATGCAAATAAAGGGGAAAAACGTCCAATTATCAGGCAAAAAAAAATCGCCAACATATATCGGCCATCGGCTGACCCTGACTCCTAAATATCGGCATCGGCTATTGAAAAATCCATATCGGTCGACCGCTAGTCTAAGTATTACCACTGTTCAGACAATGGAATTTCTGGACTTGTGCAACTGAAAGCATTTTGTAGGAATCATTTTTTCCAGTGTTCCAACTGGCTGCGCCTACTATTGTTTCCAGCAGTGCTTTCATTTTGTTTATTGTTGATGCTTTCAGGTAAATGAAAGTCCGATTATCTTATTTAATCTGTATCTTATTTATGTCTGGAGCCTCAAAGTAGATAAGGTGTATTTGCTGTGTTCACGGGTGGAGGAGAATCCCTTTCATGTCTGAAAATAAGAAAGACATACTGGAAGCAAAAAAGAATACATTTTAATTTAATAGTGCACCTGTTTGCCACTGTGTGTAATGGACACTTAAGTGTTTCTTAAGTTTTTTTTTTTTTTTTTTACTTTATTTTAAACTTAGGCTAACAATTTGTCATTCCAGCTGTGTTCCAGTGTGTGAATTGTCAGCTGAGCATTCATGACTAGTGGTGTATGGCACACAAAAATCACAGTTCGGTAGTTATCTCTGTTTTGAAGCTACGGTTTGGTACATTTTCGGTACAGCAGGGATAAAAGAAAGGAAGAAATAAATTGCTTCCTTTTTTCTTTATTTCTTTTAAACCGCGGCTTACTGAACAAAGTATGACTGTCCCATCAAGTTCGTTTGGGGAGAACTTAACTAATTGCTCAGAGTTGTTAAAATCTTATCTACCTGATTTAATGGAGCCCAGGGTTTTAGCTTGCACTACACTAAAAGGGAGACTATTCCATAATAAGAACAAATCAATAAGAAGTAAATCGAAATAAATATTTTGGCAAGTAATTAAAAATAAAATATCCATTAAGGTGCACATTTAGAAAATTAACTATCTGGGGTGAGTTTCTCGAAGACTTCTTAACGCTACGTCGTTCGTTAGTTCTATCTTTTAACACAGAGCTTACGAACGACGTAGCGTTAAGAAGGCTTCGGGAAACTCACCCATGATCTGTACGATATTCACATTAGCAGCTTTCAGCTTCATATTCGAACTGTGCAACACAAATACTGTCTCAAAACATACCAAGCATAACAAAATAAATATCCATTATGGTGCAGCATTTATAAAAATACCTGTGCTGTACTTATATTCACATTAACAACTTCCAGCTTCATATTAGTATGCGTGCATGCTTAGTGGCGCGGCTTCATCCGCCCCTTTCCAAATGTTGCTCGGGGAAACACACAAAGGTTCTGCATTTGTTGCATTTGTTTGGTACATATGCGTACTGAATCAAAAGGACCTGTACTGAAAATTTTCGGTACAAATACGTGTACCATTGCACTCCTATTCTTGACTTATTTTAAGCAAGGTATTTATCATTTCTGGTCTTTTCTACGTTTATGTAAAGCAAGGCAGAGCACGTTACATGCATAGCTTTGTGTTGACCTTGTGTTTTATGATCTTCTTTTAAGGAACTTGAGTGTGGGTTGCCTGAATGTAGTGTTCTGCCATCTTAAAGTTCAGCTCCAGCTATAAAGCCCTGTTATTATATGTAGTGTCCATGCGGGCTTTGGTTCCAAGTAGAAATAAATGGCCATTTTTTTGTTTTGTGCCTGGAAGACCAACATTAGGTCTAACTAGTGCCATACCACACAACAATCACTCTGAACTATGTGGATCAGGAACACCTGGCCTTTAAGATGTGTAATTACTGTTAAAATGACCCCCACAAAAATGCCATTCCCCTGAATATGGGATGTGAGAGGATGAGGTATGACCCCCCAGGTATTTGGTTACTTTTTGCTTATCAACTGGTTTTATGCTGGAGTAAAGCAGATGAGGTGACATTCTATGTTACAAAGCAAAAACCTGAAGAGCTGGGACGACAAACCAGAATGCGCTCCACACAGCTTTGTGTAAACTTTCGCAAATAAGTTTCTGCTGGTTAATGAAGTGTAACTAAAATAAAAAAAGCTGAAAGAAAAAAAACAACCAATCATGGTCACTGGATGGATTTTATGATTTAAAAAGCAAAAGATTGGCCCACCATTGAGTTAAAATAGTGGTTAGTAAAGCAGATCAGCCGTTGATTTTTATCTGCTGTACAACAGCCATACAGCAAAACAGATATACGTAGACATAAGCACACTTGTTTCCTAAGGTGTGTTTAATATGTTAATGGCAGCTGATGTCTGGGTGGTTATTTATTTATTGCATTATGTTGTGTCTGTATTGGTGTTGAGTGCTGACTGTATAAGTAGCATTGTGTTTGTTGATATTTCAGAAGCAGTGCTGACTTGGCACTTAAGCATTCATTGAGTCTTATCTCTTTCCACTTTTCACATCAAGTGCAGAGCACCAGCATTTCTCATAGCTGTCAGGTTGTTTTTTTTTTGCTGTTGCTCCTAATCTTCCTGAACACTCCTCATGACGTATGTTTTTCTAAAGTAATGTATTGGTAGTTTCGCAAGCCCAAAAAGGATTTTATTTAAAGCCATTTTCCATCAAGGAGTGTGTGTTGTGTTGTAAGGTTATTTAGTGTGTCATGCATCTCCTTTTTGATCCACTGATACTAGTGAAATTTTCTAGCTGTAAGACGGAGGTAGCTTCTCATTTTAATTTATACAAATAGGTAAAGCTCTATACAAGTAAGTAAAGGTTTTGATTATTGTGCATATGTAATAGCATTTTTCTCACTTTGTCAGCATCCTCATTCTTTTTAACATTATTCATGTTTCTCAGAACAGAATGGTGAGGATGCAAATGTCATTGACCATGGAATGCAGGGGGGGCGGCTTGGGTGGCTCCCCCCAGTTCTGTGGTCCATGGCAAATTTTAAGTGATTTAAGTTCTTTGAAACAAAGGTCCTTTGTAGTTTTGTTAATGATCAGTGCATTGGAAATGCTAACAGGAATCTTTTAGCTGTAGTGTGTAGCTTTCCTTTATTACACTCTGTGATTTGTGTTCTTATTTTAGAATAATTGGACTAATGGTTCACAGTGCTTATAACTTACTGCGAGTCAGCTGCACAGATGCTTTGGTTAATCCAGTTTCATTGCAGTACTGACTGCAGACAATTTTGTAAGGTTTTCAGGGTCTGCTCATCATAATCACTTGACTATCCCCATTGGGCCATTATAGGTCAAATGAACATAAGTGGGCTATATCAGCTTAAATCAGTGAGACACAGACTGTCTGAGACATCAGAGGGTTAACATGACGTATTCTTGGGTTTCTTATACTGACCGGTGTTTACCCCTGTTGTGATCATCTGTGGGGGTTTCCGGTTCCTTCCAGTTCTGTGGTTTTTGGGTGGTGCCAAGAACTCTGGCCTTCTTAAAGAAAACCATTTGCTATAAGGCCCACCGAGGTTGAAAGTGCAGAATAAACCCAGACTATATAAAATACACAGCTGATTTTCATCTTAGCATTTCTTCTTGTCATTGTTATTTACTTTTACAAGGTAAAATAGAGTTTTATTGATGGCTGAATTTGAGGCATTGTCTTTCCAATCTCATATTCTGCTGGGCAGTGACAGAGAGGAGTGTGCAGCGGTACACCCTACTGCTGAAATTGCATCCCAGTACTGTAAGGTTGACATCTTGTGGCGTGTGTATGGGCAAGGGCCAGAAATAAGATATTTGATTTATGCAAGATTGGTCTGGGGTGGTTAGGATGGTTGTAATTGCGGAAGTATGTTGGTATTGTTGGCTCATGCTTGAGTTGGTGGTGGCTTGGGTCATTTCTTTGGGCCCCTTCGAACTGGAGCTTTTTATTTCTCTGTCCCTGTGGTGAAATAAGGACGGATGTGACCCTGGTCTCTTTTGACCCCTGTGTAGCCTTTACTAGAGCTCCTGTATAAAAGTAGTGTGACTAAAGCCATGCTGGGTTTTGAAGGACAGTGGCACCTATTATTGTGTAATATTGAAACTAGGCCCTTTAGTTATAAGAAGGCACGACTGTCTAGTTGTGCAGGAAAGCATCAGTTTTTTTTTTTTGTTTTGAAAAGGCTGTTTCTAAGCATTTGTATCCAGCAGACAGCCATGATTAAACTTAACACGTTGAATGTGACAAAATGGAGATCTGTTATATGTATCGAACTTCTGCCTTTCACAGATGTCCGGAAATTATCAATACTACCTAAATATGTGCAATTGTTCTTCAGGTAAAAATGCAACTTGGTCCTTAACTGTGTTTCTCTTTGCTCTGTTTAGAACATTTTGATGAATTGAGATTGTGGCGTTATCTGCAGTCTCTAGGTAAGACTTGCAAAAGAGGATCACAGGAAATTTAGATTAGGTTCAACTTTATTGTCATTGCATAAAGTACGATTACTCGGATGACAAAACACAATTTTGGCATCTAATCCGAAAGTGCAAAAGTGGGGTAAACAGTATATGTGAATGTGTGATAAATAAATACAGCATCTCTGATTGCACTAAACAAAGAATGAGAGGTTCTGTGAAGTGTATCTAGTGGCAGTTTTCAAAGTTCATCTGGGAGACAGCTGTAGGGAAGAAGCTGTTCCTCAGCCTGCTGTTATGTGAGCGGTGGCTTCTGTACCTCCTTCCGGAATGATGCATTATAAACAACCAAAGAAAGGCATATCATACAGCACTTGTAGTTGGCTAAGGTGCCTTAAAGGCTTCGTCTGCTACTTAACATGCTACAGTGTTATGTCCCCCTACATCCGGGGTGAGCAACCTGATCCATGTAGGGCCAGCGTGGGTACAGATTTTTGGGATGACCTCTGTCAGCCAATAGCAGGACTGAAGGACTGTAGTTGGGAACCACTGCTTTATTATTCGCTGACTGAGAGGTCATCCCAAACACCTGCACCGATGCTGGCATTTCACGGATTAGACTGCCCAACCCCTGTAGTGCAGGAGTCCTTTAAGGCATTTTAGCTTACAGGATGGGAGATGTGGAGTGGGATTAATTGTCCGAACAATTTTTGTTGAAAAGCACTCCTGATTTTAAGAATGCTGCCTCGATTGGCTTTGTGTTCTGTGGTGCTGCTGGATTCCACGTCTTTCTCAGAGCTTCCCTCATGTGTCACTCTGGGCATTGAATAGATGCAGGCATTTACAAGGTTCCAGCAGCCGCCCGTAGACAGTTCTCTCTATCTGCAGTACTCATCTGTCTTCCTGAGTTGTTTTCTTTTCTGAATGTTATGTGTTGCTATGTTTGTTCCTCTGTGACAGTCTTGTGTTTCATGGCCTTTTTGGTGAAACTGGAAAGGCTTGCTTCTGATCTATACTTGTCCCTGAACAGGAAGAGATATCTTGCAAGTTTTAACAAGTACTCATGGGTTGTCTAGTCTTCCCTACAGATTAGTCAAATGAGCTGTTCAGGTACATGTTATTTTGGTTGTTTCTGTATGTGGTTGAGCACACAGGGTCAGCTCAATAAGAAATACTAGCAATGAAGGAAAGGTGTGGTCACCAGAAACTTCCTGTTCCTGCAGGAGAGGAAGTTTGGGGGATGATAGAGTTTAAGGTACTTTTCTACAGAATGTCTTGCACCCTAAACACAGCTGTACATAGACTGTGGCAATGCAGAGCTATCAAAGAGTTTTCAAAGATTCATGATGATTATCTCATCAAAATTTTGGTTTAATTTTGTGTATGTTTTGTCTGCCACAGATGTTTATGTTGCAGCAAAGGCTGATAGACACCTGACTATTTTTACATGAGTGGTGGCACGATATCTTCAATCTTGTCCTTGTCAAATATTGTGTGTTCTATATCCTCATCCCTCCAACAAATAGCCCTCATTTGACAATGGGAAGACTCGAACTGCTGTGTTTCTATTGTCTCTGACTCTCTAGACCAAGGCATAAGCTTAGTAAATGCTTCAGTGCACACAGATGTGCACTCTTTAACCCTCCTAGCAATATAGTCTGGCATAGCATAGTAGCCAATAAGTTCTGAGACATTATGTGTTAACCTTTTGCACAGGATTGTAAAATAGGGTGGAGTTAAAGTGATGGAGCCTGAGAAAATAAACACCCATGCCCGTTTACACAGGCTCCCTGGCTCCTTGCTTACTGGGTAATGTATGTCTGCCCTGGAGGTTAAGGAGAACAAACGAAAAGAAGCATTACCTCATCGTCCATGTTTGTGTTGCCTGTGTCACGCACGGCCTGCTCTGGTTTCATTGTTAACCCCCTCCTCCCTCAGACATTTTGCACTTGACTTGCGAATTAGCTGCTCAACATATGATTTTAGTGAGAGTGACTTTCAAGACTAACATTTGGAAGCTCTGTGTATTTGTATGCCTTGGTAGTACACATGGTAATTCTGTTCCGTTTGGTACATACAGTGAAGCAAATAACATTGCCGAACGGAACCTAAAATCAGAAGTAGATGTTCCACAAGGTAAACATCATGCTAATTATGGCTTGGTTTTGGCTAATGCTGGGTACTCAGTCATAATCCGCGATTTGGGAACATTTTGGTTTCTCAATAAATTACACCAGCACTGGAGAGAGAATAGTTCATAAGGCCAAAACTGTTGACTCGGTCATGGCACCTTTGGTATGTTCCTAGAAACCTCCAACATGCTAACTAATGTGAAACGACATCATCTGAGTGTGTGTGCGCGCAACTGGACCAAGGCAGAAACAGCCTCTTTAAGTTAGTCTCCCCATGGCGTCTGATGCGCTTCAACCAGGAAATTTAGACCGGGCTAAAAAAATAGTATGGCTATAGGGGTGTTTATTGCCACAGATATGTGACCATACTAACTAGTAGAGTACACAGGATTTAGGCTGAATTTAGTTCATTATGACTGTATTATTTATTTATTTTTTACTTCAATTTATTTTTACAATACCCAGATCTCTCGTTATTCAAACATGTCAACAGCTGTGCTGCCTTTGGTTTACAACTGTTTATAATTGTGTTTGCAGCTTCAATAATAATTTCAAAACACATTTTGTTTTCCATGCTGTACTGAAATTGAAAGCTGAGGATTGTACTGAACCATGCATTTTGTGCACTGTTACACCCCCACTAAATGCACCTTTCAGGAGTGCAACAGGCCAGTTTAGATGCTACTCACTGTTTTGCTCCAACTTTCTAGTACTGTATATGGAATTTAGTGTCTTGTAAAAGCTTGATTTCTGTGAATTTTCAGGTATATAAGTTTAACCTGTTTGTATGCCCTGATTGAAGTCACACACCTCATAATTGGGTTGTTTATAGTATGAGTTTCTACAATGGAAGCAGTGATTAAGCTGTGAGGTGGGATGAGGTTGAGACATTGGGACATGGATTTAGGATTATCAACACACCCTAATCCTGTAAATTGAACAGAACTCCACTCAAGTATTGACTGATACAAAAAGACCTCAATTATCACTCATTGACTTGCCATAGGATTGTATCATTTGTTTTTTTTTGTTTTTTTTTTAATCATTTATTTTCAACACTTGAACCTTAGGTCTGTCATTATGGCATACTGTATCCCTTCATGCAGATCAAGTGCACAGTCTTGTCACCCATGTTCTTCAACTGCTGCCTAGAAATGTGGTATGGGTCTAAGAATAGTTAGGATATAGACCTGTGAAAGTTAACAGGAGATGGCCTTTTGTAATCTTGTCTGGTGCCACTGTTCTTTTGATTCTTGTGGTCTTCTGTGACTGCTACTGTTAACATATTCAGACTTTCCCCTACCCAACAGTTTAATTTTAGAGATTCCTGCAGAATTCTTACTTTTATCTATCAAATCAATCATCTACCCAGTCTGTATTTCACTGATACACAATTAGTTCAGTCATTTTTGTAGTGTTACTTTTACTCATTCTCCAAAAGACATAAGAAGTAGGAAGGTCCATTCCAAAAAGTCATGTGAAGACTACATATTTCCTGTAGTGATGTTCTCTGCTTGCACTGTTGTATTCCTGATAAAACCTTTCGAATTTGAGAATACACCTGTCCTATGCTAATCCCCTGATGAGTCATGGAGGGAAATGAGCTTGGGAAAGTCAGCTCGAGTTCAGCTGAGGTTCTTAGTCTATGTAGCTACACCTGCTGTTCTGACTTTAGCACCTCAGATTGTGGGGGAGATTGTGGACACTTACAAGTGTCAAAGCCTTTTACCCAAGCTCACCATTTTAAATTAATAATGGAAGTGATCCTGATACACAACTTTTTTGCACTAAATTATTTGTGTGTTATAGAAACAAGATATACTTGTAGAATTTTATACACAGCATTGCAGTTTACAACGAGTTTACCCATGTAAAAGGCACGTGGGGGGGGGGGGGGGGGGATGTTTGTGACCTGGCTTTCAATGATCACAACTGGGGGGCCACACTTTAGTTGGTAATAGTCTAATCTGTTGGCACATTTTTAATTCTCCGGGAGTTGTTGCATAGTATAGCCCACTTGCTGTGTTGCTTATAGCCTTTCAACATGCCATAATCCTTTGGAGGTATTCCTTCATCTGCTTGTGCTTTGTGGCAATTGTTCCCTTCTAGACCTGTGTTCATGCATACTAGAGCTTTGCAAAAAAAATAATAAAAAAACATCAGAAATGTTGAGCATTTGTGAGAGAGACTTTCTGAGCAGCACTCCCCTCACATCTGTTATTGTTAGCCTCTGCTGTAGCTAAGTTGCAATCTTCTGTTTGACTGCAGTCACTCTGGTATCTCGTCCAGGACTATGCTTTGCCATATATGGGGGGGAAGCTGCCTCTTACCCAGCCTCTCTGGCCCTATGTGTGTTTTGGGCTCCCACTCCTCTGGCAAAGGCAGGGGATGTAACTGTGTAAAGAATGGTGGAGGGGCGGGAAGCTGTGCTGGGAGTTAAACCAGCACCTTGCTCTTTAAATTTTGTTCTGGAAAATAACGTTTGCTCAGCCGCTGTGCGTTTCCTTGGAGGGCAGGAATCTGGCTGCCTGTTGCTTTTCTTTTTTTTGATGATGCTGCTGCAGTGTGTGTTTTCTCATGTCACCTCTGTGGGTTATCTACAGCACCTTGGTTGGTGTGTGTCATATGTCATCGTATGTGACACTGAGAGTTGGAAGCTACATTCATCCTTCAGCACATGCTTGTGCCTGGTACATATGTATGTGGTTGATTTGTCGGATTTATAATATATACATGATCAAATTTAGAATCCTAATAAATGGGTGAAGATGCACAAGTTTTTGGGTGAAATGGTGACTAAATATAAAACAGTATGGCAGCTATTTAAGCCCTTTTTCATGCTGGTATTGCTTCTGCATTTGAGGGGCCTCTTTTAACCTTTGTTTTTATGATATCACCAGCTCCACTGAATTCTTTTTCTTGTGTTTTTGGCTGCAGGAGGTTGAGAAGGAGAGGGAGCTGCGTACTTGGTTCAGCAAGGAGGAGATTGGAAGGAAAATTGAGCTGTACAACTCCTCAGTGAGAGACCATCTCAAAATGACCCTGGTGAGTAGCATTAGCCCGCTGAGAGGTGCACTTATGCGCAGGGGTTAGGAGCATGACGACAGCCGGCCATCATGCTCACGTTGCCCTTCTGTAAGACTTCTGCTGACTGTCATATTCACATAGCTACCTGGGCTGTGTGTGTGTGTACCCCATCCCTGTCCTTGTCTTCTTGGAGCTGGTTATATTATTTGGCCATTATTCATGTCAGTTTTTCCTGCTGTGAGGTTTTTAAGAGTGGCAATGTTCGAGACCGTTCTTTTAACATTCAGTTTCTTAGCTTTAGATTACCTAATAATATGCAACAGATTGCCTCTTGTGTATTTTGTTAGAAGGAGGAATCCTTTTCGCTTCTGTTAGAGGTTGCTTGGCCTATATTTTGAGCAAGTCACTTTGACTGCAGTCCTAAACCAGTATCTATGGACAGTGTTCTGAGTGGTAGTATTTTCTATTGATTTCAGTTATTTTTATCTTAGGTACTTATATGTTTACATTTCAGTTTATACAGCATTGTATGTTTTGTCATTTATCACATTGGATGCATTGGTACCCATCTCCCTGGTTTGAATTAGAAACGATGGCTCTTCGGAAATTTGATCTCACGTGATCCCGTCTGTTCTGCAGAATTCAAATGGTGTGTACACTGGATTCATCAAGGTCCAGCTGGAGCTGAGGAGGCCCATTACTGTGCGCGGCGGAAGAGTGGCCGGCCCTGGTAGGGGCCCCGGGCAAGAGGAGGCCTTCTATCTGCCCTGTGGCGCGGTAAACACGCTCCACATCAGCAGCGTGAACACGGCACGTGAAGTCATCGTGGCCCTGCTGCATAAATTCACGGTGGCTGATAATCCAGCCAAGTTCGCCCTGTTCAAGCGCTGTCGCCGTGAGGACCAAGGTGAGCCAGGTTAAGGCGCAGGGATAGTGTGGGAGGTGCGCGTCACCTAGTGCTGTTCATCTCCAGGTTTCTTCACCTATCCCCCGCTCCATGCCCATACTATTGAGCAGCTTATACCTCCATTCCAGGTCTCAGCAGAGCTCAGATTTCTGTGTGTATCTTTGCACGCGTGCTGTCACAGCACTCATCAACAGCTGCCATTTGCCTGTCAAAAGACAACACTTGCAGATTTCAGTTGCACTGCTCCTCATTCGCCCCCACCCCCACATAAGCCAGCAGCTGTTGAGCTATTTCGCTCTTAGAAACACAGCTGATTTTATAGGAGAAGGTTGCTGGTGCTGTGGGTATCTAATTAAGTGTTTATATCTGAAACAGGATCCCTAACAATGTACGCTGCTGTGTGACCCCCACGTAGAAGATGGAAGTCATGCTTTAGGAACATACAGTGATATGATGAAGAATAGAACAGAGTGGAGACTGAGCAGCCAGAAGATTGGGTTGTAGCTGCTAGGCTGCAGCTGTGCTAAAGCATCTCTGAGAAACAAGAGACTCTCCTTCAGAGAGGGGTGCATCTCTGTGTCAGTGGGGGATAGTGTAAGTCCACTAATAAATGGGTGTCTAGACAGGATCAGAAAATTCTGGGGAAATTTTACTGCGATGTGGTGCTTGCTGGTGGACTTTCTGCTGACTTGTTTCACCACAACATGAAAAAAAATCTCCCCCAAACTTTCAGCACATTTACCACATTGTTCTGCATATGTTTAAAAAGTCCTTTGAAACAACACAAAAAAGTATCACGTTGGGTGGGCGTTTCTATGTGGGTTGACTACAACTGGATGGAGGTAGAGGAAAAATACAAGCGCAGATGTTGTGGTGGGATAGCAGCGTTCAGGGCCGTCGGGGTTCCTGTGCTCAGACCTTCCAGTTAGAGCCTGGTATCTCCAGTGAGCTCAAGAGACAGGTATTACTACCCCGACAGCAGGGGGCAGAGTGTTTTTCTGAGAACCCCATGTCTTTAGCTGCTACTATTTTTCACATTTTGAAGTCAAGCAACAACAAAGTCATTTGGTGTGTCCCAGCGTTAGGGCGTCTCTGGCTTTTCCCATGCTTCAGTGTCACATGATCTGAAGACATTGTTTCGCAACAGTTGCAGTCTTATCCATTTAGTGACCTTGATTTAACTCTCCATATAAGCAGTATGTGGCTATGAACTTGTTTGTTTTGTGACTGGGGGAGGAACAGTGTATTTGTATGCGTAGATTAATTTAATGTGTGTTGCTTACAGTATACGTGTGCAAGCTGGCAGAGGAAGAGCACCCCCTTTTCCTTCGCTTAGTGGCAGGACCCAACATGGAGGCACTGAGCTTTGTCCTGCGGGAGCAGCCCACCGGCGAGGTTATAGTAAGGCTCTAGATTTTATTGTATACACGATGACTATTGTGTGTGCTGTAATGAATCATAATCGAATGTGGTTTGTATCCGGAACCGTCAGTGGTTAAGCCACACATGTCACCGTCTCTCCAGTGGGATGCCTTCTCTGTCCCGGAGCTGCACAACTTCCTGCGCATCCTGGACAAGGAGGAGGAGGAGCAGCTCCAGCTGCTCACCAGGCGCTATGTCACCTACAGGCAGAAGCTGGAGGAAGCTCTGAGGGCAGCAGGGAACCCTGGGTAGACTGGCCCTCCCAATGTGGGTGAAGGGGGCCGGATGTGGCCTGAGTGGACTGCATGTGAGTCGCTGACAGGGGGCACGTGGAGCTAAGATTTGCTGCTGCTGCTGCATGCAGATATGTGTGCAACATACAAGGTGAACACAAGAGGGCAGTGTTGTTGTGGAGCCTGGTTAAGCTACTTGGAAGAACTGTTTTTGGAAATCCACCATGCTTAGGGGCTTCCTACCTTAACACAATTCGAACCTTCCCATAGTGCACCTTGGCTGCAAATCTCCTTTCTCCAGCCACGATGTCTTTGTCCATCTTTTATGCAACTCTGTTCTATATAATTTTTTTTTTTAGTGAATGATTTGAAACACTGTTCTATTTAATTAGTGAAGCAATGGTTTGTAAATATTTTTTATTTATGTGGTTGAGGCTTTATTTGTTTTATCTTAAACACGAGCAATGCTTGGCATTTACTTTGAAATTATTCTTCATCAAGGCTAACATTGGAAATGGGCACAAAAAATGAATAAACTGGGTCAGCAGCTTTATAGTATTGAATCCTGGAGTTTTAGAGAAGGGGAACTGATAGTCTGCTGCCATCATTCTGCCTGCAAAGAACAGAATGTCTTGAAATGAACAAGACCCTGTTGAGAGTGGGTTCATATCTCCAAGGGAAAAAGCATAAGAGAAAAGAGGAGAGACGCGTGGTTTAATTCCACAGTTTATTGGCCTCAGAGTTTTGAATTGGACTGAAATACAGTGATCTGACGGCATGATAATGAGACAGGAAAAAAGTAAGTAGAGATTTGAGTGCTTATCTTTGGATGTCAGGCCTGAGGGTGACGGCATCTGGAAAAGGACTGGCTCGCTGATTAATGCTGGGAGAGATTGAGGTGCACTGGACCTGGGCTTTACAGACTGCTGTATGAGCAAAGGGAGTCATGGTATGTTGATGAGTGGGTGAAGGAGGAAGTTTGGGGCGTGCAGTGGGAAATACTGGAAGTTGAAATTAGTCTAGCTGGTTAGTGTATTTTGGCGGTGGTCTGGGCTCCATCTTCTAGCACTGGAGGCCTTTCAGTGTCATTGTTAAAGGAGCAACGAGAATGGTCTACGTCCAGGCACGGCCATAACTGGGTGCTGTGATCTGCAAGTGTGATAAGTTTGGACGGAATGCATGTGATGATAATGGAAGGGTCTTCTATTGACCTATTGTGTCTGGATCACTGACTGATGCAGGTGACAGTCCTCAGATGGACAGAGAGGTGGCCAAAACTGTACTAATAGGATTGGACTTCTGAGTCCTCATTTTTATGGATGTGTGGGAGTACTGGTTGGTGTACTGTTTGGATTTAAGGTTTGTCCTGCACCTCATTCTCTCCCTCTATGATTACCAAACCCTTTTACAGTATTACAGAGAAGATGTCTGTATATTCCCACCACACCATCATTACATCAGGAAGACTGCAGTGCTTCGACAGGTTTGATTATGATTAGACTCCTACACTGGAACCAGACAAATTGCACTTTGGATTTGACAATCACACCAACTAAAATAAAGTGGAGTTTTGTTCCATTTATTATATGTACAAGTTGCAAAATACAAAAAAAAAACACATGATCACATTAAAATTAAATAACTGTGGGCCCCCGTGTTCACTTTACACCTTTGTACCACATGATGATTTTCTGATTGGTACTGCATTGCTATGTAAATCTTTAAGCAGTGACTGCTTTACTACGTTTTGTGTGTGTTGTGGACATCTAGTGGATACCTGCTGTAACTGCATTTTCAGGCTTCTTTTGTATTCAGGCTAGGCAGGGCTAGTAGAAGTCCATAAACATGGACTGTTTCTGTTTTCTGTTTTTTTTTTTTTGTTTGTTTGTTTGTTTTTTTGTAGAATAACACATAATACAACGACAGACTGTAAAATGACCGATTTACAATGATATGTTTTGCCTGGTGCAAGCAGTTATAGGCTTTACTAAATTTGATTAAAACACTCAAGCCGGCCTCCTGTGATATTCTTCCCATTATACCAAATAATTTTAATTATAATTGTAGGTAGTAATATATGTAACATTTATGATGGGATTATAGCCTGAATTTTATAATCTATAATTTATTTTAATTATCACGTTAAGCCCTGCTAAGAATCCGTCGATTTAATGTAAAAGCAGGTTGTTGTTAAAAACCACTGCAATTGCTGTACAGTGAGTGCAGTGTGCAGATTTTGAGTAAGAGCTATTTTAATATAGAAAAAAGGCTCGTACTTGGCCACTTTACCTCTGTTCAGGGAATGTTATATAAAGCGTAATCCGTGTTGGTGGTAAATTTACACTGTCACTGATTTAAAGAAGATTTTAAGTATAAAACTTGATGGTTATTTCAGCAGTTTGAGTTTAGGCAAGTAAAAATATACTGTGAAAGTTACTGTCATTAAGGACAGTGGTATCACTATGGTTGCAAAATAGTCTAGCCATAAGCATACCATTGAAGAAACGATGTACACTGCATGAATTATGTTTACCAATGTGTATCTTGTAGGGCTAATTAGCAACTCCTAGGCCAGTATTGTCCAGATGAAATTAATATACAGAGTTAGTTTTGATGCTTGGTTTGCCAAAATTCTGCAGATCTCTTCATGCTGTGCACTATGGCTGATTAAGGCAGGCCAGTGAGTTTCTCATTAGTCCCACACTGAGTGAGGAGGTCACAGTTTTCTCGTTCTGTTCTTGCTATTGGCCTTTGTCCTGGGTGTGTGTTTGAGTGGACGGCACGTTAGTGGGACCTGTCTTGGTCCACCTGATGGTGCAAGGTCGAGTTGACCTTCCACACAAGCAGAAACCAAAATCTGAGAGTAGATTATTCTGTTCTATTTATATGGATGCAGATTTATTTTTCTAGGTAACTGATGATTTTGTTACCAAACATGGCTTTTTTGTGAAAAGTCCTGGATTCCTCTAATAAAGTCTATTTAAAAGTCTGTGTTGGTCATTGTTTGTGGTTAAGCGACATTACATTGAAACGTAGTGGACAAAGTTGTATTGTCAAAGCAAAATGACCCGATTTCCTTTTCATCCTTTGTGTGAGTTTAAAGGCCAGTCCTCACAGGGAAAGCTGCATATTACCCTAGACTGGTTCACCGCTATCCCTACAAAATTGCTTAGCAGCCAGGGCCAAGATGGGGAACACCTGGAAAGTGGCCTTAGACCATGAGCAGAGTCTCCCTCCCATGGACATCAAGCATGCCCACCTAGCAGGAACTGCCTACCCATCCTCAAGTACCTACAACAGAGGTATCAGTGTTAAAGAAAAACCAGCCATTTTAAAAAGCCTTTATTGAGCAAAACAGGCAAATGAGACCAATAGTTACCCAGTAACAAAACCACCACTGCTGTAAATTAGGGAAAAAAAAACTGCCAAGTCATAGCATGTTAAGATTCAAAAGTGCATCCGTGATGGTTTATGTGCAGAAACGATCATAAATACGTATACAAAACCAAGTCAGATTCCATATTATTCTCAGTGCTTTCCCTTGCTGTAATTCCTGCCACTTGAGCATCAATAAGAGACGAGTTTGAGCAGTGAGCTCCATGTTCAGCTTTAATGAAACTGACCCAGCAGTCGTAGACCACGAGATGGGTTACTTCTTACAGTCCCAAAATCGACCTATAGGAGACATGCTTGTTTCTGACCTTTCACATAGCGAGAAAGATGACGCTTGAAAAAAATGTAAACACAGAAAACTGGAGTGACTGAAGCAAACTCCCTTTAAATCCTTTGTCATTTCCGGTGTAATATAAAATAACAGGAAAACAAACAAAATGATCTACAAGAGACGAAACAGACCTGGGGTGTGTGGGGGAGGGGGGGCACATGCAAGACCCACTGTTCCTCCCCTATTTGGATAAAATGCTACACCCCTGGGAAATCACTCACTGTTTGACCATTAAATTCTTTAAATTCACAGTTTATTCCTGGAATCCCTCATTTAGCCAGGAAAGTGATTCAGCTGCAAATTCTGTTACGAGGTGAAACTGCGTTACGCAGTGAGACTCGCCAGCAATGGGAACAGGAATCCAGAAAGTACCTTCAGTGCCACCGTGCAGCAGACACGGCCCAACTCCTGCTGCGCCTTCTCACCGAAAAGCTTATAAGTGGTATGTGTGGGAGGGCAGATGAGGGTAAAATGAGAGGGGGTTCCACACGAACACTATTTTTAAACAGGAGTTGCATACTGGAACGCAGTTTTATATTACCATACAAAGCTAACATCACTATTCTCTCTGTGCCTTTCAACCAAAGTGTAGGTCAAACCACATGTGAAATCTACCACCATATTTTGGTGAAAAAAAAAGTATTAGTATCATTTTACAAAATATTTCCCTATAGCAAAAATGTAGTTCCCTCTACCGCAATAGATCTCAATGGTCAACATTTAAACTTACCCATAAATAGATAAATCCACAGGTGTGAAGGTTTAGTGTTAGAGTACCATGGCAACTTGTTAGTAACCATTAAATTATTGCCACAGCTGTGTAAAACCTCATCTGGTCTCCTCATCTACTACACACTTCATCAAAGAAAGACGATTATAATTCTACAAAACAAAGTGCTGCTATACCCCTAAATAAGAACACTGATAAATCAATGTCTACCTATATCTCTTTTTGGGATAGCTTTGGAGAGGAAAGAAAAAAATAACACGAAGGCAACCCAGCTGTTTAAAGTAGCTGAAGTGATGGACCATGACTGATTAACGGACTCCCATTGCTTCCAGTTTAGACTTCAGCCTTGGTTTGTAAGAACGGCTGCACAGGGCTCCACAAGACACAGGGCAACAGGAGAGGCTGGCTGGGCTGTTCTCTTCCTCTTACTTCAATGCCTGGCGCAGTCTACTGATACGTGGGCCGTGGCTGCCAAACATCAGCCGTGGGTCGAACTTGTACCTGGAACCAGAAGAGAGGCTGCTGTGCTGTGTGTGCTCTAAGGAGCTGAACTTGCTGTGATTCTTAAGTTAATTCTGGCCTCAGTTGAAGTTCTGCATTTGCCTCCCCAAAGTGCGAGGCCTACAAAGGAACACCCCCACCCCACCCCACCCCACCCCACCCCACCCCACCCCACCCATATTTCACCAACTGACCCTGAATCGTAGACTCCTGGCATACGGCAGGAAGCCCCTGAGCAGGACTGCAACATCATCAGCCGGTGGTTCATCTTCTCCAGAACCTCCTGGTCAATGCTCTTGGCGATGTTAGTCAGCTGGAAGGGGTCGGCCGTCAGGTTGTACACCTCCACAAAGACCTGAGTTGGTGGCAAGTGCGTTAATAATGGCGCCATGTTCTTCCAGACCTCTGTGTGTTCTCATCAGGAACACCTAGCTGCAGTCTAACAACTGTGGGGTATACTTGGAGCATGAGCTATGGATAAATGAAGTACAAAAATACACAGTAGCTCTATTATACTGCAAAGAAAATGATGGTGTCCCGCTGCACACGCTTGCCTCGTTGTCATCAAACTCGCAGTACTGCAGGTTGACAGAGGGGGAGACGGTGCGCACGCAGGCGTAAGTGTTGTTGTACGAATCCTCACACACACAGTCTGGGAAGCACTCCTAAGGAGGAATCGCAGCATCAGCGTTTTTAATAGACGTGACGAAGTGGAAAATCAGGGCCCCCTCCGCCCAAACCCCGACTTACAGAGACTCCGGGACCGAGGAGCGGACAGGCGGGATCCGACACATTGCTCCCCTCGCCCTCGTATTCCACGAGGATATCCGTCCTCCAGGTGATGTTCTGCCCTTGACCGTTCTGCCATGACAGAGCAATGTAGGATTTCCGTCTATTCATTTCACCCATGGTTCAATAAACATAAACGAGGTACCAACACTCTACACCCTACTCAGTCCATCCCCATTTTCGGGGCGCCTACCAAGAGTGGTAGGAAAGACACGCCATCCATCTGGGTCTGGTTGACACTGTACCCTGCGATGTCCAGTATGGTTGGCCCCAAGTCTACATTGGCCACCAGCATCTGATGATAGATTAAGACAATGGCAATACGGGGAAGGTATTAAGCTAAACAAACGTGCATGCGATCGCTGTAAGGAGCGTTCTGTACTTTACCTGGCAGGTCTGATTGGGCTTGATGTTCGGGCCTCTGACCAGCAGGGGCACTCTGATATCAAACTCATACAGTTGCCGCTTGTCCACTGGCAGTGAGAACTGGCCTATGGACAGCAGATAACAATAAGTGGGGAGTCGAGATTGTCCGGGTTTTGACAAGAAGTACACGAAGAGAGTGGGGTTCTGAATCTGCGGTGGCGGACGGTCAGAAGGTGCTTACAGAATCCCTGCCCAGGGGATTAGATCTTGTGCCGTCTACTAAATACAACTGCAATACAACCACCAAAACGACTGAGAATCAAAGCTTTTAATACAAATTCTGCCTTTGTATCAAAATTCATGTTTGTATTTTGTAAGGTAGGTTCTTTGTTCTGTTTAGAGTATTTAAAGTGTATAATCCATGCAAATCATTTGCTGCAATCCACTTTAAGCTTAAAACGTGAAAATACTTTAGTGCAATTGTGTGAGCTCCGACACAACCTGTGTGGTAGCCATTGTCCGAGGTGAATATGATGTAGGTGTTGCTCAGGTCACCGTGCATCTCCAGCTTCTTTACCACTTTCTCTACCAGGTCATCAACGGAGAGTAGAGTCTGCCACCTGGTGGAGATTGGGTATAAAATCAGATTTACAAAGCTGTGCCTCAGAGCGCAGTGCTGCTCCTGCCGCGGCATTGAGGCAGTTACCTTTTCCGAAAAGCCTCATCGAGGAACTGCAGGGAGGAATTTGTCATGGGTGTCTTCGCTTGTCTGATCAGCCAGTGTTTGTCCTGAAGAAAAATAACAAAAAATTGTTTTTTTCCCCCCTGCACCCTCCCCTTCAGACAGCTTTCGACATCCTCCCAGCCTACCTTGCCATGCACGTTGAAGTTGGGGTCCCGTGGGGCCTTAACACTGGGGAAGCTGCTCTCATACTGTGGGGCAGCAGTCCATGGAGAGTGTGGGGCAGGCGTGGAGATCATCATGAAGAAGGGCTTATAGTTGGACTTGTACTGGAGGAACTCCAGAGAGGCATTGGCCTGAAAGGGCACAATCCAAAGAGGACATTCTGCTAAGGGACATTCTGGTAGTGTGACTGGATAGGACTATAAAACAATTGCCCACCACAGAAAGACAACATTTACCCAGACTGCATATGGGCTAGTGGGAGTTTTACTTACACAAAAATGTTCTGAGGGCAAAACAAAAAATGTTTGGCTATCTCTCTGAACCAATCAGATTGTAGAGGATGTGGGACCAAGACATCTGATTGGTTGGTCCTGCCTCCTCTAGTTGCTTGGACCCACCTCCTCTACAATCTGATAGATTATCTCTCTGAACCAATCATTTTTCATTCTGCCCTTAGAACGTCTTTATGCAAGTAAAACTCCCATGAGCTGCATTTGGTCAGGACTGAGATCCATAGCAGGCTATGCATATTCAAGATGCCCGAGACATTGGCCATAAGACCATGAGCACTTACCAACACATCAGTCAGGTAGTCTTCACTGTAGTTATACCCATGCTTCTGTGGTCTGCCGTTCACCGACAGAGTGTAGTTATAGTACTTAGAGTTTTTCTCCTGAAATCACAATATAGAGGGGTGACATGTTGGAAATTAGCAGACATTGCATAACGGTGTGTATAACGCAGGCAGGAGTGGATATGCAAGTCATCATCTACCATTCACAATTTAGTGTTCACACAACAACAGAAGATAAGTTGATTTGAGGTGAGACCACAGCTTTGAGTGACACTATAGGCAGTCTTAGTTTTCGTCATTGGTTTTGTTTTTAAAAATCAGTTGTGAGACCTGGAGGAAAGATGGAAATTGTTCTGCCCAGACTGTCGGGGAAAAAATTGGAAATGAAACGCTGGTCCAGGTAGCACAAGGTTATCTTATCATCTTAAAGAACCACTGAGTACTGGCACTGAGAATCGAGAAATACTGTTGAAAAAACACACAAGAATGTTTTCCTGTAACTGAAATTTGCTGAAATATAAGGTTTTTATTTGTCAAAAACGACTATAAAAAAAAGATATATTATTGCCAGTACAGTGACTGTTCCCTTTCAAATCTTTGGTTTCCATGCCAGAGAAACCAAATCTATTTTTAGCTTTAAATTTACGTGCTTATTCAACCTTGTCCACACTCCTCCAAGGAAGGGAAAATGTTTGCCTTTTATGGACAGATATGATGTCCACATTGTATTTACAGATTTGGACCCGGTTTCCCGAAACATTCTTAATGCTACGTCGTTCATAAGTTCTATATTAAAAGATAGAACTTACGAACGACGTAGCGTTAAGAAGGTTTGGGGAAACTCACCCCAGATTTTTATGCAGGTAGAGGAACTGGGTGAGAGGATGCTCTCTGTGCATAACTGTGTGATGTCATGGATACGAGTGACAGGGTCACCTACCAGGGCAAACCAGTAATCCCAGCCTGGTGGCACGTGTTCCACACCACCAGCCTCTGCTGTCCCATACTGCACCAGGTCGACAGACACAGGACATTAGCACAGTTCAGGACACAGGGAGCATTTCTTAAATGTAGAGCATACGTTGCTAAAATGAGGTGATTAACTGGGGATGTTAGCCAATCAATAACAGTTTGGGGTACAGCCCACTAGCCATTTGCTTTGATGAGCACAACTGCAAGCATCAGAATGACTGTAGTGGAAAGCAAACGCTCGATAAACGTAACTGCTGCAGTCATGTGATAATTCCTGGTTTTAATTAGGACAGATGACTGTGCATAAATAGAACATCTTGCTCTTATGAATGATGCCATTTTGCAGTCTAATTTCACTTTACATTCCTCATTTTCCCTTTTAGACTAGAAATTTCACAGCACTGATCTTCAGTGATTTAATACTTTTAACTGCAGCTCACATTAAAACTTGTCATATACCCCCTTTGGGCGTCAAACTGATCCAGCAGAGATTTATGGAACCACAATTAGTGTGTTGGTTTAATGATGGTGTTCAAAAGACCATTTTCTGAGAAGCACCCCTCAAACGAGTCCCCACCTCATTCAGGTACTTCCCAGCAAAGAAGGTCTGGTAGCCTGCATACTTCTGCAGCAGGGCGGGGAACGCCGTCGGCTCCTGGCTCTTCTGCCAGGCCCGGCTGCTGCAGTTGCCCTCCAGGGTGTTGTTGATCACATGGTGGTTGTGAGGGTACTTCCCCGTTAGGATGCTGGCGCGGCTGGGACAGCAGAGAGGGCTGGCCACGAACTGGAGCAGAGTGAAGAGAAGGGGTGACCCAGGAGATCCAGTACAGATCCTCCAGCATTTACCATCATTTAGTGTCACCAGACGGCTGGGCTGCCCACCCTGCCAACTTCTGCGTTTGTCCTGGTTCTGGACACAGAGGCCCAAAGGTGGAACTCAGGCATATTGGAGGGGTTCTCTAACAACTGCTATTTTTGTATCAGTTAAAAATAGACTGGAAATTAGCTAAAGCTACCATATAAGTACATACACATTTTGGAGACCTAATGCAAAAAAAGTACATTACTGCTTTAATTCTATTTTAAGGGATTTTTTTCTAAGTAGGCAGGTTTCATTTTGGTTATAGCATTCTGAGAACAATTGTCAGAGAGTTTGGATGGGTCAGCTAATAACAAAGGAGTCAAAACATTTAAATTGTCAATCTTATTTTCAAAAAAGGTTATTTTTTGTTCACAAGATTAGACAATTCAAATCAACAACAAAGGATTTTAATAAATTTCAACGATCAACAAATCCGATGTCCCTGACAAAAAAAAAGTCTTTGAATCCTATCAGAATTACTTGGTAAATGTTAATCAATGCACCGCAGTCAGTACAGTTTGAAACTGAATTTTGAAAGGGCATTAATCTTCCCTATGATGAAATGTGAACTTACAGCATTGGTAAAGGATATTCCTGCATCCCCAATCAACTTTTTCAGCTTATTGAGTGGAGTCTGTCGAAAAGGGGGTGGGACATTAAACAGATTAAAATACATTCATTGCAGTTTACTGTGAAAACTAACAAGGCTGGATACTGTGGTGATATGCCAAATCGTTTAAATTATGCAAAAAACGTGATCGTCAGCTAGTAAGACAGCATGCTCACTCTGCATCTCCAGGATAAATATCGAAAATCTTTGGGATAGGCCTTACGCGAAAAGAACCAGATTAAATATGGACAGAACAGAGTTTTCCCACAGTTTCAATCAGGGGAGACGTTTACAGTACTTTAAGCAATGACAATTCTCTAAAGATTCGCCATCATTATTTAGAGAATCTGCTGATTAAACAAACGTTAGGCCTTTTTGATTGTTAGTATTGGATTAGGTCGTGTTGCAGCTGAATTAAAAAATTAAGGTAAAAATTAGATACTGTTTACATCAGATCATTTTTATTTTGTATATAGCAAACTGTTATGTAATTCTTCTGTATTTGCTCAGAAACGACAAACAAAAACGCAGAAACAAAAGCAAAAATACCAAGTATAACTAGCCTTACCATGCCACCGATTGCAACATCCAAGTCATCGGTCAAGATTAAAAGTATATTCGGTCTTCGAGACTTTGCAAGAACTACCGTGCTACTGAACAATAAAGTGACGCAGATCAGGGTACAGTGCAACAGTCGAAAATGTCTGTAAAGACTCATCTTCGCAGCAAATTACCGGACGGCCAAGTCGTGTCGACGAAAATGCTCTCTAGATTTAAACACGGTTGAAATTGTGTGGAAAACAGACGCCTTTAAATATGAACAGCATCGAAAATACCCCAGGACTGCACACAGCGCTCTCCTGATGTCATGTGTTGCTTGACAGCGGAAGACCCGGTCAGCTGACAGCACTGGGCTCGCAGCAGCCCTGAATGAGCTCGATGTCTTTTCTTCCGATTGGTGGATTATTGTGTCAATCGAGTAACGTGACGCCCCATACCCCGCCTTCGGCCATAAATATACGTGTATAAACGCATTATCTTACATTGGGTTCAGCTTTAGTACGCAGTTACTTAGAACGGTTTAGGTCTTACTTTGTTTGGTATTTTTTGTGCAGTATTGTTTATTTAAAAAAAATAACATTTCTGAGCATACAACTGCATTCATGTTCATGAATGTAATGTCATTTACTATCATATCTTTGCAATAAGCTGTTTTCTAGTAATATAAACCGCTTGAATCTATGTGCAGAGTATCACAATACTGGTGTGAAAAACCCATTACAAATACAAGCGGCGGGGGGGAGGTAGGGGTGAGATCATGAATGTGGTAGTATTCAGAACGGAATTCTGGTACCATTTAATTATGAAAATTCGTTTAATCACACGACCTGTCTCCACATATCTTATTCAAAATAAAATCGGAGCCATTATATATTAAACTGATTTACTACGCGTACTTGCTGAATCATCTACTTAAATTGATGAGGGATTGATGGTAAACTACTTAAAACAATTTAAGCTGTTTTAAATTGATATAAAAATATTTAATTTCAATGTTACAGAAGAATCACACAAATGTTTTCATCCTAGCAACATTCCTGTGACGCACACACTGAAAAACATTGTTAAACAGCTAGTTAATTTTGCCATTTAAAATGTTTAAAAACATCCACGGAGCTCCCAAAAACTAAGCTAAATTAAATTCTTGCAATCGATAGAATGGAATGTATATCGACCTATAGCGGCATACTCCCACATTTAATGAAGACAGTCGCACCTGTTGGCAGTGGCATCTAACACGCAGAAAAGTTTCAGCCCAGACTGTACTATTCGCCCCCAGGAGGGGAGCGCACCTAGCCGCTGGAGTTTGGGCAAGGGAAGGAAAACAAGGGAAGGGAAGCCTTAAGCAAACGAGCCCAACCTCGCCGAGGAGTGGAATGGAATGCACCAGGATGCAGAGCTGCTCGGCGCGGCTCGCAGGCTCTTCGGGCGTCCGGTGTACCTGTGCGCTTATTATTGCGCTGTAAACACTCATGGGGTGTTATCCTGGCCCCGAAACCATACCACACAGGGCTGATCTCAAGTTTAAGCCGGGAACATACTGGAGACATGGCGTCTCAGGCAGAAGTAGGGGAGGGCGAACTTTTGGAAATTGACATATGCGAAGGTGAGATCATTTCCGAGGAGGAGAGCGGCGTTTTTGTCAACCTGGCCACGTCGTACTCGGACGGGCTCCCTTTATTTGGCCAGTGGGCAGTTTCGGGCCACGTATGTCAGCCCGGGGAAAGTGCCTTGGAGAGAATCGCTGACGAGGTCAGCGCGCAGCCGGCGAGCCAAGTTCCTACAAACGCCAGGAGCCCTAGCAGCTCGGTGAGCTCGAGTCCCGGCAATGGCGAAACCTTGCAGGATGAGCCCCGATGCCTGTCCAGAGCATCTATTTTGGACTGTCTTTTGGTGGAGCTTTACGACACCTACGATGGCTGCTTTAAGAGGAGCGCAGACAGCATGGACAGCTCTACCGAAGCCTCCAGCTCGGACGCCTTCTTGGGAAGAAGTAATTCCGGCTCCACTTTCCTCCAGGAGCTGCAGGAGAAGCACACTGGCCGGTATCAGATGAATTATCTGGCTCAAAAAGGTGCGATCAAATTGTTCGTTTTCCCCAAAGAAATGATTTTTTTCCCCTTTAAGCGCTTTTTTTTTGCAGAATACATTTGCACGTGCAATTGACCTACTGCTTTGGTATAAATATTACTGATAAGGCATGCAAAATGAAAACGGCCGCTTAGATTGTATTCAAAAGGAGCCCAGCTTTGTGTATTCTGCATAGTTTAGTGGCAAAGACAATATACGATATTATCTTTGATAAGAACGCCAAGTTCAGGAAATGTATGTGGCCTGTCATTTTACCCCAAATTTTTCATTTTGGCTTTTTTGCTGCCCTGCGGTAACAATTAATCACTGTCAGCTCATGCAAGAGTATACTGCAATACACTCCGGACCGCGGACATTAAAGTTGAACTGCTCCTCTTCCCCTGCAGACCCCGAGGAGCTGAAGTCGATTATCTATGAGGTGAAGTATCGCATCGGGATTCAGTCTGCCAAGTTAGTACGCCAGCTGAAGAGGAAGGACCGGCTGCATAACAAGGTGCAGAAGAAATGCGACATTGTGACCGCCTGTCTGCAAGCCGTGTCTCCAAAAAGATGTAAGAGCCTGGTTTGTTGCTTCTTCGCGGTGCTCTTCAGTTGTTGCTCCTCTAGTGATGCAGACAGTGAACACCTGTGACTGTGTTAGTTTGTTGTGTTACTGGGAGGGGCACGTGAATTGCGCACTCACTGTCAGGTGTGGATGTATAGTATGGATACTAGGAAGCTTAGTTGTGCAGCTGGGGATTGTCAGTCTGGTTTTCAGTCCTGTGTGTGAATTCATTTAAGAGTAAAACTGAAAGTGTCGGTTTTAAGAGACAGGAAATGGAAATAGGAATTTCTGAAATGGGGACTTCATCATTGCAATATTAAAACGTGGTGTTTTAATTCATTATAGCTGTGTGTGTGATGAGCAGGTGATGTCATGCACTTCATGATAGTCTTTGGCATCGTCTTGTAGCAAAATCAGAAATGATTGCTTGTTTAGTAATAGTTATTGCGTCTCCTGTAAATTATGTGGATCGGGATATAGTTTAGTGTGCGTCAGTATTTCTGGTTACGAGTCAGATTGGGACAAATGTTGGTGTTTTTAGCCCGTTCACTACTTAATGGGCTCCTTGAAGCATACCTATAAATTTTATGATCTCTCCACTTTGTAATACATTCAAAATGTATCTCTGGGTGCATATTTCTTCCCAGTGGTCAAATTTCGGTCTACAGATTTATTCAGGGGAGTTTCTAGCTATTGAAAAGATCAGGGGCTAACTTAAGTTTACCTGGGGCTTTTATTTTTAATTTTATTTTTTATTTTTTGAAGGAAGGCTGGTATCGGGGCTAAAATACTCAGGGCTGTTAGACTTAACGACACCCGTGGATTTAGTCCTAATAAAGATGTCTAATTTCTCTGGTCCTGTTTGGCAGTCCTGGGGGAAATGGTGAAAATGGGGCAGAGCGTCAAAATATGAAGTGCAAGTGTAAATATATTTGATAAATCTGCAAATGAGCATTAGTGAAAATATTCTGTACAAGGCCCAGCTACTGTAATACAGCATGATTATGTAGATGACGCCTTGTTTTTTGCAAAATGTGTTCATTGGTATACACATTACATAGACTGATTAGTATGAGGCTTTGCATCAATGGTTCCTACCCAGTAGTACCAGTTAAAGGCCATATAGACTTTTAGATTTGATTTATTTCCCTATTAATGTTCTTTAACATGCAATGAAAACAAGTTCCACCTCTTGCCTGTGGAGCTGCAGTAAAACGTCTGATTCAGTCTGTACATGTTGGCACAGAAGTTCATTTAACCGTTATCCTGACAAAAGGAGTGTTGCCTGTATGTATTTTTTATTATTCCGGCCATTAAAGAGTGCTTAGACTAAGTACCAGTACTAAGTGACAGTACCCAAGTCTAGAGTATTATGGGGGCGAACAACTCAGTAGCCGCTGGATAAAGTACGTTCCTGGAGAGCTCTTATTAAACAATTGTGGAAGTGTTAAATGATCATTTTATAAAACTTAGTTGTTGTTATACACCCATAAACTGTAAAAGTGCACAGCTGTGTGTAATACGCTGGCTTACGTACTAGTTATTTCTATAAGCAGGAAAACCGTTTGAGATCATTTTTCCCTTTAAATTACACAATGATCACTGCCGCCTTCTAGGCGCCTGTATAGGGCTCCTGTATTCACAGTCGATTCTCTGCCATTGTAGATGGACAAATTGGGTATGAATGTCTGGAGGGATAGGATGGCACTGCGTTTGCGTGTTAACTTTTCCTTTAAATTTTCATAAAAAGTGAACTTAAAAACACAATTGAAATGTCACCGTATTGAGCAATAGCGTTCGGGCTTGGGTGAACCAGATCTATGGTCAGTCATTCCTTCCTGTGGTCTGCTTATTCATGTTGGTTTTTTTTTTTTTTAATCCACACGCAGCCTGGTAGCAGGAATCCAACAGGTACGGTACCGCACCAAACCCTGAGAAAGCATGTTGTTGTGAATGCGAATTGTTCAGTGTTATGGTTTTTTTTAATTATTTGTGAAAGTGGACGTTTTTGGGACTAATGATTCTTGCTCTTTGATGATAATGAAGAAAGATTACACCCAGACGTAATTAGATATGCATTAAATTAGATCTTATATCCATCTTTTCTCTGCCATGTATATTATGCCTTACTGCCGTGAATATTTATGCAAAAAATATTAAAAGCGGTGGCAGGAATATTAAGTGTTTATATAATGCTCTTTCCCTTAAACTAATTTATGAATTTCTGGGCTTTAAGGAGGTAGTTTTTTCGCAGCATTTTCAGTTTTACCACAAAGTGATTCGTCATGCTTCTTTTGAAAAAGCAATACAAAGTAATTTTTATTTTGACTTGTATGAAACCAGAAATATTTCAACACATTAAAGTTGAAGGAAAAACCACGTTAAGGTCTGTTAAATTATGAAAATTAGGAAGTTTGCCAGTACCTTTTATAACAAAAGGGGCTATTTGTTCATTTGAGAGGTCAGTAAGACCAGCCTTGTAGTCGTCTTTTAGTCACCTGACAGTATTTTAGATACTAGTTAACTTTTGCGTCCATTCCTGGCAAAACGTTTGGGAGATTTTGAGGGTGAATGAATGTGAGGCAAAATTGTAAAGCGCTTTGGAAAAAAGCGCTATATAAACGCAATCCGTTTAGCATTTTGCCCGCTTGCCGCGCTCCCCTCCGCAGCCGCCGTTACCGGCGGTGTAGCGCCGTGACGCCGCGCCTGTGGGTGTGAGCGGGGTCCCGCTGCAGCAGTTGCATTGCAGACTGCGGATGGTCCGCTGGGAGCACGAATGACCTCGTCGCTACGCCTGCATTGCATGTATATATCGGTTTTATAACGCAGGATGCCGCCCTTGTGTGCCAATCGAAGCGTAAATATTCAGCGATCGTAAATAATTTTATTTTGCGCGGAGGCGAGCGAGGTGCGAACCGCGGATTCAACTGCTGAGATGCATGAAGGATTCGACCAAGTGATTGCTGCCGCCCTTCTAAAGAACAATTAATATCTCTGTGTGCAAGTGTGGAGGGGGATGCGGGAGACTATTTGGAACTGTTGCCAAACAGTGAGCAATAAATAAAAATTCGGTTACTGGTTCAGGCACGTTTATTTCATTTTGGTTCCATCGCCCTGGATTTTTCTCAATGAAGCAAGACAGGCTCGCCGCCTCTAAAAGGTCTCGGATCTGTGTGAAGCGGCAGGCGGCCGGAGGAGTCGGTAACATTATCAGCAATGTCCTGAAGAAACGCAGCAGCATCTCCAGGAGCGCCCCTCGCCTGCTGTGCACCTTGGAGCCAGGTGATCTGGGCATGATGCCTCCATGGCTCTTAGGTTACTGATAACGAGTAATGACCCTGTATTCAAAAAGGGGACCGGCGCTGCACGTCCATTACGAGCCTGACTCTTTATTATTATGAATCAATTTATATGGTTGAGGTATAAGCTAGATGTGTTGTCTCCTTGGTTGTACTCAGATCGATGTTCTCTTTTGTAGTCACCGTGGTTTACCTCTTCTCGCCTATCGACTTTAAATAGCCTGTGTAATATTAACTGTACCCTTTGTAATGGAGTATATGTAATATTAACGGGCAGTTATTCGTGCATCGTTTAACGCTATTTTATTGTAATCTTTTCAGGAAGTAGGAGGACTCCCAGGGCTGTAATCGTTTAATCCCCTTTATCCTAAATATTCAAAGAGAAATGAAAGGGCTTGCAGGAAACATGGTGGAAGACATAACCGGGTGTTTCGTGAGTCGGTCGGACGAGGCGGCATGACGCATGCGGGCGCAGGTTATTAAAGCTTGTTAAACAGTTTCACTTTTAAAGATTTAATCGGTGTGAGGGCTGGATTTAAGGCGACACCGTGTAATCGCTGCCACCCAGGGCTCCGCAATGGCCGCTACTGCAGGAAGCCGGCCGGTGATTCGTTATCACCGAATCTGTATCTTGTAGTGAGTGGCTCGTTAATGAAAGCTTGGTAGATGGACATTAAGGTGGATGTGTTTTGATTTTTGGTATTTGATCTGGCCTCCATGCAACGCACTTTGTTGTCATAGAGCGGAAGTACGAAATCAGCACCACGCTGCGCGGAACAGCGGCTTAATATTTTGTGTCAGCGAATATGGTCCATTCTCTTTTTGTCTTATTTTAAATAATTCATCGTAAAAATAACTTTCTCCTATACGTTTTCCGTTTTTTTTTTGATGGAAAAATATGCCCGCTACCTGGTTATATTTCAACGGGCATTGGTGGGGGTTCGTCTTTTCATAAAAGTGCATGACGTAATCGCTTCCCAGTAAAGACACGATGCCTTAGGGCGATGGAACAGTAGAGCTTCTGTTGTCAGTTTCTGGTCTGTCTCACCTTGTTTGACATTTCAAACGGAGCTGGCGAGTTGAATATGTTACCCATCTCTTTGCTTGCCTTTTTTGATGACTTCAAGGTTACAACGGGTTCTAAATTTGAAACTGGGTGGGTGGGTGAACCAAACCAGTACCTCTTCAGTTGTGTTCTAATTTGTGTTTTTTCACTTGGTTAATCAGGGGTGGACACAAGACTGAAGTTCACCCTTGAACCATCCCTGGGTAAAAATGGCTTCCAGCAGGTGAGAAGTTTTAATACGGTGCTCCTGCACTCCTTGTCTGTGAAGCTGAAAGGCCTGCAGGCTTTTTCTTATGGCGCACTGTGTTTGAAATTGTAAAGCTGTAGGATAGAGCTGATGAGAGTCTGGAGTGTCATGTGACTTGTCTTGCAGTGGTTTGATGCCCTCAAGGCTGTGGCCAGGCTGCCCACTGGCATCCCCAAGGAGTGGAGAAAAAGGGTACATCACCTTGTTACCTGACCCTCCTTTGCTTTCAAGTGGGAATTTTTATTTTATTTTTTTGCAATTGCAATGCAACACCAAATTGAATTGTTAGTCAGTTCTTAGAAATTCAGCTGAACTGTAGTGTAGTAATGAATTTTTTTTTTTTTTTTTTTAAGTTTTAAATAAGCCAGTACAGTGGAATCTTATTTTCAGCATTATATATAATGAATTTTTCTCTAGGTGTGGCTGACTTTGGCTGACCAGTACCTCCACAGCATCTCCATCGACTGGGAGAAGACCCTGAGGTTTGCCTTTAATGACCGCAGTAACCCAGACGACGACTCATTGGGCATCCAGATCGTCAAGGCAAGGCACGGGGCTCTGAAACCTGGCAGACCTGGGAAGGATGCCTGTCTAATGAGCCATTTTTATAAGTGCTTGATTGTTTCTTGGTTTATTTCAGTCATATGGGCTGTTAAATTGTGTGCAGTTCGAATTTTACTCGCTTGTGTGCATGTAGTAAATCATTTATTCTTCAACAGATCTGCACAGTAATAGTTTAATTCTTAACCTATTAATAAAAATCAGTCACCATATGTCACATTCATTTGCTACCTCTTAAGCAATTTGAGACCTCACAATGTCCTTCCTAGCCTGTCCATAAGTCCCCTTTTTATTCATCAGACCGACCTTTATCCTCCTAGATGGATAATTACAGTCGATTCTTGATTCCAGCCAAAGGCGTGTTTGTAATGGAGAATATCACTATCAGGATGTTTGCTCATGCCACTCTGTCAACACGGAGCACGTAATGGAAAAAGTAGAGGCCTGTGCTGTTTCTGCCACGCATGCACTTATACAGAGAGTGCCGAATCATTGAGTGAGCGGGAAGCGGTCCAGCCTTCTCTCTTGGGTCTTCCGCTCTGCCTCTGTATCTCTGGCTGTTCCATAGTGTCAGTCATTGCCCTGCCTATCAGGTCTGAACCTCAGAGAGTGCATGCACTGATTAACTGGCTTTATGCAAGAAGAAGCAGACTTGCATTATGTGACATGGACGTTTTGATTCGTCAGGACCTTCACAGGACAGGATGCAGTTCATATTGTGGCCAAGAGGGGGAGCAGGACAGGGTGGTCCTGAAGCGAGTGTTGCTGGCCTATGCACGTTGGAACAAGAATGTTGGTTACTGCCAAGGGTTCAATGTACTGGCAGCTCTTATTCTTGAGGTCACCGAAGGAAATGAAGGGGACGCTCTGAAGGTAAAGCTTCACCAGAAGTCAAGGCATTTTGAGCCGTTGACTGCAAGACTTAAGGCATGAGCAATGAGCCTGTTTTTATTTGCACCTGTGCAGGTGATGATCTACCTGATAGACAAGGTGCTTCCCGACAGCTACTTCGCCAACAACCTCCGCGCGCTGTCCGTGGACATGGCGGTGTTCAGGGACTTGCTGAGACTGAAGCTGCCAGAGCTCTCTCAGCACCTGCACTACCTCCAGAAGGCAGCCAACCGCAAGGGTGGAGGTGAGTAAAACTTGGTTGCTCTTTTTCAGCTGTGTCTCAAGTAAGGTATCATCACCTGAAGCGCAGTACAGCAGCTTACAGCTCAGTAGTGAACACATCACTGGCTTTGGGTGTTTCTCAATACCAAGAACGTGAAGGTCGTACTTGTGATCTTTGCAAGACCAGTCTTGGCAGCTTGCCTCCCAAGAATGAACTTTGGGTGCAATGAATCATGGGACTGGTCTCCTTTGGCAAGGATGCATTCGATGTATCCTTGATATTTGGGGCGGGGCAAGAATGACAGCTGGGGATTTTTACCGTCCTCTGTACTTCTGTTCTTGAGTATTGGAACTGGTCTTTGGAAATGGAAGATGATGTCAAATGGGTACATAAGAACATAAGTATGGTCAACTACGCCTATTGAGAAACATCGTTTGTGTTCTCCCCCCACGACCTTTGCCATTTGACCTTTCCCCTCCGGTTTCCTGTACCAGGGAGCTACGAGCCACCGCTGACCAACGTCTTCACTATGCAGTGGTTCCTCACCCTGTTTGCCACCTGCCTGCCCCACCATACCGTGCTGAAGATCTGGGACTCGGTCTTCTTCGAGGGCTCGGAGGTGCTCCTGCGTGTGGCGCTGGCCATCTGGGTGAAGCTGGCCGAGTGAGTAGGTTTGCGTCCAACCTGTGGCAGCCACTACGGGCAGCAGGCACAACGGCGCCTCGACCTGATTGTGCCAGGTGGTGCGTGTTTGATTCCCGGTGAGAGAAAAATCTCTTCTTGGTTAAGTGACCATGTAGCCTGTATCCATTGGGCTCAGGAGACAACTGAGAACAACTGCTATCCAGAATTCCTGGAGTATTCTTGTGTCCAGTGTGATCCGAGACTAGTTAAAGTTCTCTGTTTTGATGTTGTTCATATGGTGATAGTTACAAAGGAGACAGAAGGTTGTTCTGGAAAACCTCCTCCTACGTTGTCAAATTTTGAAATGATGATTTGAAGGATTTTCTATGCAAGACAAATGGATGTTCTTTCTTCAGTCACATGCTCATCACCATGGGAACATACTCTCTAATGGGATATTTGAACCGCCCCGTGCCTGTGGAACTGGAACCTCATAAGGACGAGGTTTGACGTGGGTTCTGGTATCCAGCCCTGTGAAGCCGTACGGTACTGATTCACTCTCCCCTCTGCTAGGCGGATCGAGTACTGTCAGAGCGCAGACGAATTCTACAGCACTATGGGCTGCCTGACCCAGGAAATGCTGGAGAACAATCTGATTGATTCCAACGAGCTCATGCAGGTGGGCGTCTGCCTTGATGCCAAGCAGGGCCCACACCTGGGCTTAGGGATGGGTTTGAGTCCCATAAATCCTCACACAGTGGTGCAAGTGGCTAATGCGAAATAATAAACATTCCTGTTACGTTAGCGAAATTTATGAAGTATGTGGGTAATATTATGTGGCGAATCATTCAGGAATAAATATTCTCTGTGGAGTGAACCAGTTTAATTTTCTTAGTGTTCTTGCAATCCAATTGCCAGATGTGGACATTTCAGGTCCAGTAAGTTAAAATCCAAACCAGGATTTTGTTTCAACCAACCAGCTGAGCGTAAGGAGTCACAGTCACAGAGTACTCAACTGGTTGGTTGAAACAAAATCCTGGTTAGGATTTTTACTTTCTGGACCTGAAATGCCCACCTCTGCCAATTGCAATTACAGATGCGGTAAATACTGGTCATCTACCCATGTAAAGAGCAGTCCTGGTTCCCTGACTTAACCAGGTTATATGAATTATTTAGCAATGCATTATTTAAGCATGCAGTCATCTCCTGCTGGTCATGTGATCACTTTGATTTGGCTCCTTGTGGTCTTAACTCAGCAAGGCGTGAAACATGCTCTCCAATTTATTTATCTTTTTTTTTTTTTTTTTTTTTGCGGACAGATGGTATACTCCATGGCTGCTTTCCCGTTCCCCCAGCTGGCAGAGCTGCGTGAGAAGTACACCTACAACATCACGCCTTTCCCCGCCCCTATTAAGGCCAGCAGCAGGTGGGTCTTTCGGAAGGATCCAGGCCTGCCTCTCAACGTGCGCCATGTGCTGGGATCCCTTAGGACTGGCTTCCCCAGTTCCGGTGTGTTTCAGCAGGGAAATCTGCAAACTGGTCCTCCAGGACTGGAATGGGGATTCTTGACTTAAAGCCTGGAGTTACCCTATTCCCCTGGACAGTAACCTAGGAAGGGTCCTGTTGTACTCCAGAGTGAGGAAGTTGAACTGGAGCAGCTCAGGTTGACGTCTATTGAAACCAGTAACCTGCACTCTCAAGGACACAAGTCTAGCTCCTTAACCATTACCACTGTACTCCACTGTATTTGCACTTCTTACAGTGGTTCAACAGATTTATTATAGAAAGGTACTATAAATTATTGACTAAGAACTGTCATCACAAGCTGCTTAAGATGGTGTGGCTGGCTAAATATCACCTCTGTGTGTTATGTGAGGATAGCTGTCACATCAAATATGGGCTGGCCGTAACCTGGCTTTACACAGACGTGGCGGTCCAGGTCGACACTGCATTTTGCAGTTGGACAAACGCGGTTGCAGCACGTTATGGGTGCTTGTGAATTTATCACTATCTGGGAAGCTTGGGTGTCGGGGCATAGCTTTGGGTTAAACATTAGGCCGAGCTTTGCATCTTTCTCTGCACAGTTTATTTTAATCATGTCGAGTTTGACTTTAAAATTGTATGTACATAAAAATGAGGTCATTTATCACAAACGGTCTCGCGTTACCAGCAGACACTGAGATGAGGGACAACCCTGACAGTTAGGGATAGTTTGTCGTGACAGACGGTGTTCAGTGGACAATCTGTTAATATATCTGACATTCCTTACCCTTTCATCCAGCGGAGTATGGGTGTGTCCTTGACCGAGGTCACATGTAACTGGAGAAGAACCTCTGTGTTGTAACTGCTTGTTTGAGATGAGTCTGCAGAATCTTCTGGACCTGATGTTCACAGCTGTCGCCTCTCTGCAGGATTGAGTTTGAACTTGTTGGGGAAGTTCTTGGAGCACACGAGTTCACTCGCAGCTTCCGTACTCTAATCATGAGAGTGCCGGCTGGTAGTGGCACATCTGGCTGTTTGTAGTAACGCTAATGATTGGGAGTGTTTGAATTCGGGCCCTAGGAAGGGAGTGTTTCCTTTGGACGAGGTGTGACTCAGATTGCTGTTCTGGCTGCGTGGTGTTTGAATGTCCTTCTGCATGTTACTGGTTCCATCAGATAATGCCTGGACTGAATGCTGAATGCCGCACGAGTGTGATGATGAGCTTCAGGGTTTGTCCTAATGACTGGTTCCTATGGTAACCTGGTGGCGGGTGTAGGTTGGGGTGGTGCATTGCGACAGTTTGCCACTCCGTACTCGCGCTTCCCCTGACTCTGCCCCCTTCTGCTCGCAGCCAGGGGGGCCATGTGCGGGACAGTGACGACGAGGCTGATGTCGATGACGAGGACTCCCTGGCCAGTATCCTGGGCTGCCTGGGCCCATTTGGTGGCCTCCTGGCTCCTGAACTGCAGAAGTACCAGAAACACCTGAAAGGTCTGGCCACCCCTGCCTCGCTCTTCTTGCCTTCCTCGCTCGCGGCCTGATACACAGCTCCTGGATGCATTCCTTCCCCAGCCTCGCGAGAGCAGCACACGCAGTGTTGCCCTTTTGTGAATTCCACCGCTGCCCCTCTCTCCTGCCCATTTCCTCTGGAGGTGTGGACCCTCCCAGCTGTACTTCCTGCTCTGTCGTCTGCCTTTCCTGTCAAAACAGGAAGCGCCTTTTTGCAAGGAACTGTTCGCATCCACTACTGACATGAGCATGCAGTCATGAGAGGTGGAAATTAAAGGTCCAGAAAGTTACAAAAAAATAAATAAATAAAAAATCGAGCAGAAGATTTCGTTTCAACCATCCAGTTGAGTACTCTTTGACTGTGACTCTTCATGCTCGACTGGTCTGTTGAAACAAAATCATGGTCTGGATTTTTACTTTCTGGACCTGAAATTTCCACTTCTGGCGGTCAGGATAATATTCAGTTGAAAAGGTGCACAGATCCTCAAAGGATGAAATCAAGTGTTTCTCTGAAATGCTAGCTGAGGTAATTTGACAGCTTGACTGTGCGTCTTTTTGAAATGACACGAGGCCCAAACTGAGAAATGGTTGTCTTCGCCGTTGGCGGTAGGCTCTGTTCCTTCCTGCTTTTAGGAAATGATGTTAGGGGCTGATTCTCTAAGAGAGGATGTTTGGTACTGATGTTGGTGTTTTCTTACTGCAAAGCTGGATCTGTGTGCCTGTAGAGATGACCGAATGACTGATGGAGCTGCTTTCACCCATGTCTGATTCATATGAGTGGTGGCAGGTCAGGGTCTGTTCTAAATGGAGGAAGGAACATGGCTACAGGTAGGTTCCAGCTCTTCCTGGAACGCAGTGGCTGGGAAGTAAACTGACTTTCTGGATTTGTACCCTCCCACTGTCACAGATCAGCAGGGGGAGCTGAGCCAGCCCAGCCGGAACATCGCCGAGCTGAGCCCGGGGGCGGTGGAGGCGGGGCGGGCGGAGCACCAGGCCGCCATCAACAGCATGATGCTGGAGCGCATGAGCACAGACATCAACGCCCTGAAGAAGCAATACACCCGCATCAAGAAGAGGCAGCAGCAGGCCGGCCTGCTCTACATCCGCGGAGGTACTGAAAGCCGGGGGCTGGGGTCTCCAGGGCCCGTGACGGGTGGTGCTCGTGGGTTTGTCCAGCTCTTGAGTTGTCGTTTCCCCTCCAGGTTCTGAAGCACCTACAGAAACTGGGGTTTCTTCTGATCCCCAGAGCCAGCCAAGTCTGGGTAGTATTCATTGGCACGCAACGGTTGGGTTTGGTGGGGCACTAGGGGGCGCTGTTCTCAGCCTGCTTTTGGCTTGGATTTCATTCGGTTTGGAGCTGCTTGCCGTTGGCAGGAAATCACATGGGCAAACGGGGGTGTAAAGTAAAACCAGATCTTTTTTTCTTTTTTTTTTATGGGTGAATCACAGTTGCCGTTGGACTCTTGGCTTACTGTCATCTTTTCTATTACCGCTATAACTGGAAGCTCTTCTTTATTAAATCTCATTGCGTGCACCATGTGGTTTAATGGCTTTTTCTCGCTGGTTGCAGATAAATGTCCGGCCACCAGCCTGCTGGCCTCTCAGGTCCACCTGTCGCCTGTGGTCAACCACCTGCTCCTGGGGAAGCAGCCAAAAGGGCTAAGGGGCTCCAGGAATGGCCTCGTCCCGGGGCCCCTCCCCCAGGCACATTCCAGCCCGGTCAGGAACGGAAGCCCACAAGGGCGGGTGCACTCACCGTGGCGCGCCCACGTCCGCACGCACCGGCAGAACGTGGCACGTGCCCGCGCCCAACTGGGCTTCACGGGCATGGCGGAGCCGGCGGATGATGGGACAGTGGAAGCGGAAAGCAGTGGGGAAGTGGAGAGCATGAAGCAGGAGCCAGACCAGGAGGGTGAAGGCACGCCCCCCGAGGTGGTCCTGCCAGCCCCCCAGGCAGAACCGGAGGAGGGGCTTGAGCAGGTTGAGCAGAAGCTAGCCTCGCTGGAGCTGGAACAGGAACCAGAGCCGTGTGTTCCACCAAAGACTGAAACGGTTCCAGACTCGGACACCCCCGTCCCAGTTCTGCCGCCCCCACCCCAGCCTGGCCGCCGCAAAGAGTCGGACTCCTCCTCCAGCTCTGAGAGCGGGAGCGGAAGCTCGCTGCAGCGCAGTCCCTCCGTCGCTACGCTGAGCCCCCGCGCCCCCCCGACGGCATTCTCGCCTTTCCCCAGCGTCAAACCGCTCCGCAAGTCTGCTGCGGCCCGGAACCTGGGCCTGTACGGCCCCACCGCGCGCACCCCTACCGTGCATCTGCCCCACATGAGCAAAAGTATGAGACTCGTGGCCAGCAGCGCCACCAAGAGACGATGATGGAGACTGAAGCCAGGCTGCTGTGAGACTTGCAGCCCCTCCCCTGCCTATCTCCATTCAGGCAGGGGGTGCAGCATTCATTTCCCAAGTTGCAGTATTGAGAGTTAGGGTTCATGCTGCCACAACCGAGTAATGGCTGACCTCAAACTCCCCTGGAGAAGGTGATGAGTGTCATCTAGCACTTAAAAATACCTATGCTCAGATTAAATAATTTATGTGGCTTTTGTTCTGTAAGAACCTGCCCTGAATGAAGTACAGCATCGGTCCTTCCTTGGGGCAGGGATCTGGGGCAGCTCTGTGTGGAGTGTGACTCTCATATCCCGAAACAGGTGTTGCGTTCCCCTTTAGTGCAGTCAGTGTGTCACTCCATGCTGAACAGGGACCAGCTTCAGTCATTTGAACCCTCGCTTGGGAAAAGCACAGCACACATGCCAGGTTCCGCACAGTCACTCATCGCTCTGCTGTGTATGGAGATGTGAACTCCATACGTGTGCCTTAAGGAACCATCATAAGGGGCAGGAATCATTGCGGGGGGCTGGCAGAGTCTAGGTCCCCTTTGGAGCCACCAAGGAAAAGGTCCTGAGATGTGGTTGTATGTGCTGCGTGTCGGACAGGAGCTCAGCAGACAGGCCACCACTGGGTCCTGGTTTCTCAGCACTGTAAGGGGTCCCATCATCCATCCATATTAGTGAGACATGACGCTTCTACTCCTGCTCTTCATGGCTGTCTGCATAAATTCATAGCTGTATGTTGTTCTGTATTCAGCCAGTTTCATAGCCTGTTGACGGCCAAGTTCAGTTTGTCGTGTGTTATGGAGCGAAAAGCATAATGTGTATTATTTAAGTGAAAATGGAGAGTATGTTGTATGAAGCCCTTCCACTGTCTGGTCCTGATATCAACTCTTCTGTTTTCAGTGTTCATTAGTATAAATGCATCATGTAAGGCACAGTTTGCCCTTCAAATGGTCAGTGCGTTGAACTGAAAAGCTGACGTCCTTGTGGCACTACTGGGTACAACTTGAATCCTTTCTAGTTCAGATAAGTGTGATCTTGTGTGAGACACTCCTGATGAATTGCTTGTTGCATTGCATCAAAGTAGTTGGTTCTTTTAGTCTTAAAATGTGTAATGAATGTGGGGGAGCATGTACTGACCTTCCAGAAGTTGAATTGCACAGCGTGGTTGTTGATGTCTGTACAGAATGCCTGTTGGCTGGTGGATCTGTAACTATAAAAACTGAATGCAGGGTTAGAACTTTGACCTAAGAAGTTCTTCCTGAAATGTTTGTTGCGCTGGGAATAACTGACTGAAGTTGACCATGGAAAAAATTGGCTCATGCTTGTTTCCAAGTCCTAAATAAAAGAGTTAAGAAGCAAAGATATTGCTGTGACATCTTTTAGAAACATTTTGAGACAAACATTCCGGGTACCTTAATCCAACCAAGACCAACACACTGCCTCAGCCTAGCCGCTAGGAATCATCCTCACGCCACCTTGTCCTCTGTGTCCGTGACTTTCTTCAGCATCCATTATTCATACTACAGTATGTGCTTTGATTTGACTTTGTGTGATTTCTAGTTTTGTCCACAAGGGGGAAGCAAAGACCCTCAAGGCCCTGCAGTAGATTAATGCAAAACAGCCAAATTTAGACATAGACAGTGCAAACAGTAAATGTTTACTGTGTACACATTTTGAAATGAAACCACATCAACAAAATTTTAAATCGTTACTCTTTATTATTAAGTAACCATAATACATTAACCGAACACCGTGGACTACATAGTAAGGAATATTTGTCTTTTTCATGTTTCTAATACTATGGCAAATAGAAATGCACCAAATCAAATAATAAAAAAATCTCCAGGGCCTTTGGAGACCTGCATTAAATGTATATTCAGAGTTCGGTAATTTATGTGGCCAAGACGATGGCTGGTGACTTAGTGGCCCCTGCCCTCCTCCGCCCCCCTCTTGGCAGGCCAGTCTCTGACCTGGCATGTGTCTGACCAGGTCGGTATCTGGCTTGCTGTGTATTGGAACAGGTCTCCTTCTGTTCAGTCGTCTTCTTAGTCCTGACCTCCTCTCTGCAGTAATTTTTTTCCCCCAAATCTGACACTGACTTAGTCTCTCTCCTGTGTAGTCCACTTCTCTTCTGGTGAACCTTTTTGTTTGGTTTACTCTCTTCTGAACCGTTACCATTCAGTTCATCCTTATTAACTATGTCTTTCAGTCTTTGCCCTGATACTTTAGACATTCCAACATTGCCCAGTTTCCTCCACAAATGGAGATGAGTTTCTTGTTCAGTCCCTGAGCAAGTTCTTCTTTGGGTCCCTGCTTCTTGGTGCAACTGGAACCACTGACCCGTCTTGCCTCTTCCTCCACTTTTGTGAAGCTAATTTGATTGAAAAAGCAGATTTTCATTTTCAGTAGTATCTTCTTTGAAATCTTTGCTCAAAGTGAAATTATTTCACATGTCATTTATGCAAGTTAACATGGTTTCTCTTTATGAATAATCGTATGGTGTTTTAACAAGCTGAGTGACCGAAGGAGCCTGGATGAATAAAACTCAGGGTCAGGTATATTTCATCATTTTTTAACAGATTTTGAGTTTGGTAATGTGTTTTGTGATTAGTTTTGTGGTTAGTAGTTTTTCAGATGCTGAGCCGCTCTTGTTTCAGATTGTACTCACACTTGGCTTGGTTGCCCTGTACTGGGCCAGAGCACGACTGCCCCCCCACTCCCCTGTTGGTCTGCACTCACATTGCACTTAACAATCCTGGGCCAAGCACGCTTTGGTCACCACTGTGTGACTTTTGTGTTGATAAAAACATAGTAAGGAAACTAGCATCTGTACTGACATCCTGGAATTTTTTTACCGTCCTCTTCACTCCTGTTCTTGAGTATTGGGGTGTTTCTCACTATGTGTACTTGACAGTACTTGTGTTCTTGTGTACCAGTTTTATGTCATCTTCCATTATGAAAGACGAGTTCCAGTGCTCAAGAACAGAAGTACGGAGAACGATCAAGTCCGATCTTTGTGGTTTTGGTATTTAGAAACACAAGTACGGTGATTAACAATGATGATATAAAAAACCTACAAATAATTTAATGCCAAGAGAGAGAACTTTATTCAAAGCTTAAATTATATCAATTTTTATAACAGTAACAGGCAAACAATACTGGTTGCTCACTGAATGCTGTGATTTTGATTTCTATCAAATCAAATCATCTGTAGGTTGTATATTTAATGTTACATCATCAGCAAGAGGCAAAAAGTGTATTGTGTATTGGCTTTGACAGTGGAGAAAACAATGAGGCAGAAGCGTATACAGTATGTGAGTTCATCAAACGCAAACCGACAAGGCGACATGAATTTTTGCCC
>JAODKC010000064.1:25224285-25294810 GCA_026777985.1 Mormyrops attenuatus
CAGATGTGTTTCACAGTCACGGACAGTCCATGATGCGATGGATATTAATGCATCAGTGAGAGATGGCAAATTTGTCTTTCGGGGGGTGTCTTGCTCCAAGGAAGATCTACTGCAAGTTTTGCATATTCAGAGTTAACTCAATAGCCATTGAGTTAACTCAATAGCTATTGAGTTAACTCAATAGCACTGGATTAAGTAACCTAAACTGGCGCGATCAGTGTTAAATGGTACTACAAAGGTGATTGTCAATTTGGTAATTTTGCACAGTGTTTCTAAAGATGGCCATGTACTTCAGACGACGTCCGGACAAAATGAAATCGAACGTGTAGTGAATACTTAAGTTAAATGAATGGGGGAAAAAAACGGCACCACCCAGCTGGAAAACACTGAACTGTTTTGACCTGCCAGTCAACACATTGGCTGCCAGGGAGATGAAAGCTGCCTCACCGAGGGTGCAGTGTTACCGGTCTGTGGCTGGGGTCCCATAGTATCATTTCATCTCCTGTCCCTTGCAGTGCACCTTCTTCATCACTTGATCCCATTTCTTACCGTTGACTATTTCAATGGATCTTCCAGCTGGAAACCTCTGTGAAATGTGTGGAGCGCGTACAGTCTGTCTAAAAACCCAGGCCTTGAAAGCAGATTTCTGCAAGGTGCAGAGATGACTCTGTTAGGGGTCGGCATAGTGGTTTATGATTTTCGGGTCTTGGGTGCCTGCTGTATGTATGCTTGATTGACTGATACTTAGCACTCCGTTGTTTGTCCTGCTTCTCGCTACAGCACTGGGATGCCAGTGGGATGAGAAGCAAACAGTCTTTCAGTCACCCCCTTAACTCGGCTCTGTTTTAGTGAGGTGCATAGCAGCCAAAAGCCAGTATGTACAATACCATTCAAACGTCTTTGCACGCTACAGGTTTTTACCACTTGTCCATTTATTTCATAAACTGCGGTTTTTTATTCTTGTTAAGCAATTGGAAAGTTGAGCGAACAACTATAAATGACAATATTAGTCAAATAAAACAAGTTTTCTTTATAACATGGAACGAGTGTGTAAGAGAGCATGTCTGACATCCTACTATAACTGGTTGTGTGGTGATGGCAGAGTCAGATTCTAGGCCAGGGGTGTCAAACTGCAGTCCTGGAGGGCCGGAGCCCTGGTTAGCTTAGTTCTTTGCTTGTTCCACTACAAATGATTCAGCTAAAGAGGTAAGTGGTAATTAGCACAAGTAGTTGAATCTGGTGTGTTAAATGAGGGGAAACCCAAAAATGTGCAGGGCTCCGGCCCTCCAGGACTAGAGTCTGACACCTGTGTTCTAGGCTGTCCTTTAACTTTAAGTTAGAGCAGCATTTAATGTCCCTTGTAGAAAGAATGCCTCACATTTTCTCTGCTGTTATAACTGCTAGAGGAGGTTACTCTGATGAATCAAAGATGATGTTTTCTTGCTAATAAAGGTACTCAGATGGTGAACATACTGGAAATGTATTTGTTAGCAAAGAATATTGAGTATATTTTTAGTTCATGTTAAGTGAGTAGCATGCAAATGTTGAAAATCTCAGGGTGTGCAAAAACTTTTGACTGGTAGTGTACAGCTTACTTTAGGCAAGCCTGACTCACTCTTCTCAGTCGTGGAGGAGGAGGGTATAAGGGGAGATGCTGTGTTACTGGAAAATGACACTGTACTTTTCGCTGGTTATGAAAATGTTTAAATTTGCGTGGTAGGTCGGTTTAATGCTGTCATGGATTATGTGTCACTCATGGGAGTTTTACTGACACAAAAATGTTCTGAGGGCAGAAGAAAAAAATTATTGGTTCAGAGAGATAACCAATCAGACTGTAAAGGAGCTGGGTTCAACCAATCAGATGTCTTGGTCCTGTCTCCCCTGTTGCTTGGACCCACCTCCTCTACAACCTGATTGGTGATCTCTCTGAGCCAATCATTTTCCCATCTGCCCTTAGAACATTTAGTAAAACTCCCATGAGCTTATGTGTCGTCGTCAAACATTTGTAGGTCAAAGACGAGGTTATTGACACCTTCAGCAATTCTGCATGACCCTCCTCAGGAGCCAGCTGGTTGTTCCTTGTGGCTGACGTTCAGATCCCACCCACTTGGGAATCCTGAGAACAACAGTACAAGCAAATTAGTGCCAAACAAGGTCTAGCTGTTGGCTTGGAACGTGCAGCTCCAAAGCCCCAAGCAAGGCCCACAGACATCTCCAGGGGAAGGCAGTGTACAGTGTAGAGGAATGCAGGCCATGCGAGGGTGTGCCAAGCTTCTAGCTAACGGAAGTTTGGAGAAAATAGAAAAGAGGTTTGACAAATTATGCAAAATGATCCGTGTACAAATAATGTTTTACATAACCTCAGTAATTCAAGCTGACCTAGCAAGAGAGTATAGGAAAGGTTCAGCATGAAGGTAGCCTGCACTCCTGGGAAATTAGTAAAGCGCTCTGGCAAAATGTTGTTCCAGTAAGCAACACTAGGTGGAGAAATACAGCTTAGTATCTTTTTCTTTCTATGGTACCTTGTGAAATACTTACACACAACTTTGAAATGAGATGCTTTTGGTTTTTCAGTTGGCGCTGTCTAGTTATGTGCAAAAAAAATAAAATGATATATATGAAAATTAAAAATAAACAAACGTTTTCCCCTGGGATCAATACAGTATATATTAGAAAGAATATGAAAAGCAAGGAGAGGTACAAACATTTTGAAAACTTTTCCTCTGAACTGTAGCGTACACAGGCCTGCTGCTCTAAGCAGTTTTATAGGTTTCACAGACTATCAGCACTGCTGGTACTAGTTTAGATTAGGAAAAATGTTTCAGAAGTTATGTGTGCACGTGCCCTGTCAGTGTAACAACACTCAAGGTGTAAAACCCTGTTTTATTCTGGGTGTAAACACAAACACACCACCTGCCCACAAATAAAATGAACGCGACCTCGCTGCCCATGTTCGCTACGCCCCAGCATTTCAAGGGCGTCTTATTCACTTCTCCAGCACAGTGTCTGTATTCCCATCCCAGTGAAGATGTCCCCCATTACAATTAATCTTCATAATTAGGCCCCTCATATGTAGCAAACAAAAATGACCAAAGTATACATTTCCTCATACTATTTTAGCAACTTAGCATATGGTATATTTAACTGGATGACAGATGTGTGTATTCTGCAATAATCAGCAACTAGGGTTCTAAAACGCATCGTGCACGCTAGTGCGGCTACCAGGAAAGGGGCCGACAGCCGCAGAGCTGGAAAGCTTTTCTGGATCATTAGCTTCTGACTTCTGTTTTCTGCTTAAAAGGAATTAAGCCTTCAGATCTAAAAATTTTATCCGTGGGTTAAGATGGTTTTACACTTACGAATATGCTTGTCCAACATCACATTTAATTTGGTCTGGATAAAAGCCAGAATGTACCAGAGGTATGCAAGGGGTTGACTTGTTACTGTGGACAAGTGAAGGCCGCAGCCTTACAGAGGACAGCACGACACCGTCAGCCAGGTTAGAGAAGACCCGCCTGCGTCTCCAGACGGCCCTTACCATAGTTGGACATGTCTGTAGCGATTTTTACCTTATGAATTCTGGAAAATAAAAGATCATGTGCCTTTTCCTTCATAAATTGATTTGAGGGAAATTGAGTGACTTCAGCCAAGAATCAAATCAAAACAAAACAATACGAGTCTTATGTAAACTAAAGGACTAAAATAATTCCAGTTCAGAGTGTTCGCTTCTAAAAGTGAAGCAAATGTCTTGCTGCAGCACGTTTTTTATTTTGAGAATAGTCTTAAAGCCTTGGGCTTCCTTAGTAACATCTTTTGCATGTTACTACTGCTTCAGTTGTAAGTTCAAGGGGTCATGCACAGTCTCAGCTTGGGTTGGGTGATAAAATGATGATGATAGTTATCCCGATATAATTCCCCTCAATGTCAATATAACAAATGCCCGATAAACGTTTGACATAATTTAAGACCTAATGGGTCGCTGGTGACACGTTTTGCGTCACATGCAAATGAGGTCACTTTCGCTGTGACTGCTTGTAAAGACTGGCAATGGAGCACGAACACAGACGTTCACCATAAAAACACAAACGTAAGATTTGTTGAACCAACAATAGAATGCAATACGGCAGGCAGGTAGACGACAGACAAAACCATCAAAACAACAGGGTGACTCATCAGTAAGGGTAATCCAGCAAAATCCACAACGAAAGTCCACAGTAATATTCAGTCTAAGAGAAATCCACACAGTAATAATCCACAGAGAATTCTGAAACACTGGGAAGAATGCAAGTGCCGGCATTTTGTCAGCATTGACTAATCTTTAAACCACTTATCTTACTCAAGGTTGTGCAGTTGTTTAAAAGTTTGGTATCAAATTATAAAGATCTTTTAATAGATCCCACAATTCCAATGGCCACCTTTATCTATAAGTATCAATTACTGAAATGAACATTGTGCATTTACCCATTTCCCTTTTCAGTGTCGCTACACATATGTTGAAGTAACCTCTGCAACCTTCTCACTAACCAACATGGTGGGTGTGCATCTTCGTTACACCTCAACAGTGACAGAACACGACACCAATGAAGAGCATCATTAATCTCAGGCTAATTAACCCTAAGACTAAATAGACCTAACAGACAAGGTTAAGTGGTGTATAAATATGAACGTTAAAGTCAACTTTTAAAAGAGCCACAACATGTTAATGTACAATAAATTTATTGAATAATGTGAAGTACAATCTTAAAATATCCACGTCATACATACATCAATGTGAAGTACAATCTTAAAATATCCACGTGTCATAATACAATGACGTCCTTCCTGCCTGCCATCTTGCCTGTGACATCTCTCCTGCCTGCCATCCTGGCTGTGACGTCCTTCCTGCCTGCCATCTTGCCTGTGACATCTCTCCTGCCTGCCACCCTGGCTGTGACATCTCTCCTGCCTGCCATCCTGGCTGTGACGTCCTGCCTGTGACATCTCTCCTGCCTGCCACCCTGGCTGTGACGTCCTTCCTGCCTGCCGTCCTGCCTGTGATATTTCTCCTGCCTGCTGTCCTGCCTGTGTCTCTCCTGCTTACCCTGCTGCCAGTGATTCTGCATTCACAGCTAGGCTTAACAAATTGGAGCGTATAAATCAGTACTTCCTCTGCTGCCTCAAAGAGGATGGGCTCTCCTTTGAGTCTGGTTCCTCTTAAGGTTCCTTCCTACTTTGGAGTTTTTCCTTGGCACTGACGCCTCTGGCTTGCTCTCTGGTGGCTCTGGGGAGGGATAATGTGAAGCGCTTCACAATTGAATTGGACTGGACTGGACTGGACTGGATACCAGTCCACTGCAGGGCAGTGACACACAAGCACACAGCCCTGGATGCGTGGTATCCATCCATCCATTTTCTGTACCATCAACCCTTCGTAGTGTAACACAACACCCAGCTGTATAAATGGGTAAGGTTGTGAACCATGCTGGATGCACTGCATTAAAGTATCACTAAGCAACCAGTGCAAGCACAATAATAATACTAATGGGAATAATAGTACAGTATTTAACAGAAGCAATAACAGGACTCAGATATTGTGGTCATATCTGAAATAGTTCACTTGTTCTCTCAATATTCCCTGCATAGGAAAATCTGTGTAGCCCAGTATATAGAGAATTAATGTAGGACATGTATGGATATGATTAAGATAAGGATAATAATTTTTTTATTATCAATAAAATAAACTTGAAATGTCAATTCACTGTTTACAGAAATTACTATTTTAGTTATGTTACTTTTCAAATTTTAAAAAAATGTGCCACATCTATATACATATTTGCCTACTTGACTGTCCTGTTTGAATTACGGGCAGTCAGCTGACAACAACTGCCGTATTGCATTATTGTATACAAGAAGCATGTTAGTTCATACCAGGGCTCTTCAAATCTGGCCTTCGATTCCAAATCCAGGCCTTGTTTTCAGTTCTCCCAGGTAGTAAGTTTAACAATTAGCGATTCTGATTGGCCACAGGCTTCACGTCCAGCTCATGGGCAAAGAAAGGCTGGAAAATCACAAGCGCTTGGACCTTGAGGGCCGTGATTTGAATAACCATAGTGGTTACTGTCTGTACACTACAGTTTTCGATGCATTGTGGGTATTGTTTAGTGAGTCAGTTTTGCCGCTGAGAATTTGAAAAGCACTACAAAATGGCAGATACACTATAGAGTGTACTATTTTGGTAACGGGGAGCAATTTGAATACAGCCAGATTCAATGTGTGCTGTGGATAAGACCTGAGCCGAGACAGCTTCAGGACTCACGCAAGCTCTCTCCGATCTCAGATCTCTCCTTCCCAGTCGGCCCCACGGCTAATCCCTGCGTCCTGGCCGGCTGTCAGCGACAACTTATGTTTGAGCCTAAAGTCTCTATTAAAGAAACCTCCAGAAGAATTCAGTTTGGCAGACGATATTACATCAAATCCACAACAGCTTCACTTTGCGTTCTTGCTTATGCAAAAGTGGCCTTCAGGTTATTTGAACGCAAAGCAGAGCATTTCTGTCAAACCTGCAACAGGTGTAAAGTTTTGCTTCATATGGGAGGTGAGATCAGCACTGAATTCACATTTTATGTTGTATACATGCAGCCCCTGGATAAACAACATCCCACTTACGGACAACTCGTACTTATGAACGGCCATAGAGCCCATCGTATTAAAAATTCGGGATAAATGTAAAGAATGCATGCACAACTTTGTGATGTTCCTGAAAACATTGTGTGGCTTCAGTGGTTTGTAGGTTCAAGGTACAGTACTGTATGTAGTTACTTGTATTATTACTGCGCAATAATAAACAACAACAGCAACAACAATAATAATAATGGGATGTACTGTATTATTATTTTTCCAGCTTACCTACAAGCTCGACTTAGACAGACTTAGGGAACAGATCTTGTTCGTCACCCAGGAATAGCCTATAGAGTTTATGTCCAGGCTCTTACCTTGCTAAAAACTTTATCACAATGCTACACGCAAACTTAGTCACATGACCCGCAAATATTTTCAGAGACACTGCGATCTGGGTCTCTCCAGCCACTCATCTCACAGCAGGACCTCATCAACCAATGGGAACCGACCTCCTGGTTAGCACTGCGCAGTGAGCGCCTGCTAACGTCACGTCCCTGTTCCCCATGCCGGTGGGTTTTAATGGGCTCTGGTGTGGGGAGGTACAGTGGTGGGGCAGCTGGCCCTGGGAGGAGATATTAGCTTCCTGTTCCAAATCAATTAGAAAGTCCTTATTAACAATAAGCAAGGGGAAGTCTCTGGCTAGCAGATACTTTCACTCATTGGCTCATCAGCGGAGGACAGAAGAGAGCAAAAGGCCTCCCTTCCCTTGCAGTCAGGCCCACTGCACATAATTCTTGGGCCTGGGACAGAATTACTCCAACGTACAGTAGGGTGACCACCTAATCCATGTCGGGGGGACACACTGGGAGCTAGGTGTGTGCTGATTGTTCATATATGTATCCCTAATGTTCGTGTGAAACAGCCAGATGAGTCTTTCAATCAAGGAAACAAACCGGTCAAAGCACAAGAAGAATTGAACAGATCAGCCAAGCACTAGTTGTTTAAAGTAGTTTGTAAAACCTGAAGTAGCTCACTGTGTCCCCCCCTGGCACGGGTCCACATGACATGCAACCCCTCCCACCAAGGCTGTCTCTTGGTCTCGGACCCATGAAAACCTCCCTAGTTGTCCCCCTGAGACGGCAGACCTGCTTATAACCACTGGGCCACTTGGTGAATGAACAAGGGTGTAACTGTGCCACCATGCTGACTGATCTGCCAAGCAAAGACGTCTCAACAAGACATGGCACAGTACAGGTATGGGCAGGCATGATTATCATGCTCTTCTGATGTTGAACACAATAATTCTACAACACAAAAGACCTGGTGCACACGATGTATGTATTACAGTACAATTAAACATTAAAAAGAAATTTCCAGGTATGCTCTGGGTCTTTCTGTAGAGAAAAGGGTTCTTTTTAATGGCAGACATTGTTCTAGGGGTGATACAGGTCCGGACAACGCTGGATGCTTTCGACTGGATCTCGAGGACTAAGGCATTATGTCGTACTTTAGCGCCGGTGTTTACCCGGGGATTACAGCACGCTGAAGCAAAACAAAATCCTGCAGAGCTCTTAGGACAAATTTTGGGCCACTTTTTTGGAAAGAAAAGAAGATAAATGATAAAAGAGTTTTTATCATTCTTGGAGGGAAAACATAGCCATTTTAGCGGGGAGGTGGAGCGAGAGGAAGGCATCCAGAGAACGAAGGCAGCTGGTGGAATTACCATAAGAGGAAATGGGTGTCTTTTCCGTCTCTATTACATATAACCTGTCAGAGTGTTTCCATTTCATTTTGCAGAGTGAAACAGGCGAGCACTGAGAGAGAAAGCCCACTGAAATCACCTTCATTTGCCGCATCTACGCAGAGGCTAAAGACCACATTACACCTCTCCCCTGTTAGCGACCAGGCTCCTTCAGCATGCACAGCAAAACCTGCGATGTTTCAAAACTTTAATTTGACCATATATTAAAAGAAAAATTGAATCCCAACAGACGCTGGAGCGTTTTGCCCAAAAATAAGCAGCTATAGTTAGCTCTTAAAACCTTACTGTCATTTTCAGGGAGGCCTGTCATCAGTAAACTATGTTAAAGAAAAGCCTGTCTAGAGAAATTAAATGGTACCTCCTCTGTAAAGCATATAAGCTCTGTAGTCTTGAGGATTTTGAACACTTTTATTCAAGGACTTTATGACCTAGGCGAACAAACAAATAAATAATTAAATCTAGGTGGACAAACTCATTAATGTCATAAATTATACCTGTGGCAGTGATGCATTGTGGTTTAGCAGACAGGAGATAAAGGGACACTCAAGGACTAGAGTGTGATGTTCAGGCTGCACACAGTAAGGATGAAGATCACGCCTTTCTATTTGGATGTTTAAACATCTGGCTTAATTAAAAGAGAGGATGCATGTCACTATGGATCTAGTTTAAACTGCTGCCTCAGAGTAATGTTTCTGTGTTTTCAGACACTGCGTACAAGAATTTAAAATGATTTTGCAATGGCATGGAATGAAAATGACTAAAACAGCCCACATAGGGCTGGAAAGCATCACTCACACACAGCCAAATGCCACATTTTTGTCCCAGAGCTGGAAATCAGCTACACAAAAGTCTTTCGGCATGAAATTCACCCCCCAAAGGCATGTTAAATGTATACATACACAATGTGGCATTACAGTGGACTTTATTATGCTGTTATAAACACTTATTGCACATAACATGCTTCTGGAAATGAAAAAATGAAAAGCATTATGTCACCTTTTGAGCAATAGGTTGCAAGATGTGGTGTGAGATTGCGACAAAAAAATTAATATCAGTGTGAATGTGCCAAGCCTGTGGGAAAGGGGCATCCTGAGCGCCAGGTAAAAGCTTCCCTTGGAACCATGGACGACCACAAAGGTTCCTATGCCCATTACTGTACAGTTGGTTTGTGATGCTTAAGATGGTTTAATGAGAGGGGGAAATGTTGAAAGATTGTCAATAGGAAAATTTACACAATTCATTACAACTCATTACACCAACATTGATTTATTTAAAAAAAAAACACAGCCCCTTGGAACCTCCCCTCCTTCATGGTTTCTCAGAAGGTCCCTTGGGTCGTCTCAAAGAGTACAGACACGCACAGCGTGGCCAGACGCCAGTCATATCAACAGCGGCTGCCCAGTAGAACGGGAGACTCTCTGGGCATCTAAAATCCCAGGGGAAACGTACATCCTACAGTTTCTCACAAGCTCATAGCAATAAATATCGCGTGCATAAATGACACTTGGCTATTTATCTCAAAACCGGCTCCTGGGAGACTCTCACCTCTTAATTCATGTAAGGATCGCAATGAGCCCACAAGAGACCTATCAAAACAAAGGCTTACAACGTCTAGAAGTTCTTTGGGCTATTTTTCTATCGATACCTAAAGCTATTAGAGAATTACAGATTTGTATCACGTTAAGGAAATAACCTTTAAAACTGCATACATCTACAGCTCTTTTAATATTTGAAGAAATGACTTTACACCAATGTATAGCAGTATACAGGGGTCTTTTTAATAACACCTGTGAACACCACGCACGAAAAATGCATACATTGAGGAGCATGACCTTTCAGGTCCTGATTCAATTCATGATTTTATTTAATTGCTTGGCAGAAGATTACAGTTTTCACACACTGGTAAAATGCAGAGGCCCTCCAGAGACCTGAAAACAGACAACTACGCCGCCCGGTGCCGTAGCATACACTGGAATTCCAAGAGAGAGGTTTCTTGATGGTAAACAGGGAATAAAATACCATGTGTGTCTGCACAGAGAAGTTTTATTTGGTTTGGACCGGCGATCGTGATGCAAAAGTTATGGGTGGCTTCCAATCTTTGCGTGTGCTGTTCCTCAGCAGTACGCAGCAGAACGACCGATTCACATTTAGGCCAAAGAAAAAGAGACAGCATCTGTTATTCCGATCAGGCTCAGAGTGCACTAGGCGGGAGGGATGCACGATGCATCTCAGCTGGAGAAACCCTCGCTGAAGGATGACGAGCTACTGCAAGAGCGTTTCTATCCCAACTCTAACTGAGACACGGCCTTATTGAACCTACCTGAAAAAAATATGAAAATAAATAGATATATGGCATGCTGCTTCTGAGAGATTAAAAGAATAGGTGAATATCAGCAGGCGGGGAGCACCTAGTTGCTGAGTGAGATAATGACAACATCAGTGTTATTATCTGCCACCCTGACCCCTCTGACACAGACCTCCCGCCATCCAATCCCTTTGACCCTCCCTACTGGGCACCATAATCCCTCTGACCACCCCTACTGTCTACCCTGACCCCTGTGACCACCCCTCCCGGGCACCCTGATCCCATTGCCACCTCCCATCTGGCCTCCCTACCCCCACCGTATTTATCAGCATAAACCCAGTAGCGGTGCACAGGCTTCTCAATCCTCTAACCTCCAGAATCTTTCTGCACTGTCACCGATTTGTCCGTGAACCAGACTTCTCTCATCCGACACAAACCGCACGGTGGCATCGTACATTATGAGTACATCACATACATCACAGAGCACCCCTAAATGCAACCCACTGCACATTCTACTGTTAATCACTTATAGATATTTGAGCCTACTAATAACGAGGTAATATGCTGAATTTGACAATTATTGGCATGAGAAATAGGCTCCGCCTACACTTCGGAGAGAGTGGTTGCACCTTTAAAAAAAGCACAGTGGTAACGCTACCAAAGAAAGTTAAGGACATACTTAATATCTCCTGGGTCAACAATACAGTGTCTATCATTGTCAATTAGCAACTGGCTATTTGAAAAAACCGCATGTGCAAATACTCTATACACTACGGGTAAAAGGATAGATACACTAGGCATAGTTGAGACTTGAGGAGTTTTAGGCCTGTTATTATATTATTCAAATATAATATCCAGACCAGAATAAGTGGTTAGAAGATGGATGAATGCTTTAAAGTTTGCACAAAGTTTTTGAATAAGATGTTGGACTTGCTGTTGTTTACATACCCTAACAGGCCATTTTAAGGGAGCCTAACGAATGACTCAGGCCTTCCTCTTCGTCTCCTGCTGCTGCTTCAGCACCATACGCTTGGAGTTTGTACTTATGCCAGAATCAGTTGGATCACATCCCTGACATTGACAGGGACAGTCCACGTTCCACGTGTTCATGGAAAAAGTAGCACATGTTATTTTTTTAAAAGTTTTTTTCTGCAGAAAGTCTGTGGGAAAGAATTTGTGTGCTATTTCCAGTTTTGTCATCGCTTGTCCTAAGTGCCTCTTATGATGCCTCTCTATTGCCTTCACAGCTTTCCAATATGTGGCCCCAGTGCATATACTTTCACTGAGAGTGACCGTGCGTGTGCACGTGAATTACGGCTAATATTCAATCGTTCACGGCGAATCGGCTTTCGGTTATCTACCGCTGGTGGACCAAACGGACTGGACATGGCCACTTCCCCAGGAGGACCAGATTAGCAGAATAACACAAGCTGAAAGCAGAACTACATCTAAATCTTCTGCCTCTGGTACATCAGGATGGCTCTAGGGATCATGCAATGTTTGGGTAGCGTGGAATCTCTGTGGCCAAGGATCAAAAACTGTGATTCGCTCAATAGCTGCAGATTACTTACTTTTAATGACTGCAGAGCCTGAATTTAAAGAGGCAGAGGGTGCATTGGAAATTGCATACTTATACAGTATGTACTGAATCTCTCCAGAAGCCTACTATTCGACCATTAAGGTAATATGTACTGCATGTGTGCATGAGAACAGCAGGCATGCCGTCAACTTATGTAACTTGGTATTTTTTTTCTACTGAAATTTGTATAGAGACAGCACTTCCTACATCAATTTCTGAGCAAGTGACGTTTTTCCTCTCTGGTTGCAGCTCCAGCGGCCTTGTGGGATAGCATAACGTCCATCCGTTGTGCGCTTTAAAATTTTACAATATGTAGGACGTCATCCGGGCAGTCGTGGTGGGATTGGGGGGCAGTCAGGATGATTCCAGGGGCCTCTGAGTGACAGGGGCCCTAAAAATTTTGGTGAAAAATTGGTCTGGGGTGGGGGGGGCAAAATGGTATGCTTTCATGGGGCCTAAAACCTCTAGTGGTACCCCTTTTTGCCTAGTGTCTCAACCATACTGGGGATTCGGACATACTATTTATTTGGCATACTATATTTTTGCCTACTACATACCAAACAAGTCTGCAATTTTGGATGCGCTCTGGGTCTCTGGATTGTGATCCCCCTGGAAGTTATTCATGTGCTTTATGGCGGAGTGAAAGGCGTCCACCCACAATACAGCCGGGTTTCTACAACACGGCCAGTGGATGGGAGTCTGCATTGAACAAATTCATTAATACAAGAAAACAGTAGAAAAACTATCAATGCAATGTAGAAAAGTATCAGTTCTCTAGCTATGTGATACATGTCAGGACTATATAAGAAAGAAACTGAATGAATGGATGGGCAGATATTTACTGACAAGGAGGAGGATAATGACTGATATACCTGAAGTTAATTAATGGTTCTAAAGCTGTGGCAAAGGCGTATCCATTATCAGGAAATACAGCACTTTTCAAAGGAAGGGCACCAGGAGGTTGCCAATAAAAATTCAGAAGTGATTTACTGGGCATACTGTTGCCCTTATGGAAACTAGAGTAAAAGAGAAACCTGCATTTGTTTGTGAAATTCCACAGAACTTTTTTTCAACTCAACCACATGCTAATTCCCAGGAAAGCAGGAAAGAACCCCAGACCCACCATGCTAATGTCCATTGATGTGCTCTTTCCCAGCACAATCGTTCCATGCGTCCACTTGCAAGATTCCCATTTAATTCTTCACAAAAAATACCAAGCCAATTAGCTGATAACCACAAAATTCAGTTTCCGTTTTGATGAAATCCACTCTAGTGATTTAATAAAAAGGTCACTTGTTCCACCGCAGTGATTTTGAATATAATAGGAGACCCTGTAGATTTATATGCAAGTAAACATGGAGGTGTGTTATCGCGCAGGATTTTAATTAAATGTGACAGAAACAAGCACAGTGCTTCTCCTAGGAAAAGGACATCCCATTGCCTTGATGAATTTGCTAGATGAGCTATAACAAGCTGAAGCCCAGAGCCTGGATCTTAGCTGCTCTCCCTCTACATCCCTCTCACTCCCTCTGGATCCAAGTGAGTGTAGTTAGCTGCGCCCACTGATGACATGTACAGTTTTGCGATATACCTCCACATCCTTGATGGATGTTGAATAGGATACTGATCGTCTTCTCTGAGACTCTAAATCTGGGGTGGGCAATCTTATCCACAAAGGGTCAGTGTGTATGCAAGTTTTTGGGATAACATTTAGGTCAGCTGTTCAAACCCAGGTGTGAGGACTCTTCAGCCAGTCAGTCCTCTAATTAGTAATCTAATCAGGGAATTGCAGTGAAAACCCACAGACACAGTGGCCCTTTCTGAATAAGATTGGCCACCCCTGTTTTAAATGATGGTCAATATCAAAACGATGTGGATATCCTACGTCGGTATGATGAATGTCCTTTGAAGCAGTGTTTATGTCTTTGGTTTATAACTATCTGAATGATCTCAGCTGTTTCTGGGGGGTGGGTAAGAAGCTGACAGAGTTAACGTCATGATCTTCCATTCCTCTCCAAGGAGGACGTCTTGATCCCAATGCCGTGTGCCTCCTCTCAGATCCCCTTAACCTCAGCCCGATGACATTGGTCCAGTCAGCAAACAGTCCCAAGAACAGAAGATGCCCTGATAAATTATTTGCACCCTTCAGCCCCTTTCTGAAAAGCAGCGGGCGAGTAAGTACATCTCTCATTTTATATTTAATAGGGGCGGCTCAACGGGGAGGGCGGAAACCGTCAGCAGAAGCTGCAGAGGCTCGTCTCGGATGGCGGAGCTGTCAAAGCTCTTCAAGGTTCTGCTGGTGTCTCATGCGACTCGACCCAAAGACCTTGTCTGACTGACTGATGGGTACCAGGAGGTTGGTGGTAGGGAGGGTGGGGGAGGTGGCTCAGAGGGGAATCAGCCAATGAACTGCTGCAGTTGGACTTTGGACCGGGAGGTGGGGGTGAAGGAAAATGTATGGGTGGCGTGTGGTGCTTAAAGATTGAGAGAAGCATTTTGCAATATTGCTTGAAGAGGCTCTTTGATGGATGTACAAAGTGGGTCATGATAGGTAGCTTAATGCTCATAGTACTTTGAATGTCTGTGTCTCTATTCCCACTAAGACATCAACAATCTGACAGTCTTAAAATGACATTCATAAACATTTCCTGAAGGCTACTCAGCTGTAGACACTGATTAGGTTCATTTCATGCACACTGGGCCACTACGAGCATCTGGATTTGACGGTTCAGAGTAAAGTCTCTGGCCCGAATTACATAAATGGGGGGGTTGCCAGAATTTAGCATGTGCTGGGGGAAGGAAAACCAAACACTCCCCCCATGTTGCTGCTAATAAAGAGCATTAAAATTTTTAAGTCAAATAAGCCAATCACAAAGCCTCGTCCCAAACAACAGCGTTAAGCCTTATAATGAGACATTTGAGAGCAGTGTCTAATTTTACAAGTAGTAGGTAGTAAAAGCCTTAAGCTGATTACATCCAGAAAGTGGAAAGATCCTGGATTCTGCATGCACCCTTTAAATGCCTTTCCATGTGTCCCCCCATCCACATACTCGCACCGTTTCAAAATAAGCCTGTCAGATGCCCCGACTGCAAGTTCTGCAGCATGCGGGACGGAAGGTTCGAAGCCAAGGGGGGTGGGGGACACTGAGGTTCGTGTCTGCCTGGGTACAGAGCTTATTACGCAGACTGGCCCCAAAAGCATGATTCTGCAGCTCTTGCGGTGGGGGCGACGTAATTGAGAAGGGATGAAGGCAAAGGCATGAAACACTGGGCTTTCTGTGGCGTTCACCACAGGTCAGGGACACAGAGGGGCAGCCCAATCTCCCATCGAAATTATTGACGAACACCAAAGCGTGTAACACGCCAGCACACAATGCACCCGGCCTACCTGGAATTCTCACAGTGCCGCATGTCTTTATACTGCAAACTGCAGGTGCCCCAATGGATCACCGTCACAATGAGCCACATGATCTATAAACAGTGGTTGGAGCTCGTTCTGGAACTCTCCGCATGGCCAACTGGTGGCACGCCAGGCAAAATCCAGGTGAGGGGAAAAAAGGATTGGGGATGAAAAAAAGCAAAAACTGTTATAGAGAGAGAAAGGGAGGAAAAGAGGTACGGGGGGGGACTCAGCAGGACAATGGGGCGCGTCTCAGCCCGTCAGCCTGTTTGTTGACTGGAACTGCACACATCAGTGGTCATCCATTGAGGTCTAATGGACTAGGCGGCCCCGGCTCAGAGAGTCTAATGCAAATAACGTAAGCAATACCAGCGGGGGCTCCTGGGATACAGCCCCCCTCTTGTTCAGACCTGGGCTTGTGTAAGAAGAGGAAGGGTCGCAGGCAAAAGCAGGCAGCAGTGCACTATCCCATACTGCTCACTGTCAACGAAATGTGTGTGCATGTGTGTCGGGGGGGGGGGGGGCAGAAAAAGTGAGCCTTGTACGACTAGCTGCCGAGAACCCAGGGGATGTTTGTGTATAGCGGCATAATTAAGGAAAAACTAAATCAAGGTTATCTGAGGAAACACATACTTAAAAAAATCACCCGGATCCAAAGTTTATTTAATTTTATTATTAATTATGACAGGAAACAGGTCATTTTTAGTGCCAGAACACTGCTAAAAAGCTATTTACAGGACCAGTCTGGGGTATGTTTACTTATGATAATTTATATTCATTGGCTGTATTAAAACAATTAAAAATCAGGATGAAAGCATACTGCGTAACGTACAAGGGACTGGTACTTGGAATAACAAGGGCCTGTTAGTAATAACATGGTCAGGTTGTAGGTAGGTGTGTATGAGCAGCAAATTGTCCTGGAGATTGGAGTTATCACAGACAAAAACCTCCCGTCAAAACCCAAAAGACTGGAGGTCAAAGGTCAACATGAGCACATGACTGCAATATTTAACCACACGACGGATTCCAGTTGCAGTTTTGGATTCCACTGCGATTTGGGTTTTATCCTCCATGCATTTTAACCACTGCCTCAGCTGCATATGTCACATTTCCTAGATCTGCACGCCAGTACATGAAATCATACACAACATAAAGGAACAAAACTGGTAAATAACACACCAGTCCAGCTGCACCAACAGCAAGCAGCTCACTGCACGTAGGCCTGAAGTGTGAATATAACACAAGAGAAAAGGGGCATATGAGAGACAACATTCATTAGACCACAACTTTAACCGACGACAGCTAGCAGTTCTGCACCTAGTATTTCAATATGATTTCATCCCGAGTCTGTCCACATCTGAGACGTTCATCCATCATTCTCTGTGAAAACTCAAAGGTGTTGCCCCTTTGTCCACATACTGTGACTCATCTCTTCCCTCGGGAATTGCTGTTAGTGTCACTGTTTGCACTCGCGCTCACCACATCTAAAGTATTACTTACCAAGTTTTTCTTTATTTTTTTTTAAAACACGCCATCTCAAATGACGTATGTGAAAAATGCCGTTCCGTGCCTTTAAATGGTTTCGCTATTTATCTAGTTTTTAAATGTTTCAACGGGGCATTGCATTTCAGCCTACTCTTCAAAAAATTATCCTACAAGTAGAATATGTGAGTTTTCTATCTTTTTATCTCAGAAAAATTTAAATGGCCCCCACAGTTGAAAGTGGTTCCCATCATTCAGAGTTTCATATCTTGACGAGGGTTGGCTTGTGAATCTGAACCGTTGACCCACAGGCTCTAAATAAAGACATAGAGTTTCAAATTTATTTAAAGTTTCAAAACAAAATGGATATCAGATAGAGGCAGACACGCACGCCGAGAAAAGCGAAGCGTTTTTCAGCATGTGGGCTTGATCCAGCCGTGAGACCTTTCTGCCACCTTAAGACGCTCCCACAGTTCAGCCAAAACATCGCCTTCGCAAGCAGCAGACTTTCATTTGCCCACCGTCAGTCCACAGAAGGCTGCTGACTAGGCACATTCAAAGCACAGCACATTCATTTGGGTTTAAATTTAAGACCGGAATAAACCTGCGGTCTGCTAAAATTCTCCAAAACTCTCACTTATTTTACCACCCGTGCCCAAGTGAGGTGCGGTTATCTGAAAGCAGAGATGTTCCCCGGCCATTAGACCCTCGTGTGCAGAAGAGAAAATACTCCAAATCTCATTTGCGCATTTTGACAACTTCAGGGCAAACCACGAATGCAAATCAGCTCAAACGATTCACAAAATATACAGAAAATACACACTTAAAATTGTTGTTTCATTATAGGAATCTGGGGTTCAGGTTAAGAATGGCTTAGAAAGACTTTTCATTATACACTTAGTTTAAAAATACCTTTCTTTTGTTTTTTATCCCGGTTTGATATCTCCCCTGAAAGATCTTCACTTGTTTTGCTTCAGTTGTTCTGCCTTTCAGTTGTGCCAGAATAAGCACATAGTAAAACCAGAGCCCCAGAATGTTTGTGCGTCTTCGAAAATGAAAGATTAACAGTCAAAAGCACCTATCTGAACTTGTGCAAGTCAGTCAGAGGTTTCGTTCTCAACACAAAACACGGCAGTGGCCACACAAGCCGCGGTACATGCAGTAAGACAGTAAAGTGATGTTTGGTGTGACATCCTTCACACTGAAAAAATATAGAATTTTTAAGATGTAAATTAATCTGTGAATTTTGAGCATTTGTCTATATTCAGCCCTAGAGGTGACATGAAAAGATATGCAAATTGACTTATTGATACTAAGCTTTTCTGAGCTCCGAGGGATTTCATTTGCCAATATGCGTGTAAGTCTCACGTGCATAATGCCGGAATTGCCTGAATACTTAACAAACAGGAGTTCACAGTTTGTGGTTGTATTTGCTTTACACGCAGTACATCCCGTTTGATCGTCTTGCATTAGGATACCGCCACGCCGTGTGTATTCTGAGGTCTCGGCGTAGTCATGGGGATAGAGGTTCCTGGCGCTAGGAACACATTCCAGTCTCTCCGACGTGCCATCCCGCCACTAAAGTCTCAATTAACACAAGACTACGGAAGAAAGGAGAGGGCCAAATCGCTCAGCTCCCCGGTGCACAGATGGGGGCTGGGCTCAACTGGGCGCACAGGAAGCAGGCCAACACCTGCTGGCCACCATCCGCCCACCATCCCCCCCCCCCATAGGAGTTCCCGGGCTCATGGAAATAGTCATGGCCCAAGGCAAGAAGCGGGGGTTGAGTGAGCCGTGTTAAAGAATGCGGCTGCCACAGGTAAAGGTCATCTAAAGAAGAGCGCTCAGGCGGGGGAATGTAATACTCGTAGGAAACCTGGGGAGAGAAACAGAGAGAGAGGGAGAGAGTTCAGCGCGCCGTGTTACAGCAGGACAGCGCGGTTGTTGGTGTGTAGGGGGAGGGGAAAGCCACAGCTACAGTTGAAATGACCCCATCCCAAAACAGTTAATGCAAAGTGGTAGTATACCTGTGGGACAGATTAACTGACATATTGGATTTCAACGGCCAGGGGGATGTCCACCCCTCCCAAGGCCTAAATCTACTACTTTAAAATTCTTTCAGGTTAGCTCACCATGCATTACTAAGGTGACGGCGACTTAGCATTTCGCGACTTGAGACGCATCCAGTAGGCTCGCACAGTCCTGAATTAGTCTTAAGTTGTCCCTAGACGGGAATTTTTTGTGAACTGGCCGGCTGCGGTCAAAACGCTGAACAATCCATCATTTCGGTTTGCTCTGCTGCCAAAGCTTCAGTTAAGCTGAGCCAGATCTGTGGCTCCACAAACAAGAGCGAGTCTTTTGCGAAACTCGCTCTTCATTCATCGCGGAGCCCGTCTCAGCGTCAGTTGCCCAGAGATGTCATTGCCATGGCACGTCAATGTCACTGACGGGAGAAATGAGGTGTTGAAAATCATGGCGAGTGACATTTCTGTGTGATGTCAGTCACCAACCAGTTTAACCCTCTCCTTGTAAGTTACATCACCGCTTCCCAAGGCATAAAACCAGCTCCGGGCTCAGGCTTGATCCCACACCCAGGTGCTATCGGAGCCTCCTTCCCCCCTTTACTCCTTAACCTGTTTTCATAGCTTTGGGAAGAAACTGGAAGCAATAACAAACTAGCTCAAGAGGTTTGAGGAGATCCCGTGCTTTTATTTTTTCCTCACCCTGATGGGTCTGGTTGAGAGATACCAGCACATCCCTAAACTGCCAGTCAAAATCCAGATAAGAGGAATATTCAACAGTTAGGCTCCTATTTGCTTAACTGAGAATGACTTGGCATGTTCTTGGCTTCCAGCTCACTATTAATACATATTTCATTGGGAGCATTTGGGGTGGGGGAGACATTTTAATCACACGGTCTTTTCTGATTGGCTGTTTACAGAATATTCTCTCCGCTGTACATGTGCCCCACACATGCTCTTCTGGTCCTTTCTGCGGCTGGGAAAGTTAACAGATCTATAAACCATGACACAGACAAATAGTGACACATGGAGACCATCTTGTGAGAACTCCTGACCCAGTGGAGAAATACCACACTTTCCACACATGTATCCCCTATGATCAAACACTAAAAGTTCATTTAAAAAGTACAAAAGAATTAGTGTCTCTAAGAAACTCAGTCAGGGTTAATGAGGTAGAATCCAGAACTCACGTCTCCCACATCCACCACCAGCTTTTTGGCAGAAGTGTCCCATGAAAACTCAACATGTGTAGCACAGGAATGTACCATCATGATGTACTTGATCTGCTTCATCGGGGTGGCATCTGTTATTCCGAGAAACACTTGCCAGCTCAGCCTGGACAGGATGTTCGTATAATGAGATTTCTGAAGTGCATTTCATACAGGAGCTCGTGATGCGCTCTCGCGGACATCCGCTGGACGGTAAGTGCGAGTGACAACTATTAACGACGCCATAGCTGCCGATAAAAGGAGAGGAGCACAGGATGCTTGGTGGGTGCTCCCCTACGTGGGATGCTTGGTGGGGGCTCCCTACACGGGATGCCAGTCTGTTGCAGTGCAGTTACTAAGCGCACAGTACAGGGAGTCTCGGTTTTGGACTAGGGTTGGAAACCCACACAAATGGGGGGAAAACTTAAAAAGACACACAGAACTAGCCCAGGAATCGGACATTAATCCATGTTCGGCAAAGGTCACAGTGCTGGGGCACTCGGTCACCAGTAGCTGCTACCCTTTCAGGGTTATCCTTTTAGGTTTTAGCTGGAGTTCTCCTACTAATGTACAACCTTTAGGTAAACTGTATATGATCAAAGGTGTTCCCAGATGCTGCAGAATTGGTCATTTGGAGGTGGCAGGTTTTCCTTACAAATACGGGCAAAGTAGTTTAAAAACCACACATTTTAAAAATAAATGACTTTTTTTTGTAAAATCTTTTTTCTTTGGATGGCTGAAGAATGAAGGCCTACTGGTCGCTAAGCTTGCTAGCATGGAGCATTAGTGGCTTAGCCAGTTAAAGAGGTTTGCATCTGGCTGTGGGGCATGACAGCGGACACCCCATTAGGGCGTCTTAAACTGCAGCAGAGGTTCGATACTCTGAGTGGCTGACGAGGCTGGTGAGACCACTTGGGCCTTCTTAGGTCTTTCGACTAATTGCAGCTTAGCTAGCAGGTTAAGCTGGTCACCTAGGTGGAAAAGGCTGAGTACTGTGGGGGTCAAAAACGAGACTATTACAGGGAAAACATGAAGATGAGGGTGAAGAAACTGAAAAGTGACTCAGAAAATAATCACTAAAAAACACAAAGAAAACCAAAACTTCTACATGGGCCAATAGGCTTCCTCCATGTTTCCTCAATATGACCCAATATCACCCAGCTGACCCTACAGCTGACCCCTACCCAACAACATGGACCATTTAAAGCCAACTGGGGTTCATCAACTGGTTTGCCTCCATGCACAGGCTATGGATCTACATGTCAATGCGTAGTCTTATCCAAATCTACATGTAGTCCTTTGCAGATGCACCACCTCTCTCCTGTTCAAACTGGGTTTTGCTGGTTTCATATGTACCCTCAGTAACCATCTGTCCCAAATTTCCATTGGAAAAAGCAGTGATAATAAGGATAATACCTATGGTTCGAGCAGCTGGCCTGGCAAACGTGCACACTCCCACATGGAACCCCAGTCAAGAGCTTCATCCTTGTTTGCTTGCTAAAATCCAGTAACCCCACACACAGTTACCAGCAGTATAGGATATGATTTATGACATCCTGAACGCTTACCTGCATAAGAGACACCATGAATAATTTAAGCCGTGGCTGGGTAGGCAGGGTAGGCGAGATACCAGGAACTCTGTGTGCCTGAGTGACACAATGATAGGCCTGCTAGGAACGGTGAATCACCCTCCGAATTGGTACCGTCGGCCTGCCTCCCGGCGCGGGGCTTTGTGTAGAGTGACTGGAATGTCTTTCAACACTTTTTGGTGCCTCAAAGTCACCCACTCGCCATGAAGCATTTATGGTGTTGGAAGGCCTTTGTTGAGATGCACGAGAGGGTCACTCAGGCTGGAGATGTGGCAAAGGCTTTTGGGAGTAAGCTCTTGACACTGAGTACCTGTGCAGGTGTCGTCATGAGCGATGTTTTCCTGCAGACTTCAGCTGCTACCCTGTGCTTTACCCAACCAGGACTGAGTAAATCGCACAGCACACCTAGTTTGACTTGTACACATAGTGCATTTCGTAAATACACATTTACTGACTAATCTGTATGAATTTGCGCTATTTCTCATAATTAAATCTATATTATTTAATTTTTCATTGTCTAAATGTGGTATCTTATTTAACTTTATTGTGCAGCACTTTGATTGACTCATGCTGTCTTTTAAATGTGGTTTATAAATGAAGATGACTTTTTTTTCGGGATTTATATTTTATGTTATTTCTGAATTGTATGCACGAATACTGCCAAGACAAATTCCTACTACAAGCAGGTGTACCTGGCCAATAAAGTGAATTCTGATTCTGGTTATTATTTCGGTGGCTGCTTAAAAGGTTCTATACATTCTGCTGAAAAGTATACAGGAAGGTCGCACCCCATCGAGCTGCAGAGATCACACAAGCAGCGTTCTAAGCTCATGCCCCCCCTCCTCACATCTCGGACTATCCCCTCTCCCAGTCGGGCTGTTGTTATTTGTGCTTGTGCGTCCTGCGCGTCTCATCTGTTCTCGATCCCCTGCTGAAACACCTGATCTACAGCTGTGTTTGCACAGAGTCTATATCTAAGCCTGAAGGCGACCGCTCCTCTAGTCCTGCCAAGGAGGGTACCGGGGTGCGTGCGGGAGTGCCGGTGACGCACAATGCGAGCTTTGAAGCCCACGGAAGCCCACCCGCCCTGAGGTGAGCCCGGAAACACAGAGCCTAACGTCACTCAGGGACCCCAGCCTTCTTATGGAAACAGATTAAAACGATGTGTTTCGCATTCCTGGGGAATGTATGCATTTCCTACATTTTATGGATGGGCCCTTCTGGACGTGCGGGGGAAGGGAAGCACCCTTAAATGTATGGCGCTTTATCATGTTCCAAGGCAAGAAAAACAGACAGCAAAGGGATATCGCGGGATATACAGAGGATGCCAGGTGTGCGATCAGTAACCGCTTTTGCTTTATTCTCCTCAGGAAGACAATGAACCGCGATTGGTGGTAAGACTCTCACTTCTCCTATACATTTACCCTTCTTTGAAGATCCATACAATCCTTGTGGTATCATCTTAAAAAAATATATGCAAAGTGCCATCATTGGCTTGTATCAGATATTTCTGCCCTCGACGAGACCCGTACCACAGAATATGAAGAACTGATGAAGAATGAAGAACTCAAAATTTTTCTCCACAATGAGAGTGAACTGGATTGAAAGAGAGAGAAATAAAACAGGCAAAAAACAGTGGCAATGTGAAAGCACAATGAACCTCTCTTCATTCACGGTAAAGTTGACGTTCACTCGCTATGACAGCAAGCTGAGAAAGCCGACATGCAACGTTGCCATGCTCCTGCCTAGCTTTGTTTAAATAAAGTTGTTCTTTACTTTAGTTACTCCAGTAGTCCACTTTGGGCCCTTCCCTTATATGTGCAATCGAACTCCATTTGGACTGAGCGCAGCGCTATCCCATAATCACGGCACCCAGCGTTTTTTTTCGTGCCAAGAAGCAGCCAGATCAGGTAAATTGAACCTTGTTCCTTGAATTACTCCCAGTCTCCAGCTTCCCAGGTCACTGGGTTTCGCCCTTGGCCCGTCTGCCTGCCGTCTGGCATTCAGCGGCGGGACAAAGAGCACAAGGGGGGCCCTGTGTGCACGGCAGAGGAGGGGTGGGGGTGACACATGTCCCTTCCTGCAAGTCCCCACTCCTCATCCTGGGTTGCACTAGTGTCACTGTGGAGGGGGGGAGACGGTCATCTCTGCTTCTCAAACTCGGACTGGCTGAGAGTCCACTGGAGGGGGGTCCTGATGGCCCCTAACAACACTGACATGTTTATAAACACAAATGTAAATGGCCGTCTAAGAAAAGCTCATTCACCACTACAGGTACACCCCCCAAGTACAGGGTGTTCCCTTCAGTCGGATGTGACATATCCCCTGCTTCTCCAGCATCACCTGACTAACTTAACTGGCTTGGCAAAGACATGCTTCCCTTCAGGGTGATGGGGGATGGGGACTATCAGTAAAAAAATGTTTGCGTCTGTCTTCGGGGCCAGTTGGGGCCAAGTTGGCAAGCATGGTAAAGCGGGCCACTGTAGGGCAGAGCGTGTGACAGCGTGATGCAGACTGTGTGTGAAAGCACGTTTCAATCTGCAACATATGTTTTCTGTGTCCGCACACACGTGTCCACATGTGTGTGGGCGTGGCCGCAACGGGACACAGAAGTTGCGTGTGTCAACGCAAGTGGGATGCCAAGGCGGTCGGTCACGCTTCGCGGTAATCTGAACCAGCCAGCCGCCCACCACTGCGGCCCCTCGGCGAGTCTGCCGTGGTTGATCTCTACCACCAGGTCACAGACCTTCAGTGGGTGGAGGCTGGATGGGGGCCAGGCCACTGCCCCGTTCCTCAGGGGGCCTAATACACCCCGAGTGGAAGCACAGCAAAGGCTACATGCATAGCATGTGTGGATCAAAACCAGTGTGCTAAACACGGTAGCAGTTCTTAACCATACACACACGCAAAGGAGGATGATAGCAACGCAGACTATGGAATTAATCGCAAACGTAATGCTGAAACACTGGTGGCATTATGGATGAGATGCATGGAATAAAACTCAAGGAAAGGGGCCTCCATCATAGGCTTGACATTTAGCGAATGTTGGGGGATGTCCGGCATCACAAAGGGGTTGAAAAGGGTGCAGCTAAGCGACACACTTCCCTTTAAAGGAGGGCCAGACGCTGCGCGGGTACAACGATGACGCCTGTCCTCAGCTCATGCTAGATGTTTAGTGCAGAGACAAGGATCTCCTGTTTTTCGTTGAACACAAAAAAAGACAGATTCACCTTTCACTGTCGTACTTCCAGACAAGTTATCCAAAGAGCTCAGCCTTTAAATAGGGAACTGAATGGTGGAACTGCACCCTATGAATAGCTAGGAGTACGCATAATTTCCTCATTTTCAACATATTCCTGTTTATACAGACACTCCCAGCGTTAGCATGGTCTGTGTTACGATATTTAGACTTTACGATGGGTAAATGTTTTTCACTTGCAGTACATTATTCACTAAATTACATGAAATGTTCAACACTTCATTGTAAAATAGGCTTTGTGGTAATGATTTTGCCCAACTGTAGGCTAATGTAAGTGTTCTAAACATGTTTAAGATAGGCTAGGCTAGGCTATGATGTTAGATGTACTGTATTAAAATGCATTTTCGCCTTATGATATTTTTACCTTACAATAGGTTTATCGGAACATAACCCCACTGTAACCCAAGGAGCGTCTGTATTTACTTATTTAGGAGATGCTTTTATCTGAAATGACATATAATTGAAAAAGCATTTCGGGCAAACAAAGATGAAGCTGATGAGAAAACAACCGGGGTTGTTGGCTTTGCCAGGGGGAACTGACCATGAAACCTCTCTGCTGACCGTGAGATTCAAACCAGCAACCGTCCAGCGACACACAGCTTCGCTATCCACGCTCTGCCTAACTTATAGACGGGAAGTTACCTTGGAAGATTGCTGACAGTGAGGTTTATCCTCTTTTCAGTGAGTTTAGTAAAAGCAATGATAAAGAGAACGAAGCCAAATGTGAAGTGGTGACACACCATCGGCGGGAGCGGTGTCAGATATAAAAACAAACCCCGACTAACCAACGGGGAACGTCTTTACAGCCAACAGCTGCACTCATTGTCCAAGGTCTTTTCTGTCTTTTTTTTCCTGCCCTCTGCGTTGCTGGAGGCCACACAAGAGCTTCGCTCAAGCTTACCGCTAGCTTCTGTACCCGTGCCACACCGGTCCCATCCCAAGGCGTCTCTCAAATTCCACGCTTTTGGAAGCGCGAGCCTGTCAGAGTGACCTGGGCAAGCTTCACCTCTCCCTTTCCAGTCCCTTTCTTCCTACTGCACTCCCTGAGGAACACGGCACGTGCTTCTCCTGGACGGGATCTACTCCGGTAGTGTGGAGAAAGACAACGCCTCGACATCATGGCGGACGTCCTAATTAACCAGGGTGTTCAAAAGCTACCCCAAGCCAAATCAGCGAGGAGTAGGAGCTTGCCATCAGTGGTGGCTGTCCGCAGACAAGCTCCTGCCAGACACAAGGACATAGTAAATGTTTCATTTGTGTAACTTCTGTGATATTCTCTAGTTAATTTTTTTTTATATTATCAGTATCATATAAATCCTAAAATAAGGCACATTAAGATTTCCTCAACAGATTTCACACTGGCTGCATGTTTCTTTGTATCAAGTAAACCAAATTATAATCATTGTTATTACTACTCTTATAGCTGGTTGTTATCCCTGGAAATATAGCTGGCATTCCTCAAAAATGTCCTGTCTTCTATCTGCGTCTATGGTCTTCCCAAAAGCCTCTTGTATGCACTGATTTTCAATAGCAAGGTTGGAGGGATTCAAATTAATTAACCTCAAATATTAATGAGCTTCTAATTACCGTAACACGTTACCTTTCCAGTTTAAAAACTTTTATATTACTGACAGACAAGTGCAGTGCACACATCACTGGCTATACAGCTTATATATCAACAGCATTTATTTACAGAGCACATCCTGTTCACACCATTGGGCCTTAAGCGCAATACATGAATTCCAAAAGTCTTCATGAGAGAATTTCACTCAAGCCTCTTACTAAGTGACTGCATCTGACTGCTTGGTTTTTAGGAAGTGCGGTGATGATACATGTATGTGGCGTGTGAGCTCAGAGTCACGGGCAAAAGCAGTTCTCAAAGTCCAAATCACCAGAAAGTCTGAGCTTCACATGGAAAAGTTTATTTCAAAAGATCAGAAAGTGATTAAAGGCACGTTTTGGCTTCTTTGCCTATAAAACAGCAGCCATGCCTAACCTTTCCATCTCCACGTAAGAATCTCGAGGACAAGCCGCCATCTGTGAATGATTCACACCCAGCCTGCGACGCTTTTGCCACCTGCCCAGAGATGATGGCAACAATGATGTCACCGGGTGGCATTTCACGGCACACTTTGTGAATCCTGTTTCCTGAGGTCACCCACTTCCTACTGTAAGTCAGAATTCTATCCAGGAACATGGCTCTCTCCATCCATGCAACATGGTTTGCGTCCTTCATGATGTTGGAGTCACGAAAACCCATGCTGCTTCTCAGTCTCTACAGCAAACCCAACACTGATGATGTCCTCTCAACTGTGAGGGCCAGTTCAACATCACCTTCACCAGCAGTAATTATGAGTGTGACAACTTTCTACTGCATGCCTACCCCCCTCCCTTAGTGATTTTTATCCAGGATTTCTGGCAGTGTGCCAGCACGGTTCAGGTTTAACCAAACTAGGGTAACGCTATTCCACACCTGTCGCCATTTACTTGTCATATGGCGTGAGGAACAGGAGGGCAGTGTGAGATCTCCTTTCCCTTCTCTGCCCCCCCCCCCCCCCACACCCATTCTATGGTTCATCTTTTGCAAATCCACTTCCTGTTTACTCTCCCTGCAGACACAGTTGCCCAAAGTATGAGTGACGAGCCCGGATCTGGTGGGAGGGGTGGTATGTTACCGCAGAGGAGCCTGGGGCTCTGAGACGGACTGTCACGCACACGTCACCCACCCACACCTACCGCTAGTAATCTTTTTGACATTTTTCACGTGCAATATGTTTCCCCAGACATTGTTCTTTTTGGTTTATAGCCAGGAACACTCTGTGGATGTTCAAAGAATGAATCTCCAGCACACTGGGCTACCTAATTATTCTTGCAGATTAACGCAGATTTAAAAGTTCTTTAGTCATGTTTTCTTGTTCAGTATAAAAGTACAGTGTCAGGAAACATTAAGAGACTACATTTTTTAACAAATCTGCATTTGTTAAAAATTGGTTTAATCCTGGTTCTACTGGCAGAAGGCTCCGCTGAGCGGCAGGCTGCTTCCAGATTCAAAATTTCTAAGACAGCGGTACACAAGAACAAGGTGAAGCGGGAGATACTGGGATCGACCAGAAACCAGCCAGGTAAAGGGCAGAAGTGACTTTCTAATGCCAGAGATGACCATCAACTTACCCGGCATTGCCTCAAAAATTGGAGGATGACCTCACGTGACCTTCAATAGGAATGGGAAACATTAATTGCAGGTGTGAAGTGCATTGCTAGGACAGTTCGTATCAGGCTCCTAGAAGCAGGACTGATGACCCCTACAGCATGGAAGAAGCCCTTCATCAGTGAGAAGCAGAGAAGAGTCCGGCTGCAGTGTTGTTATATATATTTTACTCACAGATGAACACCCATAAATCGAGAAATGAGCGAAACAAAAAAATGGTCTCTTAATTTTTTCCAGAGCTGAAAATATATATAAACCTCAAACATACATTCGTGTAGGAAAACCAAAGCCAGAACATATGGCATCACTGCCAAATGACTCCAGGCTCCCCCATCAGGGGTCCTCACTAAACCAGTCCCTGGGCCCTAAAATACCAGTCGGACAAACCAGAAGGACGCACAAGTGATGGATGAGCTAGACCGCACTGCCGTGAGACCTCACCTGGGCCACAGGTACACAGTCAGCGTGTGAGTGTGTGTGTGTGTGTGTGTGGGGGGGGGGGTGGTCTACCTGCATTACAAGAACCAGGGGTGGAAATTTCATGTCGGAATCCAGACCAAGATTTAGTTTCAACCAACCAGTTGAGTACTCTGTGACTGTGACTCTTTATACTCAGCTGGTTGGTTGAAATAAAATCTTGTTCTGGAATTTAACTTTCTGGACTGGAAACATCCACCTCTGATAAGAATAACACATTTGCAGATTAGTCTTCTCTAAATATTTGGATAATAATACTCTGGGTTCCTTATAGCCTTCCACACAGCCAAAGGGAGAGCTCATCACCTGCTGTTTCACAAAGAACACTGACCATAGCAATAAAGTTTTAAAACTTTTGAGAGTTTTACCAGAACCATTATTTGAAGAGTTTGCTATAAAGATTAACAACCCTAACACATTTGCATCTCTTGCGTCAAAGGCTTGCATGGTTATTAAAATCTGCAGAAGGCAATATTCCTATGTTTCATACTCGGTCTCTGAAGGACTGGCTGAAGTGTTTGCTGTAACTGATAGATGAACCCAACCCTCTCTTCTAAAGCACCATGTCCTTTTGAGCATGATAGTAGAATCTTATCCCCCCCAAAAAACCCAAAATCTAACCAGGCCAGTATAAGCAGTTAAGTATGTTGTGGGCTGTGCCAATCCCACTCAGACAATAGCACCTTAAAAGTGAGTGAGCAAGGTGTCACCTCATTAATGTAAGAATTACATATGTAGGTGTCCACTCTATTGCCTGTTCCACGACATTACAAAAAATGCCAATTTCTTTCAATGGAAATGAACAAGGATGTTATTGATTATATATTGATTGTTTTCATGCATGTGCCTTCAGGGTTAAACTCTTGGCGTTTGGGGGCTTTGAGGTGTCTAGATAATCTCTAAGAGTAATTAAGTTCTGGTCCCTTTGAAATGGATATGATTAAAAAAAAAGTGGTGAAATGTCACATTGTGCTGTCATATTGTTTTATCTAATTCAATTAATCTTCAATATTGTAACTCCGTTCAAAAGATGATGCCAGTGGCTTTCATGTACAGCCGCTGTGCTTTTTAAAAGTGAAATATTTTTAGGGCCGAGTTAATTTCTTTCAGTAAATATTTCATCTAAAAATATACAGGGTCCGATACTTAAGAAAAAGCGATACTTCTTTGCAAAAACGTCCATTATACCAATTAAAGACTGGAAGTACCGTTTCATGCCGATTAATACTCAGATGTTACTCATAACTAATCTAGTCGCATATATTGCAGACACAGAGGTGCAAACATTTTGTAAACATCTACGACATATGATCAGTAGGCTACATAATCCTCAAAAGTCATTTGATTAAGGACAAAGAATTGTCTTTTTTACGCCTTTACACAAAGAAGGGAAGAATTCTGTCACTGTAAAGTCTGTACAGGCAAACGAATAAGGGTGTAATTCTAAGCTAATATTCATATTCATTTATTAATATAAATGTCATAGTATTGGTATTGCATAGACATATTATATACACTCTCCCAGAGCACAGTAAGGTCCAGCGGTATTCGCCGACCGCTATTGAGGCGCAGCAGCCATGTGGCTCGGCTGGATAGATATAACAGAACAGCAGATTACGTTGTCAGAAAGAAAAAACAGAGGAGGGACAGGACAGAGAAGGAGACAGCGAGAGAGAAGAGAGGACTCCAAAGGGTGAGAGAGACTGCACAGTACACCATAGTAAGACAACACACACGGAGCGCTCCGAACTGCGAAGTTTCCGAAGGGACCTTTGCTACCTTGTCACCTTCATGTCGACTCTGTTGGATATTTTCACACCGATGCTATGGTTACTTTTATTACGGTAGGACGGCTCTACAGACCTTCTCAAATGTGCATCGTTCAGTTTGTTTTATATTTTTGCATAGCGATTTACCACTCACTGACTTCTCACGGCGCTGCTGTAATTATGAAATCGTGCAAAAATGCACATTTTGACAATAGTAGATGCAACACTGGCAGTTCGGGCCAATAACGTGCAAGTTTCCAACTTTCGTACGAGTTGTAATTTCATGTGGTATAAAAATGTGCCGTTTGTTGTAACAATATATGGGTATAGTTAGTAAGAAACTGAGAAAAGTGGAATGCAGTGCCAAGTGACGTATGGTAACTATTTTCCTATAAAACATGTAGTGCTCCCCTCCACTTTCCCAAAGAACTAGATATAGACGGAATGTGAAATGATCTGTTCGGCGCACATCGCCCAAGGGGGGAGTACAAACCAGTACGGGCGCTGCCGCTTCTTCATTTAGACGGAATGCAGCCCTATTACAGGTTAGCAGAACAGACGAAATAGACCACACGACTAACCAGGTGCAAACACGTACCGTGGTTTGTCACTTAAACTTTCTATAAGATCAAGGTGAAATGCATTTTAAAATCATCCTTCCATTGGTAGCTAAAGCGTGGTAGTTGTCATTAGTGGGTAAGAGTACTAATATTGTCAATCGGGATAAGGAATCAGGATAACGAAAAACAGTGTTTTGCACGAGAATGCATGCTGAAATGTTAGATTCATTGTCTCTACAGCTTTTACATTATTCAAAGGGAACTACGATTATTTATTATTAAGGAGTGAAAACGTACAGGACACTGTAAATGTAATATAGTGCCGGGCTGTTCAGCGCGTAAAAGAAACCCCCTTTGATCGTCGCGCCTGCACCGGGTCTATCCCGTAAAACTTTCGCGGGACCGCCGTCTCTTCCCACCTTTTGCACCTGAATAAGGTGGCAAAAAATCCGCGCAGTTGTGCACAATCTGCACGATCGCAATCGCGGTAAAAAAAAAAAAAACATTAGTTTTTAGCCATTCTCAGTCCAGAGGTAGGCTACACTACTGGATCGAGCCCTGTCCGGGATCGGACAATCCCTAAAATGGATAATCCACGCAAATCTGTATCGTAGGCGGAATTGGCAACAGCTTTAGCAATACACAATAGGTTGAACTATTTGAGGGTGATTTTTGATTATGTACAGATAGATAGATAGATAGATAGAGATATTTTATTTATCCAGAAGGAAATTTAAGTACAATCACCGTACAGTATTTATCAGGGCGTACAATTTCCACATTTTATCACTTAACTGTCTTGTTGCCTGCTATCCATTTCCCCAACGGGGAAGTTGAATATGGCTTTACTTCTCACAGACCCATCTGCCAAATAATGGACATGACCCATGACGGCGAATGCTAATGGTAAGGGGAACAGATTTACTCGGGATCTAAAACCGATTTCTAGGATTTTGGTGTCAAACTCCAAAATTATACGTTTTATAGATATGTAAAGATTTCTTGATACGTAACCTTCTGTTAGGAAACGAGCTTCATTGCAGACTTATAATGCAACTACAAATTCACGGTAATTTAAGTTTTTTGTTAACGTCACCCACTTTCCATTTGTATTTCTATATTTCCATGTTTTTATAGTCTGTATTTACGCACAGAAAAGAACTGCCTACATATACAGTGGCTTTTATACTGCAATAATTTGTTCAATAATAACTCTTTTAGTTACATAACCTGCCCTGTAAATATATGCATCGTATAAGAATGGACTGGATAACATTCTGTCTTATACAGAAACATCATATTACAACGAACAGTGATGTAGATTGGATATATACGTGCTTAAGTTACCTGTCTTGGGGGGATCTATCATATATGGATTCCTCTAACATACGGTAATATAGCATTTTCCTTCGGTTATAACGATAGATTAATCATTCTATAGATTAGCAAATCCATAGGTGAATCAATCCTCCGTCCATCCAGGGTCGTGTGGAACCCGAAGCCCATCTCGGGCAGAATTGCCTGCGGTGCATCCTGGGCGGGATGCCAGTCATGTTCGCTGAGCATTTACTGTGTGCTGGGGACAGATACGAGAGCCGCAAGTAGTAGTCAAGTTAAGACATGGAGAGACTGAAAGTATTTCAGCAAACTTAATTTCGGTTTTGAAATATTCGTATCTATTATATATAGTATTTTCACGACTTTCCTAAAGTTTAAAGTGAACGTGGTTTTCATTTAGCATATTTTGTAAACTGATTAAGTAAACACTAATTAAATAACAGAAATACATTTCAATGATTGTCGGGCATGGTGAATGAAACTAATTGGTCGGCAAATACAAGCCGCAGCTATTTTAAAATCTGCCATTAAGAAAAATCTACATGCTTGTGACTTAAAATGTTACTATTCCGGGAAAGCAAAGTATTCATAAGGTCAGAACAACAAATATTAAAGGACTAGTTACTATTCTGATCCTCAAGTTCCGTTAACCGTCCCACCGCGGTTTATTTATATGTTACTCTTTCTGCATGTAGATGAGACTTGCTTTGCGGCTGTTGGCTTTCCTCGAACAGATTTACAATGAGATCACATCTTAATCTCTTGGATTAGCCGAATGTGTATTTTGGCAGTCAGCAACACACCGGGAGCAGGACGCATTCCACAGCATATTTCTCTCCAGTAGATTTTGATTTGCACCAGCTTGGTCTCCATTGACAGAGATAGGGCAGAGAGTGTGTCTCATAAGTCTCTTATTTTCAACATATAGATCTGCAAGGGAAAATAAAAACCATTTCTGTTCAAAATACTGCATTGAGTGCTACACTGACATGACCTTCCCTATTCTTGACAGATTACCATACAAGGAGAGAATCACCAAATATCATTAAGGTACTGATGTGGGACGTGGTTAATGTGTTGTGGGGGATACATGGAGAACCCTGACGACTATTTTAGTGCTAGAACAGGTGCAAAAAAATACACAAGGCTGCCAAAGCAGCAACGTTATTGTGTGGAGATCACACCAATTCAAAACACAGAGGTTGGTGTGATTTGGAATAAGGTTCCGGGTAGAGCAACGGGCACAGCCTTCAGATTTATTCAAGTCACTAGATTTATGTCTATATCTATGTCTAAGACAATAACTATACTAAAGTTAAACTATGTGCTGTGCTCATATTTTTGTTAGAAAGTTCGTATGATAAAATCAAACCGAAGAGAAGAGGATCTTAATGTTTACTGTACGGTAAAACAGAAATTAGACTGTACTGCCCATTCTGCTTTGTCAGGAGAGAGAGGTATCTGTTCAATGGTTGGTCTGTCCTCTACTCCCATTCAGCTGCCACTAGTCAAAATGTGATTAAAATTTCAAGAAGTGGGTCAGGAACCAAGTTACATGGTCTCGTTATCTGCGGGGTCATATTTATGGATTATGACGTTAAGGAATTTAGCTGCCCCCTCAAATGTCAAGCGAGGATTAAAGCGGAGCAGTAATACGTACACATTAGGAAAACAATTTTAGATTATTGCTGAGGCTGGAATATACGTGGTTCATTAAAATCAATACTTTGCATAATCCATCCATGCTGCATAACAACTTATCTAATGCAGGGTTAGAGAGCCTGGGCCCAATCCTAGGAAGTACAAAGCAGGGTATGCCAGGAACAAACGCGCACACACACACGCACTCATGCATGCACAAACGTGCAATTTAGAGACTTCAGTCCATGGACAAAAATCTACATGTACACAATGTGTAATGGGACTGAAGCTCTAAACCCTGGAACCACAATGCTAACCGCTAATCTATGATGTGTACATATATATTGTACATATATATATACACACATATATATCTGTGCATTAATATCATATCACTTAAAAAAATCAATGCCAGACATTAACATAGTGTGCACTTTTCTGGCTTAATCATGCATGAGACAAAACATCAAACGCAGCTGCCGCTGTATGATTGGAAACGTGGCCTGGTGCCAGTCTCCTGCCTTTCGTCGTGACATGAGCTGTATAGCGATCCTGCGGAATTCCTGCTTTGCTGTAATGACTACGTTTATCCTGGTACAAATTTACTACCTGGTTTAATAATCATTTCCTATATATTTCATTAAGAGATGCTGTATCACAACAAATACTCATAGGATTTATCTGCACATTAGAAAGTGCGAATGGATGATGTGTATGGGACAGGGCATTTCCGTCATCTGTCACTCTGTCATCTGTCCCACCTACATGGGGTGCAGTGTGACGACAGGGGCGGGGGGAATCACTCCTCTGAATCCTTTGCTCTTTACACATCTATTGGTGGATGTGTAGTGATTAGGGTTGTCAAGGCAACGATTAACTGACATGGCAGGAAGATATCTTCCTTTTCATGAGACATGAGTCTCTGAAGGACAGAGTAGTGGGCGTGTCGAAAGGTTAGTGGGCGTGTCGAAAGGTTAGTGGGCGTGTCGAAAGGATGTTGGGCGGGTCGAAAGGTTAGTCGGCGGGTCAAAAGTTTAGTGGGCATGTCGAAAGGTTAGTGAGCAGGTCGAAAGGTTAGTGGGTGTGTCAAAAGGTTAGTGGGCGGGTCGAAAGGTTAGTGGGCAGGTCAAAAGGTTAGTGGGCATGTTGAAAGGTCACCAGATGTGTCGAAAGGTCACTGGGCATGTCAAAAGGTCAGTAGGTGTGTCAAAAGGGTAGTGGGTGTGTCGAAAGGTTAGTGGGCGTGTCAAAATGTCACTGGGCATGTCAAAAGGTCAGCAGGTGTGTCGAAAGGATAGTGGGTGTGTCGAAAGGTTAGTGGGCATGTTGAAAGGTTAGTGGGCGGGTCAAAAGGTGAGTGGACGGGTTGAAAGGTCAGCGGGCGTGTCGAAAGGTTATCAGGCATGTCCAAGGTCAGCAAGCGTATTCAGAGGTCAGCGGGAGTGGCAAAAGGTCAAAAGCATAGGAAAAGTCTCAGGCTATATCAACAAATATGAAACAGGCATTTAATTAGAGATCTGTTAATCATATTCATTGTCTAACCTAATGTACACTCTCAGAAAAAAGGGCAAAAATTTGTACATTTGCTTGTCACTGGGGGTGTACCCTCAAGGGTCTGCCAATTGTAACCTTAGCATAGGCAATCGTTCCTTTTAAGGTATAGAAATGGACTCTGAGGAACCACTGATGGTATATGAATGCTGTTTGTACCTTTGGGAGACCATTTCTATACCTTAATCGGCACAATTACAAAGGTACAGCCCCAGTGACAAGCAAAGGTACAAATTTCTGAAAGTGTATAAGTCTGGTAAATAGCTGGTCTCTTAATGAAATAATGTTTATTGACAGCATTTTCGGCCAATAGAGATAAGGTTTGGGCATGCCTGCTCTATTGCACGCATCACCTTTTGACACGCCCACTTCACCAGTCTGCAGAGACCTACACTTGCCTTTTACGGCAGCATGAGCGCCCCCATGCATCCTGGTGTGGCACAGCACAGCTAAGGGCTCAGACTCTGATGACAGTGCGCCGCTTGGGATGAAGACAGCTGGGCATTTGAGGTACTGCAGTGGAAGGACAGATCAAAAGTGCTTGTTGTGCTTAGACACCAGCCAAACCAGTATTACTACAAGATATGGACCGCTTCCCCTTTCTCCCATTAAGCCCAGATGTTCTCATCAAAATTAAAACACCAAATGTCATATTTTAGTAGATTATCTTAGGTGTAGAAACAGCACTCAGATGAAGTAAAATCTTTTGGCACTTAAAATTATATCCTGTAACAGGCTAATTACACGTTATTCACCTACATGAGGGATTTATGGCTGTCCTTATTTGCCACAAGCAGACTTACCTTTTGGTCAGTGCCCTGCTTTGACCCCTGCCTGTCCTCACAGGGCAGAAATATGTTTAGAGAATGCTGCCTATTCGAAGCCTTGAGGCGTCTTATAGCAAATGTCAGGCATTTGTAAATGCACAAGATATATGTGCTGGTCTTGCTGACAAGCCATGCACTACATTTAGGCTGCTCATGGAGAAATCTGGGAACCATGGTGACAAACTGCCCCCCTTAATATGTGCACGAGTAAGTCTAGACAGGAGTTAGGAAGGGAGTCTCTTGTTTAACTGGGGACAGGTCTGTAGGTGGTGCGTATTGATCCTCACTAACGCCCAGGCCATTGCAGAAGTTCTGGACAACTTCACAGTGGCAGACACTTAAGTTAGTCATTGTGAACACCGTAATATTCTGCGTTAGAGGCAGCTAAGCCGTGAAGGACAAATAAACAACAGCACCGTGTAACGTTGGCCCTCGATCTGAAATGTGGCACTGCATGAGTTTATTTCATTACTGCTCTTCCTCTCCGTCATTCCCAACATAGCCGAACAGAAAAAGTTTTTTATTGCTCACATTTTTCCTACCCGAGTCTAAACAGCTGCCGATATAAATACGGTTGCTAGCAGTTTGGGAAAGTGATGATCCCGATATTTCAGATTTTAATACATTCATAAAACCCACTGCATTGTCGCTTAAGCGCATTTCTTTATAAAGTATTGCCAAGTACTTTTCGGCTACCCAGCTGCTCTTTCGTAACCAGATGCATTTTGTAAACAGCAACTTTTCTGTAGAAAATGACCACTACGATTAAAACAATGGAAAAAATAATCGGCACTGCTGGGGTATATATCTGCTGCCAAAAATAATCCACTACATGAAACTAAACTTACACAAGCCCTATCCGAAATCATGCCGGAGATGTCCTTGCACGTTAACTCTGTGTATTATCACGCTTACCGTCAGCAAAACTGCCTATTTGGTTGTAGTTTCCGACACAATTATAAAGCCTTAATGAGCCGCATGCTATAGGACACTTTCACGGACAGCTTCATTTCAGCTATAACGCGAGCGCAAGATGTTCTAATGAATGGGAAACGTGCTTGCTTTGGGTCACTATCAACGTGATCACCAGCTTTAACCAGCTAACTAGAGCTTGCCGCTGGGATAAGTATCACATATGCAAACTCCGGTGTCAGTGATAAAGCTGTTTGACTATAGAATTAATATTAATTCATCACAATAAGCACATGGACGGCGCGGAGGCGTTTTCTGTTTACTTGGAAGTGCAGTGGGTTTTTACGTTTCATTAAATACTGTCGGTTTGTGCGTGATCCCGTTCGGGGGAAGTTTGTTTGCACATGTGTTTGGCCGCGGTTCCGTTTCTAGACAAACAATCCTAAAAAAATACACGGCCAAGCCCGCGCCTGCCAAGTCCCAAGACGTCCCAGGAGTGTATTTCGCCACTTTATTATTAATAGAGACCCTCTGCGAGAGAAAGTTTATCGCATTTCACACACAGTTAAAGTTTACAGTTCAGTGTGTGAATGAAGCAGGATGTCTGGACATAGTATTGGACATAAATTGGACAAATAAATAGGCAAATTAATGGATGCCGCTAGTAGTCTATGTATATGACGTTTCAAGTCCAATTTTACCATGCTTTCACATTTAGGTGATTTTCGTTGTTCCTACTGTATGTATATATACAAGATGTAACTCTATTATGTACACGTGCTCGGTAACGAAAGGAGCCCGCTTCTTCAAAGGGAATCATATGGCTGCAACTGAATATATACAGCATGCGGACAAGGTACAGACAGAGGTACAGTTACTGTGCAGCTGAGATGCCTGATCTAAGTCATTTTAAAAATGGTATGATTGTTGGTGCCAGACATGGTGGTTCCAGTTGCCCTCCTGGGATTTTCAGGCAATACAGTGTCTAGAGTTTGCACAGAATAGTTGGATAAAAACATACAGTCAGTGTCAGTTCAGCTGCAGAAAACATCACGGTGATGGTAACAGGGCGAGTGCAGAAAACACCTGGGTGAAAATGTAAAAATAGCAGATGGCTGAAAGGCATCTCCAAGAGCACAACTCCACAACAGTATTTCCAGAGACAAAAGGGGATCCTACCTGGCACTACATAAGTGTACCTACTATAATAAAGTGGCCACTAAGATTATTTTGTCCTTTTCGGTATTTTATTGTATAGTACTGGTCATAAATGCTCATTAGACACCTTTATGAATTTTTTTTTGTCATTCTCCACAGGACCCTACCCTAAACATTTGTAGAAGGGGTTTTAATTCGTGAAGGTGAAAATTGAAGACTTGCTATAATTCTTCACATCATTTTCACCTGTTTTTTTCCCCCCAGATAAGGCATTTACTTTCTATAGCAATGCAAAGCAGTTGTTAATGTCTAAGCAATCCCAGTGGAGTTAAAAGCTGAGAGAGTCTTAGGTGATATGTGATGCCGGAGCCAACAGTGCACCTACAACGGAAACTGTGCTTCTGAGATATTTGTATATTCTATCATTGCATTGTGGTCAATATCCTGGATTAGGTGAAAAGCATGTGTCTGCAAATGAGTTAGTTAAGTTCCCAACAAACAAACGTAAATCAGAAGGTGAGCTTCAGCTATACCTGATCATTGGCTTCTGGCACAGAAATACTTTTCAAGCTTGTTCAAATTTCAGCATTAAAAATGCTTCAGGTCAGAGTGACAGGAAGGAAAAATAGATAAAAGTATATACGCATGTCACAAGACTGTTATATAAAGAGTGAGCTTCCCGTTAGTCTGAGCTGGTTCTTACAACCTCCTGTGAGGGCCAATTGTATGCAATCAATAGCATTTTTTAATGTGCTCCAGGCAATGCCGTGTCTTAGGTACTCTGCTCCTCAAAGACAACAGGCTTTGGGCCACTGAGCTCTTAACAATACTGACTTGTGCTTTAGAAAACCATAAAAAGGTTCAACTTGCCAGTTCCTCTGTAACTTATGCCTGATCTGTGTCAGCACAGTGTTTTGGGCTAGCGGCCCTGCGCCCGATCCCCTGATGATCAGTACACTCCCCGGGCCATATATGCCCCCAGTTCCCTGCGGGCATGTAGCCCACATCACCTTATCAGAGGACGGCCATCTTGTCGATTGCATAACTCCAATAGTGTCTCTATACTTTGGTTAAATAAAGAGAGGAATTTTGCTTCAGGTACCACTGAGGCGTCTGTGATGTGAGAATGAAGCCTTTTATCAGGAAAATTGTCTTTTACTCTGTAGGCAAAATATCGCCATCTTCCGTTTTTGTTCAGTAGCAATTGATCAAAATAAGGAACGGATCCTCTTCGATCTGGCTAACTTTCAAGGATTTGGGCCTGTCTTTTATTTTAGGTTCTTTATTTCTGGTCCCTCATTTTCTGAAGCAGTGTGTGCAAATTCTTGCTTGAGACCGGAAACCGTGTGGTGCCAAAGCTTATGGATTCAGTCAAGGGCCTGTAGACATCCGGGCTTCCGCTAATGCCGTCCTTTCAGATGTGATGCTGGATCAGGTGGACACAGAAACTTGTACAAGGACTCATGAAGGTCAGTGTCCTGACACGAGCGTGACGTTTAAGAAGAGGATGAATACAGGGTCCTTTTAATGACTTTCAACAACAGACTTCGGCCATTAATGCTGTTACAGATCATTCGCTTACTCCAGTCAGAAATTTAATCAAAATTTAATCGAGCAGTAAAGATCAAGATGAGTAGGGTCAATTTGACATTGTAAAAAATGACTTTGTACAGAAATGTCATAGAGCTGTAAGCTGTAGTATGTTGACCTGTGAGAGTCACCAGAAGAAAAGTGCTAATGTTGGCATTTTTAACCTTAACTTTCCACTGGTCATTTTCAGAATTATGCCCTGCGATGGACTGGCATCCTGTTCCTCCACCTCTGTGTCCTTTACTGCCTCAGACAGTCCTTTACAGGCTCCAGATCCACAGCGACCCTGTACTGGACAAATGGATGGATATTCAGTTCCGTCTAATGAAATAGTACATCATAATATCACACACACAATGTATATTTCCTTATACATCTTTTGAAAACGCAGATTCACATGATCAGCAGATATAGGCCTTCCAAATGCAACTGGCTACAGGACTACAGTTTCAGAACTGCTATCACAGAACATCCATCCATCTTCCATAACCGCTAAGCCAGTACAGAGTTGCAGTGAAACTTGAGCCTATTCCAGGATGCATAGGGCACAGGGACATTCTGGCCTGGACACCAGTCTACTGAAGGTCATACACACACAATCATATACTCTGGTCAGTTTAAAGATGCCAGGTGACTTAACTGCATGGATGTGCAAACTCCGTATGAAGAGCTTGAAACGAACCAAAAACTGGAAGTATGAGGCTGTAGTGTTTCGTAATGCATGTTTGCATGAATATTTGATATATGAATGGACTGCCTTGAGGGTATATGAGAAAGTAAACTGCATTTTGTTAGGGTGCTCCACGTGACATGTATGCATTGTCGGACTTGTTGATCCTTTGTTTCTCGAAGTGACTGGAATTTAGCTAGAGGTTTATCAACAGCTGGAAGAACATCTGAAGAGACTTCCTTATATCTGAGAAGGGGGGCGTTTTAATTCAAGCAATGGCTGGGTCATGTTTTTTAAAAAAACAGACACCTACCCAATCTGTCAATGACATGTGCATCGCGAAGCTTCGTTTTTCCATGACGCAAATGGCGATTTGGTTTTCGCTTTTGTGTCGAGTTCAACTTTTGTGAAAACCCTGATGTGCTCAATGTTATGAACGCAGAACAAAGTATGTGTACGTAATTTCATAGGGTGGGCCATAGGTTCACCTGGCACTGAGCTCAGGTCGGCCTGCGATTGTGTGGATAGGATCTGCAGGCAGAAGTTTCTAGCTTTCTGAGAAAGGGAACAAGGGCCTTTTGCCGCGAGTAGAATATGCCTCTCAAAGACACAAAGGGATAGGTACCACTGAATGTATAGGTGTGTGCAACTGCAGACAGTTCTCATTCATTCGGGACTTTGTTTCCCTCTTTGTTATAACATTAGCTACAATTACTTTTACATGCCCAACATGTAGGTGACAAGTTTCCGCAACAGAATGATAATGGCCCCGAATGGCACACAATAGCAGCTCCGGTTGTTTCTAATGTACTGTAATGCAATGTCAAGTATAGTATGACTTTTGACTTTGTCAAGTCTGAAAGCCTCTTCTGTGCTGTAAAACAAACTGAGGTTAGACAGGTTGCTACAGGCAAACATTGGCCACGGATGGTCCCTCTACCCGACTTTGTGGATCCTTTAAATACGTTTCTTCCGATTACCCCTTTTAAAAATACTTATAACTGAGCGATGAACCGAATCAGATTCCAGATGCCGGCGCCGTCTATTTTGTTTTTCTTCTGTTAAGCTTTTGTGCTTCGCGAGCATCCCGTACGACCCATTAGCATTGATGCTAATCGATGATAATCGTTAAAAACTCTAGCTGTCTAGCATTTAGGAAACGGAGCAGCGGTGCTAAGGCATCGCAGCGACGTGGTTCTCCGTGCGCCGTTGCCCGTAAGGTGACTTTGACGCTCCGTCGTCACAAGGTGGCAGCCATGCGTATAACAGGAGGCCGTGACTGCAACCAGCAAGGGGTCCGCTCCCTTACAGAGGGCCAGAGCAGAGCAAGGACACATACAAGACAGGCGACTTCTTTTTTATGTAAAACCTCCGACTGTTTCCTGCATTCGCGTGTGTAGGAGGCCCCTTTCTCAACATCTTCATCTTTTGCCAGAAAGGTCACTTGCCCAGATTTTCATTCATGTCTTTAATAAAGACTGATACCAGATGCTCATTCCTTGCATGAAATGCCTGTTTTGTTGCACATGACATTCTTGTGATGTTTGCGTCACGTTTCCAGTGGTGACATTCAAGCATCATGAATCCACCCATGAAATTCACGATGTGTCAGTGTGGCAAGATTTTAACACCCCAGCATCTCCATGAACTAGCTTACATCCATGATCAGGTGATGGTTTTCTCTGATCACCATTACACGTGGCTTACTGTGCGACTGGAGGTGAACCGCACTTCTGCATTGCATGGATGACTGCATTCAGAGGTCACACAGTTACCACGACCCCTCTAGCTCACTGTGTGCCACAACAAAGCACGTAGTCAGCCTAACCCTAACCCTAACCCTGTGCTACAGGGCTGCATGTTGGAAAGCAGGACTGGCCTCATCATTCTAATGATGAATTGCTGCTTTTGCAAATGTCCTTAGCTGACCAACTTTCCTGAGGGAACCTCAGGAGGTCCAGCTTAAGTTCACCACGCAGCAGATAATCAGACGTAGTTCACTGGAAACACGGATTTCGCCCTGCGCTAGTTGAAACATGCTCCTTCATGCTATGGGGCAGCCTCTAAGTTGCTGTGACGACGACCTGACACTGGCACGGTCTTATTCGAGCTTGCTGCATCAGCTTGGCACACCGGTCCACGGGCATGTGAAGGGGCACCTGCACTGTCTTGCACGATTCCTCGCTCTGTGTGAATCCTACAGGAGAGGTTCTTAGAAGGCTCTCTCTGGATGAATCTCTTTCCATGGTTCTGTTTGCATGCGTTGAGTCACATCTGCTTTCCTTCTGCCAGAGGCTTGTGGCAGTGAAAGAGGAAAATGAAATACAGGAGGGCCAGGGCGTGATGAAAGATTTTTTTTTTTCCTATTTTTGTTAACAGGCATAATGGTTGGTTACCTAGGTGGGGCTGCTTATACTTTAGGGGCCCTTCGAAAAGCAGCTTGTAGCCATTGCTAATGACTGTCACACCTACTCACTGCCACCGTGAAACTTTTATCTCATGATTCATCAATCACGTTAATAACATACTGGACTGCTGTGCTTTCCAGAGGGTATCCTGGGTCAGAAAAACCACAGAACGGGCTTTTGGAGGCTTTCGGTGTCTGAAATTGTGGAGCAGTGGCACCTCTGCTGTGCTCCTGTGGGATTCGCATGATGTATGCTTTTGCAGATTATTAGTGATACCTTTTGTCCCCCTGATGTTCATTCCAGAAGCTGCCTGTCCTCCCCACTGCTCCTTGACCTTTGACCCCCACTTCCCATGTCCAGCCTGGCTGAAAGGCTTGTGAGAATTAACATTGACTGATGGAGTTCAGACAGTCACTGCCACCTTAAAAACCAAAAAAAATGGCAGCGGCTGGTTGTGTGCTAAGTCGCCACTCCCAGGATCTGCTGACCTGGACTTTGGCGCTGAATTATTTATGGCTACAGCTGTGTTATTTATTTATTCGGCCATTTGTTCGTGCGTATTGTCAGAACAGAGCTGAATCTGACTGAAATGCCTAACTAGCATGCTTATGTTTGTTCTGAGTATATTGTATTTATGGGGTCAGAGGTGCCTGGGCTGAACTTTCAGCATCAAGGGGAGTCGCCTGGATTCTTACTCCATTTGGCTTTGTGTTACGGTCTGTCACATGGTCTTTTATTGCTTCTTTTAAAAGACTTTTCATTATATATGGTACTGAACTGAATCCTTGTGCTTAAAAGCTTCGCTGCTCTGAAACTGACTTCTCACTGGTCACAAACAACCAACAATCAAGAATTGTAGTTGCAGTTTTTTGCTCCATAGAAAAGCAAGACACCTTCTGAAGTATTTAAATGAAGGATATGGGGTGTTTGGGTCCGATGGTTAGAGCTTATTCCTAAATTTATTTGCTAACATGCAGACTTCACTTACTGCAAGAGATTTTATGACCTGCGATGTTAGATTGACCAGAAAAACATCAGGGTCTGCACGAATGACTCATGGACTGATTAATCCCAGCAAAGAGTCCCTGAGTAGGGAATGGAAATGACAATGAGCTCAGAGTAAGGTCTGCTATCTCCTTGTCAAGAGGTTGAGAAGGCCGACAGGCAGCCTGGCTCAGCAAAAACATCCTAGTAGCTGGACCAAATGGGATCATAGCTGCAGTTTGTTGTTGACGCGTCTCATGTGACTGCATGTGTAACAGCCAAACTGCTTGGGGTAAATGGCTGTAACGTATGGTCAGGTGCCTCAGGTTCAAGGCTGCCTATTTACTTTGTTTGCCGGCATGATTTATTAGCTTGTGGATGCTGTTCAACTACAAGCACAAGATGTTTAACTGTAGGGTGATTGCATGATGTGTAGGAGTTTTAGCATCAAAAAGAGTTTTCCAGTCAGTTTAACTTTTATTAGTTCTTCTCTATTTTCATAGCCTTTTATAGAATTTCTCAATTCAGGGCCAACTTACACAGAGCACACTTAACACTCAGGGCAGGTTAAGATGCATTCTTCATGGTATTATTGGTATTCTGTTGAGAAAAGCATGGATGAAGCCGACAGCCTCTTTGTTTCTCTGTAGATTATTCAGGTGAATCTAGTGATGTCCATTCTGCTCTACGTGATGTTCCTCGCGTACCTGTGCGGCATCCAAGCCATGTCGATGGACAAGCGCAGGCCCACACCGGATCCGGTCAACTCGCTCATCATCCGGCTGCTACAGGCGGACATCATCCGGAGTCAGAGTGTTGGGGAGACCCCTGGAGCCAGGGCCGAGACAGCGTCCAATGGGCCCTGGGGCTCAGATTACCTAGGGGAGGCGCCGGCAGGCCGCCGCGTCCCAGGTGGCAACAGTTATCCGGAGAGGATGGCTCCGGGCTTCCGGAACGTTCTGGATTTGAGCGAGGAGCTGCTCCAGCAACACAAGCGCTATAACTCGCCACGGGTGGTGCTGAGCGAGAGGCCACCACTGCAGCCCCCACCTATGTATTTAGGCGATGACTACGTAAGCACCGTGGACATAGGCAACAAGACCAGGAGGAGGCGCTACACACAGCACCGCAGCTACCGGGGCGAGTACTCGGTGTGTGACAGCGAGAGCCAGTGGGTGACGGACAAGACCAGCGCTGTGGACATCCGTGGACGCCAGGTCAACGTCCTGGGCATGATCAAGACCAGCGGCTCGGAAGTCAAGCAGTACTTCTACGAGACCAAGTGCAAGAGCAGCAAGCCGGTGAAAGGCGGCTGCCGGGGAATCGACGACAAGCACTGGAATTCGCAGTGCAAGACTTCACAGACCTACGTGCGTGCATTGACCTCGGAGAAGACCTCCGTCAGCTGGAACTGGATACGGATAGACACGTCCTGTGTGTGTGCGCTGTCGCGCAAACGCCGCAGGACATAGCGGCTCAAGACGGGCACAGCTCTGCTGGGGTGGGGATGGGCGGGGAAACACAGGGGGGGGCACTATAAATATAAATTATTATTTAACTTATATGAATTGCATGTAGTGTATAAATAGTGTACATATGATGTATGAAAATATGTGTTATTTATTTAAGTCTTCATCCGAGGAAAACTGAGAGGATGAGGTTACAGAGCACACAGGACTCAGTGGTAAGACTATGTGCCTTTGCTTGAGCGCCATGTCAGCTGGTAGGTGTAGCAGAGTTCCTTTCCACTCCGCACATCCGAGAGAGGCTTCACCGGAAGACACGGCTTCCATAGGAAGCACCGCTTCACTACAGTATTGGTCACTGCTGTGCTCACCCTCTCTTAACGGTACTGGCACGCCAGTATGGTTCTTAAAAATGTAAAAGGATAATCATTATTTATATATGTGTCCTTAGTGTGCAGAGACTGTTTACTTTTGAACATGTGGAACTTGGACGATGGAACTTTTATTTTTTGATACGATCAATGGCCTTGTCATGCCATGAGAGAGAGGTTCTTCCTGTGTGGTTTGCTGTGTCAGCTTGCTCAGCGCACGCATACGTATCCAGGGACCAGGTATGTTATGTTACCGAAACGAACTGGGACTGTGTTCGTTGCTGGGATGCTGCCTTTATCCCGAAAACTCCAAGTGATCTGGGAAAAGCCAAGCCGAGTGGCACTAGTGCCACCCACACGGCGCTTTCCTGTGCTCGTGGCTGTTTGGGGACGGGCCACTATTCAACGAGGCAGATGGCCTGCATTCCGTCATCCGACGGCAGCCGGGAGACTCACGTCTGAATGCCTGCGACGAAGTTTGCCACCAAAGAACGACACTGCTTGTAAAACTAATGATATAATTATCACACCTTTCCATTACAATGAGCCAAATGTCGTTAAATATATATAACATGTAATTAATCCATCTATCCGTTCCATCTTCAAACCACTTTTCCAATAAACGATTGGTGTGAGCCCAGGCAATACAGGGCAAAAGGCAGGGGACACCCAGGACAGGATGCCAGTCCATCACAAGGGGGATAATTATAAATTATGTATAAATTATGTATGATTAATACGCTTCAGATTCTCAGTAAAAGGCAGTGATGGGATAATTTTGATTCCAGACAATCATGTGCAGCAAGAGAGGCCAAAATGTGCTTTAAAATGAGTATTTTCACCTCTTAAGTGGTATGTGTATGTGTATGAAGGATAAAATGATTTGACCCAGATTAGAAGTCCCATTCATCAGATCAGTAACTGGAAAGTGGCAGTGTGTGGGTGTTCCAGTGACATTCGAAACTCAGCGTGCTGACAAGCCGGCAGTCGCTGGGGAGGCCGGGGCAATGTAGCCCCTTGATTTTGCCCCCACCCCCCTCTCCCACACACATGCCATGTGAGTCTCGCTTGCTACACCCAGTTTCCTCTCCAGAAATCCAAAAGGCTCATGGGAATTCACATTTGATGATGCAGTTCAGGCAGCCATCTTAAACACACACACACACACACACACACACACACACATACTCACAGGTGTGTAAATATGTCTTTGTGGGGACTCTCCATTCATTTCTATGGGGAAAACTCTAATCACAACATGACCTTAACCCCTACCCAGCCCTAACCTTAACCATGAGTAACCAAACAAAATACGAGATTTTTGACATTTTTAGTTTTTTGATTGCAGTCACAGATCTTTATATAATTGAGTTTCCCCTTGTGGAGACCGAAAAATGGTCTCCACAACATCAAAATAGCAGGTTTTCACTACTGTAATATATACATAACCTACACATGCACACACACACAAAAACATTCTTCATGATTTTCAGAGAGAGAGATTTTCAGGCAAACCTAAGAATGTTGATACTGTTAGGAATGGTCTTACCAAGATGATGTCAGGCATCTAGTATGAAATGTATCTAATCCCGCATTTATGGTGGTCTGGTACTTGTGAAGGTGATCTTAGGAGCTGAGTGCTCTGCCCTCACACCCTGGATGCATAAAGGTGGAGTTTCTCTTATATAAGAGTTCCTTTCAGGTGTGGATTTACAGCGGAGGACTGAAAGGTTTCTCCGCCATCTTGTCCTGGTGCGGTAACCTCACTAAACAGTGCTGCTGCTGGACTGACACTGTCGACTCACCTCACTCGTAAGAATGGTTACATTCATGGTCGGCTCTACCCTTTCAGGGGCAATAGGCAAAGTTTTACTTGGGGGGCCCTCTACCAAGAACACTGATCGTTTCAACTCCCTCGCAACGCAAATAATTTGGGGGCCTATAGGCAACTGCCCGTTCTGCCTGTAGAGGCAACTAGAGTCGGCCCTGGTCACATATCCCGGGGCTCTTTGATTCAGGTATTTCAGCAGAAGAGTAGATACACAGGCAGACAGATTGGTCACAAATATGGCTGCACGCCAGCTGCTGCTCATGGTCCATCATATGCATTCTTCAGGTCTGGTGGAGAAAATTCAATACTGATCATTGGAGACTCGAACCTCTGACAGCAGCACGTTTAAAATGCTGACACGCTTACCGCGGCTTGTGAAAAATCACAGGCATCCTGCAGGGTAGGGTCAGGGGGACGTCTGGGGGTGGGGGGGCGGTGCCACTCAGCCACCGTCCTGCCAACTCAGCTTGAGAGAAAACAATGTGTAGATGTGTAACAGAAACTATTTTTCACGATCTTTAATCAGCGACACACTTTATGGTGACAGAATGGACAGACGAGAACGATGGATATTGTGACTGACGAGCCGGGTTTGAGTTACGAGGAGAGAATGTCGAGAACGAGAAATGCTGTCATATCCACGCCTCCTTCCGTCCCCAGCCAAGCGGAATGTTTCTTTAACCCAACCGGGGAACTCTGACACCCAGACGGAGTGAAAATGCAGTGAAAATGCAGCCTTCACTAAGGAACTCATTTGTCTCAGGATACAAATCTGTGTTTTTATGTAATTACACTAAAGTCTCTGAGTGCATTGCTGAAAATAAAGAAGTACTCCAGTGTGGAGAATCACGTGACACTCGCCAGTAACAAAAGGAACTCAAATAGTCTTTTCTTATGTGTTACGCAGTGAATAATATTACAGTATATCGTCACGGTCCGATGAAAACCATGTATGTCCACTTTTAGATGATTGTGACTTTTTCATGTAGATGGAATATGCTCATTCTCCTCTGTCTACAGATAGCGTTTGAAATCTAATTGACCAATGAAAAGATGTTTCATGAAGTTGAAACATTTATTTAAACAGTTATTTAACTGGTATTTATGATTGTACTAGTTAACATTTGTACTTATAAAGGTCATTTGTATGGATTACTTTATATTGCTCATTCTAACAACTTAGAGTTGATAGCTAGATAGCTAGCTAACCAACATCACTGTTAATTGTGAATATAAAGCGAGATTAATTTATATCTTGTGCCCTCTGACATATTTGCCTCGCTGACAACAACCCATGTAAGTCCTTTTAAAACATATAACCGTTCACTGACAGCTGTGTAAAGCTAGGTTCCTATTCATGGTGCTAAGGTTGTCTCATTATCTGGTTTTTGGCTTATTTGGTACTTTCTGAGAAAATGCATTTTTCAAACTCCTGAAATAATGGAGTTTTGGAGATACGTGTTTTTCATTGGACAGCGACAATATCCGGCTCGGCTCACATCCTGCTTGACAAAACAAACTGTGTTAGCCATCACGGTTTCAGCTGTGGTCTCACGACACTAATGCCATGTTTCTTTAGGCTGAAATTAAATACTGTGTCAAGGACATAATTTAACATAGCTGAAACTTTGTCTTTCTTTTCAGGAAAAAGTTGACGGTGCCAAAAAAAAAAAAGAAAAACAGTAACATATCAGTAAGAGCAAACTGTTTGAAAATGACATGAAAAGCATTCTCAGTCACCGACAACTTGCTGTTGTATTTCGGGTGGATGTTGCAGTTGCACATTGAAGTACATTTCCGCTGCCTGATGTGATCTGCCCCCCACCCCACCCCACCCCACCCCACCCCACCCCACCCCACCCCACCCGTGATGTCCACCTTGTCCGCGGCACGGACCTTGTCGGCTTGCCCTGTACATCGTCATCCTAAACTGCCCGGCAGAAAACGATACTTGATGAAACATAAGAGACTCTTGCACAGAATGACCCTCTTTTTCTCCTTTGGATCCAAAACAGGGCCTAAAGTCTGTGTGAAACATCAGAATAAACTTAACCATGTTTTCTATGACCTAAGGGCTGCTGCTTGCTTTGTCCTTCCTGTCAGGGGTTGGGGAATCCCGTGTCAGTCAGGCAGGGGTGTCGAGAACCTCCACACTCATCAGATATGTGAATTTTTTACATCACCTCCTTCGGATGTCAGCTTCATTAAATATGAAGAAGTTGTATTAGGACCACAGTATCCCTTTCATTCAAATATCTATAGTTTCAATACTGGCCACAAGAATTCCGGTTCTCTAGGAGAAGGATGGGCCTGCAACAGAGAAGGTGATCAGTCTCACAGAGGTGGAATGTCAGTGGAGGCATATGACACATTTCCTCATTTTTGAGCTTACAGTGTTGTGTTACAAGTTCAGGGCAAAGATGGCACAGATATAAACACAATGAGATCTGAACACCAAAGGCCATTTAGATGCCCTCATGTAATGGCCTAGTATAAGGAAGCTATAACCTTGTCATCGGTTCCACTCATTAACTGTAAATCTTTGCCAAAGGGTCAGTTGAGACAAAACCTGTATATTATAATATTGTATTCTGTAACCTCTTTTCAGATTTTATTTCGACCCTGAATAATAGGAAAGTGGGCAGCTTTTAGCCATACATACACTGACTCAAACTCATTTCGTTATTTGTTGATGTTTAAACGCAATTAGCATAATGGATTTAAAATAGTCTCCGAGGTCCCTAGGGTAACGATTAAATATCTCTCTCCGTGATATGTCTGTAACCAAATTTGCACAAACATGCCTGTATGATGCATTCAGTTCGTAGAGCACTTAGCTGTAGTTACAGCTGACTGATTAGAGAATAGGGGAACACCCAAGTGAGCAGGTGCCCTCAAACAGCAGGCTGGATCCCCTGTGGGGGCATTCACTTCCCACCCCAGCGCATCCTGTCCCCCGTCCGAGCGCAGACTCTTTCAGAACATGGACTGAAACCATGCCAGGCACCACCCCAACTGAAAACTCTCACGTCTCTAGATGGATGATGCAAAGATTCCTTCAAACCCAGAAGACTTACATCACCACCACACAATTTCCAGATGCATATCTATCTGCCTTAAGTGCGATGTGCTACACGAGTCTCAAACGGTGTACAGCTGTGTCGGAGAGACACACATGAGAGCGAGCGATGTTTTGTGAGAGTGTAACAGTACACATCACTGTCCTCATAAGCCTCCCAGGCTATGAGGGCTTGGCTGCGGTGACCGTGATTCTGCCTGCCTTCGATCAGCACCCCATGCTGAGGTTCTGTCTCAACGGGAATGCGCGATCGATTGGGTGAGGCGTGGCACGGATTGTTATTATCACGCCGGCGGCACTTCTGGCGGGCAGCTGCCAAAAATAGCGGCCGAGGGGAGCCCTCTGCTCTGGGCTGCTTTCGGACAGATCCGGAACAGAAGCCGGGGGAGACCCAGTGAGTGTCACCGTCTGCACGTAGCTGGAGTCCAGGTGCTGCACCTCCACTACAGGTGAGTAATAACTGGACAGTGATATTGGCCTCCTGGCTGCCCGAAAGTGACTGACATTAGATGAATAGACAACTGAAATAGCTAATTACTTGCTCTGACATGGCCTTCTTTGCCATGTTTGTAGAGACACGAAGCTGTACTTTATCGGTCCGGTCAGATACAGGCACACTAGTTCTCAAATTGGAAAAGTGCAATTTTTTAAGGAAAGACATTGAATTACATACTGTGACATTATTCATAGAAGCTTCAAACGGGTTACAACGAGGGGGATCTTGAATCCACACTGGATTCTCTGAAGTCACTGAATGAATCAGCTGTATTAACCGAAAACAATTAACAATTAAAGAGCTGTAAAGATGAAAATCTTAACTGGCGTAAATGTGGCAAAAACAACCTACGAATTTTGTTAAGCTTTTTCCTAATGGCGGACACCTTTCACCAAACCAACTTTTGTGTTTTATGGAAACTTAATGCACCAATGTACTGTTGTAATATACATTAATAATAACCTCATAATTTAATCATATAACATTCATCCATCCATTTTTTAAACTTCTGTCCCAGTCAGAGGCACGGAACTGCCTGGAGCCTACAGTCATACAAACTGTGGATTCATTTTAAAGGGTTTAAATTCTAGTTCTGTGCACATTATTGCCGTCTGCCCTATTTAAAGGCAATGCCAGGCCGATCTATGCTGGGTTTGTAAGGATTACAGCATCTTTTGTGTTTATATACTTTGACATTTTATCTGTATACGATGGGCTCCTATTTATGTTGTTCGAGCAGCATGGTGTAAAACAACTCAGAAAACTGTGCAGGGTTACAGCACGCAAGAGCTTGGTAATTGGGGGCATTTGTGGTGTCTTAATGGTTAGGGAAGCGCACTTGTAATTGCAAGATTGCTGGTTTGAATCCCTGAGCAGCAAGGCACTACTGATGTACCCTGAGCAAGGTACCGCCCCCAAGCACTGCTACCTGGGTGTGGAATTAGCTGCCCCCTGCTATGGCACACATGGGTTAAATGCAGAGGACACATTTCATTGTTGTGTGCTGTGGTGTGTCAACAGTGATCACCAAATTCTAATTTACAAGGAAAGTTCAAATAAAACCACAAATCAGCTTCCACCATCCAGTTTTTGCCTTTAGCACTTCAGGTTCAAATATTGTTTTATATGGACTGTTTTTCAGAGTCATACTTGACATGTTTTTGAAATTACTTACTGATATTATGTCTATTGTTTGTCTTCCTTATTTATTGTGAGTGATGGACACGGTTTATTAATGGCTCCTCAACTCATGGCGGCTAATTAAACTGTCAAGACAAGATGGTGTTGAATTTCACTTCACATACTTTTTGGAACTGGTCGTGCTCTTTTGCTTAAATGCTTCTGGACTTGTCAAATTACTCTGTGGTCTGACTTGTCAGGACCAAGGTTGAGTCTAACAAAAATCTGACACAGCAATAAGAGGCACGTCTTGGCTTATTCATCTTTGCTAATTAAGCCTGTTGTCTTTTTAACTGCCCTGTCTGTTCAGGATGTCTCAAGTGAAGCGCTTTGAAGACATTCCCATGTCCAAGGTATGTTTCTGAAGGAAGCGCTCATAGCTTACAGAGAAAAAATGGCCTTTGCCCTCACATTTCCTAAAGGAGTGCAAAGGTCTGTTAAATTCACTCAAGAGATTTCAGAAACCAGTGATTATGACCACTAGGTCTAAGGTGCTTAATTTAATAACATCTCCATTTCAAGTTCAATTCATGTTTTTTTCGTTTAGAAATTGCCAACAGAACAAAACAGAAAAAAATTGTATATCCCCCTACTCAACGATCTGCTTATACTTATAGATTATTTAAAAAGTACCTTCTACATACGAAGCTTAAAGTCTTCCGTATTGGTCCAACAATCACCTCCTTTTAGGCAATGAGAGGGATTTGCAAAGAGGAAGACTATGCCTTTCTGGGCAACCTAGACAAGTCACAGCACCAGTCGAAGGACACCAAGCACGTGGAGGATGAATGGAGAGGAAAACATGAAGACAGAGTGAGTGACACTATGACACAGAGAAGAACCTGTGTGGACCTACTTTGTAACACGAAGCCCAAGTATAAAAACAACGACCCTCAATCCACAGGTGAGACGGAGAGAGGAGCGGGAGAAGAAGGAGCAGGAGAGGCTGAGGGAGATGGAGGAAATGAGGAAGGTACGCCTGTGACCTTCATGTGGACTTAGGTGGTTTAGTCTTTACAGAAATGGCAAAGCCTCATCGATGCTAACAGCAAAGATTGGTTAGCCTTTACTCGATGGGGCACAACTCAGTTACTACTAAAGTACAAATAATGAACAAATATAGTAGCTACTTGAGATATAAGATCCATCACGATTCATTAATGATGAATAAACATGAGATCAGTATGTAACTAAGACATAGTTTATGCTTAATTCATGCATAAGTAATAGCATAATACTATATTAGTAGAGCACCTTCAAGTAAAGTGTTACCCAGAGATCTTCTAGAACCAAATGGCACTCAGCAATGTTCTGGAACACGTTGTGATAAATCGCATTAATACTGAATGGTTTACATTTACACATTCCCATCATGGCAATTTAAAAGTTTGTCATGTTACTGCAAAGCACAGCCTCTCTTCACTCTTGAACCTCCTGTATTTCGGTCACACATCCAACCCCTTTTGTTTTCAGGAAGCCACGGGTGCTTGGCTGTCGCTGTTCGGTAAACCACCAATAACTGCAATATGTTGCATTGCATCAGTGTTTCTGACTTAAAGGACATTTAAAAATCCATAATACTGGACTCTCACAATAAAAGCTCACTGTTTTGAATGTGCCCGTTACTATAAACAAGCGATAACTGGCATAAAAAGCCTAAACCAAACCCCAAAGGCATTTGCTCAGTTTTTCTGCTTTTTCCACTGATTATTTGGAAAGAACCATTTTTTAACAGTCCATGAGCAGTTAAACCGTTTTATAGTTTTATCTGCACTGCTACTGTTACATAGAAAAAATCTTCCATTTCTCATGATGTAAATAAATTTCAAAAGTCTCTCATACTGTATGTCAGGCAGTGATTTACAACTACGTCTAGGGTTCTTAATGACTGCGTTATATTTATTACTGGTGTCTTTCCTGCTCTTCACAGCCTTCTTGACAGCAGGATGTCATTTATACACACACACACACACACACACACACAAAAAAAAACATATCCAGCACATTGCGCAGTGCAGCCGTGTCAGCCTGGAACCTTCTTGGCCATCAAAAATCATGTGGTCGCTGTTAAACCGTGGTAAAGGAAGCAGCAGTCTTGCCCAAGGCAAACTGTCCTCATATTTTATGGGTATGAAAAGGGAAACATGTTGATTATGTGTTGTAACTGCACGTCTTTTCCGCTGTTGTTACAAAGACGACAGTAAAAAGGGTTTCCCTCGACCTGAGGGGGCTTGGGCTTCTCAGCACGCACTTCAGTGTTTATGTGTTTGTCAGAGGGAGGAGCGAGGAAGGGAAAAGGCAGGAAATAAACACCGTTTCACCAAAGCTGACACTTCTCACCATATGGGTCTCCTTCCCAATGCCCGGGGGGCCCTGACCGTGTTTAATTGATGACAGTCAGCGTCACAGGCATGGTGTGACCTGCCCAGAGTCCCACGCTTATTCCATCTGATCCAGATTATCATAAGCCAACATAATCTAGAAAAATAAATACCCCCCCTCCCCTGAACTTGCATCTTTACCAACACTATCCCTTTACTGCATGACAAGATGATGCAATTGCCTAACGATGAAATAATATTCATCGTTAGGCTTTGGGGGCACCAAATAGATGCCCCCAGTCATTCCAGGGAAGAGGCTTTCATACTGTAATTTGTCCGGCTCACAGCTCATGTGGCATCTGTGACACGTGACACGAGTTACATGCGTCTGATCAATCAGGGCAAGCAGAAGCAGACTGAACCTTTGCTCCGAACCCCCGCCTTCTTGCAAATGCTCGACCTGATACATCCATTGACATGGGACCGATCTAAATTCAGATCTTTAAAAATCTTTGGGCTCCTGTGCGCCACCCACAGGAAAAGGAGCAGCAGTGGAAGGAGCACGTGGCAGCCCTGGCCACAGGACGGGAGGCGACCATGAAGGAGAGGGCTGTTCGGCTTCGTGACTTCAGGGTAAGTCTGCGTTATAGGAGGAGGCCCATCATTTTAAAGGACGTCCCACTTCCTGAACTCATTTCAAGGGTGCACAGACATGTGGGAATTCTGAGCTGCCAAACCAACCATGATTAAGAACTACGTGTGGAAGAACCCCACAGAAGGCCACTGGTCATTTGTAGGAAAACTCTGCCCAAAGGTGACAAAGTGCCATTGACAAACATCACCCTGTAGCTGAATTAACTGGCTACACACAACCTGTCTGATGAACTTCACATGTGTGCACTTACCAAGGCTGTATGGTAGTAGGAGTGACACCCACTACCAGGACTGGATCTACCTTTTCAGAGGCCCTAGGCAAAGCTTTCCCCACCAAGGAAATTGATGATCATTTCACTTCCTCCGCAGATAATTTGGGGGCCTATAGGCAACTACAAATTCTGCCTATAACTAGAGCTGGGCTTGGCCATAACTGCTCTGTTTTCCCAGTTAGATTGAATGACAGCAGTTAAAAGTTCTGAAGCTGCAGAGCCAGGTAAAGTTGACACTCCTATAATTCCTTACGCAAGAGCATCACCAGTCACATGACAGGGTCTCTAGTATGAATCAATATTACATTTCAAACCTGTCATGTCATCTTCCCTAAGGCAGACTCTAGAAGGAAGGCTCTCATGTCAATCTCAAAAAGGTATAATGAGGCGAAACTTTATAGTGTGCCAAAACCACATGGCGGACTATGCCAGATTTTGTTGTTTATAAGTCCATTTCTTCAAGGACGCGTAAAACTGAAATTCTGAAGCACTATATAGGACATACCAAATAACTGTCTCACATTGAATCCTGTAAGATTCTTTCCCTACATCTTAACCAAAAAAACGTTACTTGGAATATTTATCTAAACGACCAAGGCAAACAGCTGTTAGCAAATGGTGCCATGTTGGCAACCTGTCCTCTCAACTTCGCAGAGTTTCCAGAAGAAGGTTCTAGAAGAGGAGCTGGCAGCAAACAAGAGGCTGGAGTGTGACAAGATTGAGAAAACTACTCCTGAAAATGCAACACAGACCATTTCACCCAACATACACGCACAGTAGCAGAGCTACACCCTAAGGCTAGCTGCCAGCGCTCCTGTTTCGGATAATACCTAGACAGCTTTTCATCCTGTAGAAGTAAGTACAAAAACCAGTTTGTTTTCATGGTGTAGTAATATCTTTGCCAGGTGTACATATTTACTTAGAATTCTATGTTACACTGTTTTTGAAAAGACTAACCAACTCATTTTGTTATTACTGAGGAGAAATTGCTAGAACTAGCAGCATATCAGCTCTAGCTGGACCTGCTGAACAAAGTCAAAAATCCCTTTTGAATTGAAATGTATGTGCCCTGTCTACTCCTATTAAACAGTCGGCTGCTGCAGAGAGAGTCTGCCAGCAACTGAGAGGTAAACATGCACTCCTGTCCCAGCACGCCCCAGTCATTCAGGGACAGAGAAATACCAAAATGCACGCCGTTTCCTGGATAATTTTTCCCACACAGCACAGTGCACATTGGCATGGGGGGAGTGAAAGTTACAATTTGTTTTTAATGACGTTTTTATTAAAGAATGAATGTAGGTGTTATTAAGCAGAACCTAATAGCTTAGAATGCTGGTTGAAGAGGGCCCTGGCGTAAATGACACATTTATAGCAACCATCAAACAGTGAAACTTGCCAGCAATATATAGAAATCAATGCAAGATATCACACAAATTTGTGATGGACTGGCATCCAGTCCAGGGTGCACCCCTGCCTGTTGCTCTATGCTGGCTGGGATTGGCTCTAGGTCCCCCATGACCTATGACCCTGTCCAGGATAGGAAGGTCTATGGTTAGATCAGTCTGTTACAGAGGCAAATTCGGGGAGTGGTGTTGACTCACAGTGCCAAAATTATGTCTGGCTTCAAGTCTGTGTGTGAAGAGTTTGCATTTTCTTCCAATGTTCACAACGGTACCCTGTGGACATGCTGCTCATTAGGATGACTAGATTACTCTTGATGTAAGAGTTTAATGGAACAGTACTCTCTCTTTCTCTCTTATATCTCATGTATGTAAGCCCAAGGTGAGATAAACCCATTAGAACTGCCCCAACTTGTAAACTAAAACAACTGGAATAGAAGTAGTCGCCTCTACCTCCATTTAATTGAAACCTAGTCCAAACAAATCCGTGACAAAACCTTAGAAGTTACGTACTTTGAATCAGAGTCACTGTACCAACCACCTACACATATTGTGATCTCACATCTCTCTAACTTGAATGAATAATGCATAGTGATTCATTAGTATCGCTACCATTTACTCTTTCTCCTTTGTTGAATGGCCACCTTACAACAATCAAAATTATATGGTACTCCACCTCCCAATGTGGGCAGTACTTTGTAGACGTTTCATCCTTGATTCTGCTCCACCGTTGAAACATTTCGGGAGACACAGATAAAGCTTCTCGCAGCTCGTTCTGGTCAGTTGTTTTGTGAGCGATCGCCAGTTTTCGCAGCCATGCCCAACAGTCCGTAAGAAAAAAATCTGCTTGGGATAATTTTTTTTACCCTCCACGGCGGTGAAGAAAGAAAAGTGCCACTAGAGGCTCATTAGAAAAAAACACAAGGCAACAGAATGATTCATTTTGTGTGCTTTTCTTTGGGAAGTCAAGATGTTTCATTGGCATGGGCTCACGTCAATGACAATACTTGAATATCTGAAATGATTGGTGAACTGTGAACATGTCCCTGCCATCTTCAAGCACAAAACTGACTGGCTACAAAACAGGAGCAACCAGAAATGGGCAAAACCGGTATCAACCATGCCAAAGCACATTTTCATTAATACATTCTGACCTGAGGTTGTCATGGTGACAAATTACAAAACATAAACAACTCTGCTTGCATACCTACACAGCTCTGGGAAGTTGTTATATAGACCTGTTAATTTGCAGTGTTTAGGTAAACTGTGATTGACTTGGGATTGACTGTTTAGGAACGTCTACACTGGGCCTTCAAGTTACAGCAGAATGGTCTCCAACCTTTTTTATGTTACAGTGAGAGAATACTTTTACAAAGAAAAAATGTGGGGAGCAACCAAGTTTTGGGTTGGTGATTCCCCCTCGATATATCTTGTTGTCCGGGGGTGGGAGGTCCCCCTCCATATATTCTCCTGGTCGGGGTAGTACTCTTTGGTGGGGGGGCCTGAAGATGATAGTCTGATTGTTGCGATCAAGTAGGAATATCTTGAAGGACGATCTGTAGATCTAAACGTGATCTAGAAAACAGGGCTTTTGGTGTTGGGTGGAGCTGGATGGAAACCCCCCCCCCCCAGGGAACCCTCCCCCTGGTCCCTGGGCCACCACACCACCAGAGAGAATGGAACGAGAACGAGAAAGCGAAATAACCTGGGGCAGGGAAGCTTGCTGAAGCTTTTCAGATGCTTATCTTGTCATCTTATTTTGGTCAATGGAACCGGGTGGTGATTCAGAGATCAGCAATGATGGTCTTGGTGGTATCTGGGGAGCCGTGATCCTCGAATGTGTTACAGTTAAAAGCGAAGTGTGAATACAATGATATGAGACACACCAACAACTGAAATGGCCAAATCCAGTGCTTTAAAAAAATCAAAATGTTAAAGGGCCCTAAGGAGAGACTGTACAAAAATATCTTTCAGTGTGTTGGCGCTTATGCAATAAAAACTTCCTGCATGAAAGAAGAACAAGTCACCATTTGTATTTCAAAAAGTCTGTGATTACACACTTAAGCTACAATCATCCGAGGCACATTTCTTATGCTGTGAACACAACTGGACACTGGAGCCAGTGAAAACATTTGGCTATCGGTATAACATATCGCTACAGTGACTCAAAATGGCGGAATGATGAATGATCAAAGAGGTCCTCATATCAACAGCTCCAGCAGAACTGTGAGCAGCAAGCAGGACGAGGCCAGGGGGACTCGTACAGTACACATGGCAGGGGGAAATTTCCTCAAATGTTCTTATTTCATGGATAATGAACTTAAACCTCCTCCAGATTCGAAAGACATTGCGTGTTTACCAGCAAACTGTAACTCCTGGACGGAATTCCCTGGTGATTAGACGGAGATTTCAGTTACATTTCAGCTGGTTACATTGTAAAATGCTAGTTAAACTTATGCAGTCATTCATAATTTTGCATCCCAAGGGGGCCCAGTGGTTGGTGTGTGGCTCTGTGGGTTTGGCCTCTCTGATCAGAAGGTCACTAGTTAAAATCTCATGCCTGGCAGAGAAAGAGATCATTATGGGACCCTTGAGCAAGGCCCTCAACCACAATCACTCCAGGGACGCCGGCTGACTCTCCTCTCTGCTCCTCACTTGTACGTTGCCTTGGACAAAAGTGTCTGACAGGTAAAGTAAAGCCAGTAAAAAAAATCCCTTCTCTAGAATGACTGTGACAACATCAAAACATGCCTCCCCCAGCAAGAGCTAATTTTATCCCAATGGACTTACAGTTTTCATCTAAAATAATAGAGCTCCCTCTAGGACCTTATGGTCAGAAAGGCATGTTCTTATCTATACGTCTAACTACCCTCAGAATCTAAACCTATTAAATTTGAGGAGGTGGGTAAAGTTCATTATATTCTAACTCCTACTGGTCCCAAAACAATACATGTTATTCACCCCCCCCCCCCCCCCCCCACGCATTTGCTTTTACCATAAAACACCAATGAAAGACAGAGATAGACTGACTGAAATAACTGAGCTGTAGCATGTCTGCCTACTGTTCAGTATGAGTTTTGCCTCTTTGGAACGCTCTCCATTGCACGAACTGGAGGGATTTCAGGCCCAGCTGTTTATACAGCACAAGTCCATTACCTTCACCTACCCCTCCCTCCTCCAAACAGCAGTCATCATTGATACAACGCAAACTGTGCGGAGAGGTTAGAGTAAACACAAGACAAGCTGCAGGGAGAAGACCTCATGGCACGAGGCGCATCATTCACACAAACACACATGCACAGTGGTGGTCAGTATTTACAGATGCTGCAAAGCCAAGGGGTTCTCCCTGTTGAGAGTGACTAACCTCTTTAAAGAGGGCAAGGGGTTACTTTGTGTGTAGAACTCACTCGCGCTGGGCCCAGCCGGACACTAGAGCGCCACCTAGCTCCTTCCTGTCGTCTTTCCAACATCTCTGGCTTTGTAGGTAACTGAGCTGTCCAACATCGAAGAACGCTGAACTGCAGGAAAGGCAGCAAGCCTCGACAGTGCTTAACAACCCAGTTGTTGTTAAATCTGCCAGTTCTGCCATTACATAACCCCGCGATTAAAGCAAAGACACACAATCGCGGTTGTTATTTTGAGAAGTCCAGTACTGTACACCCATGACTGCAGGGTAACGTTCCACTGGGGGGGAGCGGGGAGAAGACATGTGATACTGTGAATCTGAAGATTAAGGTACAATGCCTCTGATCTTCGCTAATGTGGAAACTGGCCGTATTTGGTTCATCTAACCGGCCAAAATTAGCCACAATTTATCCAATGGTTATTAACAAAGGCTGTTTGCTTAAACATTAGTGATCACTACTGTCATTGTTCTATGGTTCTTATCCTAGAGCAATGAGTGTTTGGTCAAATAATCCAAAGCAAAGGTTCAGATATCTTCTCCACAGTACTGTACCAAAGCAAACATGCAGACGCACACTCAGAAAGACACAGAAGGCAAGCGCCTTACCAATGCTTACCCAGTAAAAACTCACTATTTACCACCTCTGAAATGGACTCAGAACAGTGTATACACACCATATGGTATTTAGGAGACAGCATTCCATACTTCCAGAACATTACTTATTTTGTACTTTATTTTATAGTTAATTGTGTGTTTCCTTTACCTAATATACAAAGATATTTATTAACAATAACATTATGATGGCGTTACCTGAGAGAATGACATGTATATCTTAGCTGCATGAAATTACGTTCCACGGAAAGTTCTTAAATGCGAGTATTTCTTCAGTACTTGTTCTGTATAGATGCGGAGTACAATGCAAATGAGCTGGTACTAAAATATAGCATTGAGCGTCAGCTTTAAAAACATTTACCCTATTCATGGAAGGATATCGAGTGAATCTCCAAGCTATTTGGAAATGGATCTGTCCCACGGATAGCCGCCTCGTCATTCATCCAGGGTGTACAGTCCTCCTCGCTCCTGGTCCCGACGGGCCCCCGGGATGACCATGCCCACAGGCTGCTGCCCCGTGGATGTCGGGACATGGACAGAAACAGGATTAGTCAGCTAGTAGCGGAGAGGGAGATGGAGAAGAGTCTCGTCACAGTTGAGATCCCAACGGTATTCCTTTATACACAATTTCGGATGGACTGAAAGGAATTAGCACTGGACTCCAAGCCAGACATGAGCCGGGTGAGACCCCCCCCAGCCAAGCCTTGTGGGGCTGTCAGCGTCTGTCCCCTGGGGCCTTTTGTTTCTCCAAGGTCACATTACCTATGCTCACGTGAGCGATTGCGGCATCCATCCTGAAGCCCTAGGCCGTCCTTTGTCATCATTCCCTTTCTCCTTCCCCGACCCATTCCGGTGAACCCTCCCTCACCCCCCCACACCCCCCTCACACCTCTGTGTGCTTCACGGTCGTCCCGGGCGACGGCTGACTGCTGAACTGGCTGAAACTGGCTGCGCGGCCCCGGGCACGAGGGCCGCCCTCCCCTTCCTGGGCCGGGAGCTGTGCTGTGGCTGGGGCACGGGGTCCCTCCTTGTCCTTGAGGAACAGACTCTGGATAAGCTGCAGCTTGTCCTTCTCCTCGTGCAGGAACACGTCCACCAGCAGGGTCTTCTCCATCTTCAGCTGCTCGCTGATGTCCTTGGGAACGTCTGGGATGAGCCAGTCCACTAGCGTGCTAAGAACAATCACCAGGTTCTGTGAATGAAATACACAGGGTGGGAGTGCTGCAGAGACGTCAGGAATGGGAAGGGGGAACTGGTGGAAAACCAGTGATGGGCTTGTAAACCAGTAACATCCTACCACTGCAACAAACTCTCCAAACGTGCAAGTTTCCAAGCTACAACTACTACACAACACAATAGTAAAAATGTTTTGTTGTTCCTACAGCCATAGTAACACAATCTGTTTAACAAATATGCTTTATTTGCCATTTGCACAAGTACAAGTACAGGTACAAGTGTATTAGAATGCTTTACTTTGCTGACCCCATATTGCTCGCCATACCTTGGTGGTCAGTCATACAGCCCCCCTGGAGCTGGGGATTAAGGGCTTTGCTCAAGGGCCCACAGCCATGTAACTGTTCTGTCGAGGATTGAACCGGGGATGTTCTGATCACAGACACAGAGATTTAGCCTACTGAGCCTCAGGCTGTGTGTGTGGATTAGGTTTATATTACACTGTGAGGACCAATTGGCCCCTCAATGTGATAAAAACCTGTTATTTTGACATTGTGGGGATTTTTCAGGACTCCACAAAGAACTTTGAATGCAATCAGAAAACTAAAAATGCAAAAGGTATTAGTATTAGTTTGGTTACTTATGGTTAAGGTTAGGGCTGGGTAGGAGTTAAGGTCATCATATTGGAATTAGAGTTTTCCCCATAGAAATGATTGGTATAATTATAAACCTGTGTATGTATATCATATACATATATTTCACAGATATGTACATTAATACATTCATTTTGCATAAACTGCTGTATTGTTCAACTAGCACCTTATGTCAATTTCTTCGTTAGTCATGTCTTTCTGTGCAAAAAGATTTCTATTAAAAATTAAGCTGCATAAATTACATACTGGCTGAATTTACATAATGGCTGAAGCTAGCGAAGTCCCATTTTAACAGCTGGGTGGACAAGGCTATCGACGGAGCTAGTGGGTACCTGGAACAGGATGACGAAGGCGAGTCTCGCAGCCAGGACAGACCAGTACTCTTTAGAGTACTGGTAGGGTGTCGGAGACCAGGGAGGTTCCCTGTAGTCTTTATACCTACAAGAGAGACAGACGAGCTGAGTGTCAGAAGTGGGTGGATCCACACATCCAATCATACAACCTCATTGGCCCCTGGAAGGAGCCAGTCAGTGATTACAACCAAACTGTATGCATAGCCTCTTACAGCAGACATGAGGTAAATTTCAATATGAGTACTTGTGTTCTCGTGTACCTGTTTTACGTCATCTTCTATTGCCGAAGACAAGTTCCAATACTAAGAACACAAGCACATGAGGATGATAAAAATCCCCGGATGTTGGTCTTGCTCTGCCCCAAATGTCAAGGATGCGTTGGTTGCATCCCCGGCGAAAAAGACCAATCCCATGATTCATTGTGCGCAAAGTTTGTTCTTGGAAGGCAAGTTATCAAGACCAGTGTTGCCAAGACCACAAGTACGGGCTTTGCGTTCTTGGTATTTTCACATGGTATACATGTTCTTGGTATACCCATGGTTCTTGGTATACCCATGATCTCATGATATTTTCACATTGGTACATTTCGGCATCAGCTGACATCTTCAGTTTTAACTGGTTAGCTGAGAAATTTATCCAGAGTGTCAGTTTTGACCAGTTTGAGTAGCTGAATAACCGACAGGAGGCAACCCACTTAAGCACCAGACACTCCTCTTTGACTGGAACCAACATCCCCAGGCCCACGTCCCTGACTACTGTGCCTGATTTTCAGAATGTGGGAATAATCAACCAATGTTTGTTAACACGTTTAACTTATTTCCCATTGCCATTCCAAAGCCGCATGATATAGGCCATGACCATGTGAGAGAACAGCGGGAGAGACATCTGAGAGTGATCTCAGGGTCTCTGGAAAACTGACAGGCCAAGAGAACGGCTTTAAATCCTGACCTGAGCTAAAAAAGACGCTATTCGAACCGTTTCCCTCTTTGTTTTGCACTTCATACAAAGTAAATAAAAATGCAGATCAAAGCTTGCTGAGCAGCTAAGTGGTAACAGGGCCCAAGTGAAAAGAGATTCTCCAGGAAGTTGCACGAGGCTGGGTCCGTGATGAACCGGGCATTAAACATGGTGATGATAAAACAGATAAACTTCCCCCTCCCAAAGACAGACCACTCAAAACAAGGTTGTTGAAAGTTGACAGCTTTAACTTTTTGATGAATCGATGATAGAAAAAAAGTCAATCATAATAAAGACACCCCCCATCTAGGTTACAACTCTCCCACACAGCAAAATACTAACCTGCTGTAATGATAATTTAATGATATTTTTATGACAAATGACTGTTCAAATTACCAGACCTCGTTTTTGCAGTCTGAAGTGGCCCAAATGCCTAAATTCACGTCAGCATTTTCAAATTCAATAAAAATTTGAAACGAAAACAGCTGGGCACAAATCTACTAAGTAAAAACATGTCTTTAAAACTGAAGCCTGATCTGGTTTAAATTACTCCCCCCCCGAAATGCATTTCAGCCCCGTGCTCCATGCAGAAGGGCTCACAAATGTGATGTCTACATTTCTCCCATAATTAAAATGACTCCTATCCAAGTACTGATCAGGCACAACTCTGCATAGCTTTCATCACTATGGTTTGTGTTACGTGAGTGTGTTTCTGTACCCCTATGGTGCTTTGGCCAATGCCCATGACATCCCCTGCTTTTTGCCCTTTTTGGCACCTGGCTCTCCGCAAACCTCTACTGAAGAACTGGTTGGACAATAGATGATGGATGGGATTAAAACATCTCACCATCTTAAGGCAAGTAAAATATATGTGGAGAACCTGCCCCCCATAGCATGTTTATTGTTGTCTAACAAAAGCTGCTACTCAAAGGCATATATAGCTTACAGTTTTACACCAAGCTTCAGTTCCTTGTTTTAGGGTACAAGACACCCCCTGGCTCTCAAACAGGTAACCTTATAGTCGAAAGTTCAGGTACTGAACCTGTTTCTCCGCCCACTTGCTTTATAATTACTAACATACTGATTATTATGTTACCCTCCATCCCGCTCATTTGAAAGGTTAGATAACGCATGCTGACCACCACGGGGCGCTAACTGGTCACAGCCGCCTCCCTCACCTGCACATGGTAACCTCCCTGTCGAACTGGGAAGAGGCGGGCGCCGTGCCCGGCTTGAAGTTACTGACGTTGAAGTAGGAGAGCGTGTGGTCGATGAAGCCGTGCATAGTGCCCGTCTCGCTGTACATGTACTGGTACACCAGGCGCGGGATGAAGTCCGAGGTGAAGGAGATGACGAAGGCCTGGGCAACGCAGATGAGAAGGACATCAGAGATTGATGGTGCCCGAGGCACCATCCGAGGTGGCCCCAAGACCAAAGAAGGCAGCTGTTCACAGCCCTTTATGGATTACCGCCAGGGGCTGGGCTCAGACCTTAATTTAACCCCCGGCACTAAAGTAGGACCTTGAAAAAACTCAGTGCCCGTGAGTTTTTAATCTACTGCAGCTCATAATCGGGGGCGTCGGAGTGGCATAGATACCTCAGCAGGTTCATGGGGCCCAGCACTTCATAAGGGCCCTAATCTACTGTTAGGAATCCCCCATGGGGGACCCATACATCTTCAGATTGTCCCCGGCCCATAATTGTGCAACTGAGGCCATTTCTACAGCTAGTAACTTTGTCTTCTGCTTCAGGTGTAAACTAATCACTTACTGACCCAGAGAACAGGGACTTGCCCACATATATGTCTAAGGAACCATCCAGTAAAAGGGCAGAGAGAGAAGGAATGAAGACCAGGAAAAACTTAAACAACAGCAGATGACATTTCAAAGGACTCCCTTATCTGATCATGTTTCCCACTTTCTAAATTCGCTTTCTAAAGTTCAGAGTACAAGGTTAATGGGGATTCTTGCTGTGTTCCTAATACTGGGTTTTACAAACCTCCTTCTTTATATATGTAACTGCATCTAGTTAATTTAAAGTTCATGAGAGCTAGCAGTGAAAACGCCACTCACTCTTTTGGGAAAATTCACAAACAGCAGCAGAAATACAGCTCGACGGTTCATTTTCGGGTAAAGCAGGCAGACAGGAGGTGGTAAGTTGTCGTGACAACCTGACAGTACCCTCCACAGTTCCCATGGCAATGTACACCATTGACTGATCAATGCCCCACTACGGGCAAGTCATAACGAGAATGTACCCGACAGCCTGCAGGAGGCGCCAAATTCACAAAAAACACTTTACCGACACCTCAACTCGAACCCTTACTCTCCAAGCTGCAGAGGAGCTTCCATCTTCTCCTCATTCAAGTATAAATGAGAACAAGTTTGAAACACTTTCCTGGTCTGACCATAACCTCAGTTTTGTGGTGCCCAGAGCAGGTTATGAAAATGAAATTCCAAAGGGATGTGGTCTAATTTAAAAAAAAATGGGCTGAATAATGTGCCTGGCCTGAAAGGGTAAAGCTATTTAGAGCCCATTATTTGCCCCGAAGCTGCAAGCACTTAGATTTACCACTTACATTTATAATGACTGAGAACTTGCCCATTCCGCTGAGGATGTTGTACCAGATTCCTGCATAAAGAACGAGAGAGAGAGAACACCCAGATTTGACAGAGCCAGTAGCGACCCAAGAACTCAGCCATACTTCATGAGCAGTCTGGGTCCACGATGCCTGGAGTAAGAAGGTACGGAGAGAAACACTAACAAATAGTCCAAAGAGTATGACTGTTCTACATCGATCAGCCATAACATTAAAACCGCCTGCCAAAAATTGTGTAGGTCCCCCTCGTGCCACCAAAACAGCTCTGACATGTCAAGGCATGAACTCCACATGACCTCTGATGGTGTCCTGTGGTATCTGGCACTAAGACGTTAGCAGCAGATCCTTCAAGTCCAGTAAGTTGCAAGGTGGGGCCTCCATAGATCTGACTTGTCTGTCCAGCACATTCCATAGATTTTCGATTGGATTGAAATCTGGGGAATTTGGGGGCGAAGTCAACACCTTGAACTGTTTTTCATGTTCCTCAAACCATTTCTGAACAATTTTTGCAGTGTGGCAGGTACATTATCCTGCTGAAAGAGGCAACTGCCATGAAGGGGTATACTTGGTCTGCAACAATTTTTAAGTAGGAAGTACGTGTCAAAGTAAGATCCATATGAATGCCAGGACCCAAGGTTTCCAAGCAGAACATTATCCAGAGCATCACACTGCCTCCGCAGGCTTGCCTTCTTCACATAGCGTCATCTCTTCACCAGGTAAACAACGTACACTCACCCGGCCGTTCACATGACGTAACAGAAAACTTGACTCATCAGACCAGACCACTTTCTTCCATTGCTCCGTGGTCCAATTCTGACATTCATGTCCCCATTGTTGGTGGACAGGGGTCAACATGGACATTCTGACTGTTCTGCAGTTACGCAGCCCCATACACAGCAGGCTGTGATGCACTATATGTTCTGACACCTTTCTATCACAGCTAGAATTATCTTTTCCAGCAATTTGTGCTACAGTAGCTCTCCTATGGTATTGGACCAGACAAGATAACCTTTGCTCCCTGTGTGTTTCGATGGACCTTGGGTGCCCATTATCTGGTTGCCAGTTCACTAGTTGACCTTCCTTGGACATTTTGGAGATGCTCTGACCCAGTCGTCTAGCTATTACAATTTGGTCCTTGTCAAAGTTGCTCAAGTCCTTACACTATTATTCCTGCTTCCAACACATCAACTTCAAGAACTGACTGTTCTCTTGCCTAATATATAACAACACCCTTGACAGGTGCCTTTGTAATATGATATTCGATGAAATTTACTTCACAAGTCAGTGGATTTAACGATATGGCTGATTGATAAAAGGTACACTTTTGATCTAGTGGTAATATGTATCTGCACTACTGTCCCTAAACACAAACTCAACTAACAAGTAATGTCAGCCACAAGCTTGCTAGAGTTATGGCCTGAACATATGTGTCGAATCTCCTTCCTTCCCAAATGGGATGTTGGGAGCCGGGACCCCCCCCAGCACGGCAATAAAAAGGGCTCTTTGTGTGAGGTGGCAGCGTGGTCTGCGGTAGGTACCGATGTCTTTGGCCCGCACGGCGACGGGTCGGCGCAGCTCGGTGACAAACTTCTTGGCGTCCAGCCTGATCTCGATGACATTGTTCAGGAGTGCGAAGAGGGGGGCGAGGGGGAAGGAGGCGACAAAGAGGGTGACAAAACCGAATTGGATGACTGCAGAAGGAGAGAGAGAGTGGGAAGGGGAGACGTGTGAGGAGAAGGGAAGCCGGCAGAAGGGAGGCATGTAACAATCCCAGTTTGAACCGGCTTCACTTAACGCCACATTCAAAAGCAATTAACACACTCAGTAAAAAGGTACTTTCATTAAACAAATATTCGCTAAACTATATTGAGACTCGTGCCCTGAACTCAAGGTTATGTACGTTTGGGAGTGTGGAAAGTCTAGATAATGCCAGACGATGGTTTGCGAGCCAATGGGAGGGGCGCAGGAACGGCGAGGGGCTGGATTCGAGAGCTCATGTTACCATGGTGACCAGCCACAGACCCAGCACTAACAGACACCTCAGGTAATGAAAGCCAGCTGACCCCAATGGGATTGTTTGCCTTGCTGGGGTTTAAATGTTGCAGAGATTTGGGAGGATTAGGGAGCCTAAGACATGCCCCCGTGTCGAAAGGTGTGACTAATACTTATTTCAGTTTTCTGTCTTGTTCCACAAGATTCTCATGCTACCTAGGGTGACCACCTAATCCATGTTGGGGGGGGGGACTATGAGCTACTTCAAGCCTTACAAACTATAAAACTGAAAGTTTCCTGTGCCTGGCTAAATGCTTCAGTTCTATGATACATGGTTATATGAGACTGACGAATCAGTCACACAGCAAGAACTCAGCGCTTAAGTGAAATCTAGGCCCTTTTAATTGAAATGGTAGCTTACGAATCCGGTCCTACTGTAGCTCATAGTCTACCCCATGGCATGGATAAGATGGTCACCCTAATGCCGCTATGTTGCCTTTGTGGTTTATGGGGCCAGGTCTCCCTCTTGAACATGGCTGTTTGATGCTTCTGTCCGGCCCCAGTTTCAGACCCCACCCACATTTATATACAATTATACTTATTATTATACAATTAAGCGCTCATTTCACAATCAGGAACCTAAGCGGGAGCCACGTAAACAGGTGGAAACCCTCACTATCAATATTAACATGATATTATTCATCAGTCTGATCAACGTTTTCCCTCAAAATCAGTAAAACAAAGTTTAATGCCTACCATAATTCCTATGTGGTCAGCTTCAGAACTGTATTATGTATCATTTTGCTTAATTTTTGACATCCCTAAAGCCCTGTATTGTTCTCCTCAGGATGCTCCACAACGTGAGGTGTTGCTATATAAAAACGCTCTTGTTTGGTGATTATATGCTTTAGTGAAACTTAGCAAGTCATATAAACGAAGTTCTGTTAGGTCACAAAAAACGCCCCTGGGAAGCTGAGATAACCATACGAGTTATCATGAGAGATATGGGGGGGCTGCTGTCTGTCGGGGGCTTGGTGACAATGTATTTTCACCATGATAAATATTATGGTATGTGACCCTGGGACAGGATGGACGCGCCGCACAGCACATGGTTGACCATCCATCACCTGGGCAGCAGTGCTTGAAGGTGTTGTTAAAAACAGCTAATTGCTCCCCCCTCAGTGTCATGGAGGAACGACCTCGCTCAGATCCTGTCTCCTCTGCCAGGCCCCATCAACACAGACGGCGTATCTCTCCTCTCAATCCCTGCACAGGGGCTCATGACTAAATCATGGAAATGCCGATCTTAACGGGACTGCCCCTCACCCCCCACACCATAACGGGACTGCCCCTCACCCCCCGCACCCTAACGGGACTGCCCCTCACCCCCTCCTGACCTTAACGGGACTGCCCCTC
>JAODKC010000064.1:25296726-25318282 GCA_026777985.1 Mormyrops attenuatus
CCCCCCCCCCCCCCCCCCCCCCCGCCCCCCCCCCCCCCCGCCCCCCCGGGCCCCCCCCCCCCCGGGGGGCCGCCCCCCACTCGGGGCACACTTACTCATCTCCATGTACTCCGGGGTTAACCCTTCGAAGGGTTCCAGGTCATAGTCGAGGTCCCAGCGCTGCGGTGGTCTGGTGTGCTGGTCGTCGCTCTCCTCTGGAGCTCCTCCCTTGTCCTTCAACGTCCTGAATAGTTTCTTGAGCTTCCTGAGGATATTCATGCCCATCAGAGGGTTCAGTCACATTTCACTTATTCTGGGTCCATTCACATGCGCAAGCACTACCACTCGCATAAAAAAAAAAAACATGTTCAATTTCAACATTACCGTTTTAGCTTGGATGACAATTTCAAGCACGTTTAAGACTTGGCTTTAGGTTTTTATAGTGTTTCAGTGTGCTATGTGAAATTGAAGACTATCCAAATGATCAGTTTTATTAAATGTGTTATGCAGAAAACAAAGCAAAGAGTTTTACACATTTTAGTGTTCCAGAAAGTACTCAGCCGCAGCACGCGAACCCTGACCCCGTGCATCTCAGGGCTACACTGAATCAGATGGTTCATCGTAAACAAGTGCTAAAACTCATGCAATATTGTTGTTCAAGGTTCGCCTCTTTTATTATTAGTTATAAATTGGAATGCAGTAACTGTGGAATCCAGTAAAATAAGAGACTTAAATCTAAATAAAGAACTTACTCTACCAGTCAAACGTTATTGCACACTACAGGTTTTTGCCACTTGTCCATTTATTTCATACACTGCATATTTTCTATTCTTGTTAAGCATTGGAAAGGCGAGCGAACAACTATAAATGAAAATATACATCAAATAAAACAAGCTTCCTTTATAATCTAGGAAGAGTCAAATTCTATGCTGTTCTTTAACTTTAAACGCACTAGTTAACTGCTTCTTCCCATGAAACGGAGCAGTATTTAATGTCAACTGTAGAAAGAATGTGTTGAATTTTCTCTGCTGTTATAACTGCTAGAGGAGGTCACTCTGATGAATCAAAGATATGACATTGTCTTGATGATAAAGGTACTCAAATGGTGAATATACTGTAAATTTATTTGTTAGCAAAGAATACTGAGTGTATTTTTAGTAAATGTTAAGTAACATCAGCAAATGTGGAAAATCCCAGTGTCTGCAAAAACTTTTGACTGGTGGTGCAAGAGGTTGCAAAGGGGCTAAATGCTGATCGTAATTCACGTTCTGACTTTAGTCAGTGTTGAGATTAACCAAATGTAGGTTTACACAATTTAAAGCACATAAATCATTTATCATGATTAAACGGCCCCTGCCCGACACAGAAAGTCAAAACCAAAGCGTGCCTATTTGTCACAGCTGATATTTATATTTGCAAAAGCCCATTTTAAACCTGGAACCCAGCCTCGCATGTTAGTGTCACATTACATCAACACTACCGCACGACCACAATGTCACCTGTAACAGTTCAAAGAGTTACCACAGTAGTGGGGGCTGTCATGGTTCATAATCAGTATATTGGTTTTGCTCTTAGGGCCAATGTGTAGGGACAGTCCCCAGGAGAACAGCTGTAAGTCATTTCGGTGATGAATGACATCGGCCTATGCTGCCACACAGGATACAGTGCCTCAAACCTCACACACGGAAATTATTCATTCCCTCTTGTTCCTTTGCTCACAGACCAGGTGTCAATCCAGGCTGGTTTTGTAACTAGAATAATACATCTTGACAGGCAGTTCAGCAAGACAGTTAGATGGACACAGTCGTGTCCTACTCTACTATGTACTAGTGTGTGTGTATATAATTACACACGCACACACACACAGAAGGTATAGGCATATGCCTTTAAGAGATCTGTTGACAATAACTGCCCATATAATGGTTTAACATAATGATTTATATTACCAATACACACTGGTGATTATAGCCTATGTATTGAATTGTGCCATGTAACTAGCCAGGCTGATGACCGCCTCTGTTTAAGAAATTGGTATGTTCCAATTCAGATATAAAAGGAAGCCATCTGAACTCATTTCCTGTGAGCCCTCAGAACCTGTAATGTGGGGGGCAGCACACCAGCAATGAATTTGAGGGAGGGGAGGGGAGGCGGCGCGCATACAAACCAACAACCAAGGTGTCTTTAACTACAGAGCCTCGTGCCGGCTTTGTTCTGAGTGGTTCCATGTGTATTCTGACAGACAGGGGTCAGTCTCTCAGCCTGTGTTACTTAGATGTTCCAATAGTACCTCTAATGAGAGCCATCACAGGCTTGGAAATTTCCAGCGAACTTCTGCATCTTTTTTTCCAGACAGAAAAATGAAGGCCTCTGCTCACTAATAAGTAGGCGCTCAGAGTCATAGTATAAAAATCTCCGTTTCAAAGTTTAAAGTAATAAATTACACAAGATATTTGAATCGTATGAAACGTCAGCCTCTGTATGAGTGTGTGATTTGCATGGATGTGACTCCGTGTCTCTCCCACGGGATAAGAAGTGACAGCAGAGGAAGTGAGGTCAAAGATTAAAGGGCCACACCACCAGCGACCGGTCGTCGATTAAACAGAAAAAAACACACACTAATCTCGATGCTTGACAAGCCTGCCATTGTCTTTAAACCACTTAATGTTTACCAGATCGCTAACCCATAATGGCGGAACCTCAAAACCTCACCAGACAATAAAAATGAGTGACATAAGGAGCAACGTTGGAGACGGCGACGGACCACCATTGTTAGGGGTTACGTCAATCACCGAGCTTAAGAAACAGATGTAAATTTGGAGGGGTGCGATTTTGTTTCACAAAATATTTTAACAACTAAACACCCCCCTCCAAAAAAAAATGGACTGTTCTGGGGTCGGTCTCCCTGAGGCTAATAATAGCATATCAGTAATAAGACGGGCTAAATGCAAGCCTGCATTATTTATGGATTAAAGTTAAAGTTCTTTTCCCACCGCATTACTTTTTAATTAGCTCCTTTGTGCTGTTAGTGCACCCCCACTGACCCATGAGTACTCGTTTAGCATCTGCCGAGAGAAAATGCACACCAACACACAGAAATACACAAACTCTGCCCACCAATGGACAGCATGTACTGGGTGTGGGGGGGGGTACGCCGAAGACGAGTCATTCCAATAGGGTGGTATGGCAGTAGGGTGGGGGCTGCCATCACTGAAGCCCCAATACGCTCCCAGCAGTGGAAATGCTCACCGCCCCCCCCCTCCTCTCCCCGGCTTTTAGTCACTCAGATTATCACACGATGAACAGCGACCACATGAAGGTGGCCCTGGAGCGACTGCCTCGCAGACGTACCACGAGGCAAAGGTTTATCCTCAGACTGATTCCCATCAGGACTACAAAGCTCTGCGACAAAGCTGGAATTAAATTTTAGCGGGGTCACAGACAGAGCGTGGCCGAGCATGGCGGCATTTGCGGGAACACGCACAAAGCCCTGGGCAATGTATCTTCTGTTCCACCAGCCCCCTCCCTCTCTCCCTGGGATTGGTCCGTGAATGATTGAGTGAACGTCTACTCTGTTGTGGGTTCCCGGTTAAACCCACTGTTATATAACTGTCGCGCAGGGTGCGTTGTGCCGGTTGTACGTGGCTAATGCCAGCCAAGGGCTTCTGTGGGACGAGTTTGTACAGTGGGATGCTAATCGGAAGAGGGCACGCTGAGCTACCCGAAACACGACGCGTCCATTAAAGCGAGGGAGTCCTGGCTGAGCCAAAACTGGCAGGCCGGTTCCCACTGGGGTCCATGCAGGCTCCATCCAGCTCAGGATCTACAGCATGGAGAGCAAACTACGAGAATAGTGCCATCGCGGGAAGTCAAATGAAAGCCTGTAACCTAGGAAGCGGCGAGGAAAACCACGCCTCCTGAAGGGCAGAGAGGCGAGGTGAACGGGGAGTTGGGAGGGAATTTCCAGAAAATTCTGACTGGGGTTTCTAGGCCCACACTACTCCTCTTGGGAGATCTCGCCCTGGTTTCCTGTGGCCGACACATGTTCCACACTACAAGGAGAGAATCGAGCTGCCTGCATGTTTCCCCCACGCCCCGTGTGAGTCGCGGTGATGGATTTCAGTTGGTCGTCCTCCAGAGTGGGGGAAAAAAACAAAAGGGCAAAGAAATGTTTAGAATGAGTTTAGAGTGATGTGCATTTAGAGCAGAATACCAGCCATAGTCATGACCTGTTAGCGGTCATGGAAAGTTAGCCGCAGCGCGTTCCCACAGACTCGAAAGCAGCGCTCCAACAAGCGCGCACTTTCTACCCAGAGTAGCACTCTTGACCTCAGCTGCTCGGTCTCCAGCCTGGGTAGTCTACCCAGAATGCCCTTCTCTCTGTGGGAGCACCTCCAAAGTTGGACCTCTGGGCAACCATCCATTGGGTGGATCTACAGATCTTTCCAGCCAGGCGACCTACCGCACTGACACCGTCCTAGGACTGTCCGTGACCCCCTGATACATCCTCTTTTTCTGATCATAAAAAGCCCCTCATACACCCCCAGTGCCTCCTCGTCAAAGACGAATCGCATCTCTCTCTACGACGCGTCCCCGTCTCATTATTTTAAATACTGGCTTGGCTGAGTGAAGCATTTAGATTTTTACCAGACACCCTCTCAAAAGAGACTCTTCATTTCATTGGGGCGTGTAGAGTTCCGAAAGTTTCCCGGAACTTCCCTAAAGGTATGCCGCGTCTTTTGCACGGATTTGACTGGAATGACCTTTTGGCCATTACTCCAGCGTTTTAACCAGAACATCTGTGACCCAGACCCAGAGACAACAGCCGGCTTCATCTCACTGGAAGGCAGAGCCTTACCCAAAACTCTGAAGAGAGATAGGCTAGGGGTCTATCCAAATGACAGCCTTTGGAGCAAATAACAAAAAAAAAATATGTCAATGATTCATAATGTTACATTTGTCAAAGTGTATTAGCTTAACCATTTCGAAACCTCATCCCAGGATTTGCAGTAACACTCCTGTATACCCAATATATGTAGGCTCAACAATTATCACATTGTGTTTGCCTAATAAATAGTCTGTAAAATTATTTAACTAGCTTTAAAGAGCAAATACCCAAAACTGACTCACTCCACGGGATAAACTTTCGAGAAACTTAGTGAGTTTTGGAAATAACAAAAGTAACAAAAGTTCTTTGCTGGATTATGAGGACTGTGTGAGGTTTTGGTTCCCTACACTGTAACATATGATGAGAAAGCCTGACTTTAAGTCACTGGCAGTTTTTTTAAAATGGACTGAGAGTTTGGGAAATTTGCTCCTCCAATTTGATTAATCATGGGATCTGGTCGTGAAATCTAACAAATAATGCAGCCCACAACATAGCAAAGCCACACAACTGCGTGTGTTAAGGCGAGCCGGACTAGCAGCACCGCCGCACACTTCCCGGAGCCGGAGGGCACCACCTCGTCTATCGGCCCAGATACAGCCTCCAGGGTATCGGGTGGGTACTCACGGGATGCCAATTTCAAAGACGTTGTTCTGAATTAGCTGCTTCCCCAACATGATGATGCTGAGCTGGATGCAGAGCTCGATGAGGCAGCCTCCAGGGGCGCACTGGCAGAGGGAGAGGGAGGGGTCAGCACGCGGGGGGGGGGCTACAGTGAGCAACGCCCCACACTGTCTGCTCGCTTGGAAACGAACGGAGATGATTTAACGTCCTGCGTGTTCATCGCCTCAACATAATACCTGTATGACATCAACATCTGATTGATGTTTGGGTGAGGGAAGAGAACCAAACGTGACACTGAGTAATCAACAATCTGAATCTACTTTAACAAAACAGCTGCACTGCTTGCGACCGATGCTGATTAGCTACTCGGATGAACTGGCCGCACTGCTTGAGACCGACGCTGATTAGCTACTCGGATGAACTGGCTGCACTGCTTGCGACCAACGCTGATTAGCTACTCGGATGAACTGGCTGCATTGCTGGGTTGACATCAGATGTGGCTGTGTTGCCGATTCATGCCTCAACATGCTGATCGGAGTCGGAATACCACCAGGTGGCCGGCGGGGGCAGCAAATGGCAAAGCTTGTCGTGACAAATGTTCTGGTGACATTATGTTATCTCAGTAAACAGTAAACAAGGAGTAAAAAATGCAAGTTCCAAGTGTCCATCCTCAATAGGCCTAAAAGATCATTTGAGGCGGTTTCTCATGCTTCCTTGTAGAAGTTCTTCATTGCTAACAATACTAAAAAAAAATTCACTAGATCCATCACTTTTTATGTTTCCAGAGGACAGTTAATCTGTGACAGTTTTATGTGTTGTGGTTTCTTGGCTGTGTTGAGTGACTATTTAACCAAACAGCAGTCTGCCAGTGCACTAACAGTATACCAGTGTAGTTGGTGGGGGGGGGGTGAGGGTGATGATAGCTCACCTCCTCCATGCGTAAGCCGTTGAATACGTACACATAGTCCCCAGGCTGACCAGCGAATCTGCCAAAAGAACCATTGAGTAGTTAGGCCATCAGAGTCAGCGGAGTTGAATCTCAGCTGCTCTTGTCACATTGCTTGTTTACATGTTCCTCCTTTTTTTGGGGGGGGGGGGGGTGCTGGTTGCTTGTAATGGTGTTTACACAGCTAGAGGGCGCTCTCCCTTTTGTGGTTCTTCCTGCCATCCAAAGTAGCCTTAATGGCGGACAGGGGCTAGACCCAGCAGAATGTCTGAGAGAAGAGAAGCTGAGCCTCATCTCATGGGGTGAGCAGAGGGCCAGACACCTCGCTCACCTGCCCCGACTGCCCCCTCCCACCCTCCGGCATCCGGCATGCTTGCCGTACCCATTAACATCCTGTCTCCATCGTCTTGTGTGCTCCACACACATTTTCTCCCCAAACACAAACCTCTCAAAAACAGCATACATGTGTTTCCTGAGTTCTGACATTGTTACCTAGAATATTAGATCAGATTACATTAGATTAGATCAGATAAAACTTTATTCATCCAGAGGGAAATTACTGTGCCAAGGCATAGCTCTCATACTGCAAGATTAAAGCAACAAAAAGATCTTAAAATAAGAAATATAAAATAAAGCATACAAGTGAAAAGATAAAAAAGGATAGAAGGATGAGGTAATGTAAGGTGCCATTTCACATAGGGGTGGTAAGATAAGGAGGTAAATACCTGAAATGACAGTGTGCATCTACAAAGAGTCTATACAGGATACTGTATATATGTGTGGTATATAAACTCCTGCAGCCCTACAGTGTGAAATGCGGGTGTTTATTAAGAGTGTTCATTTACAGTGTTACTTTTGAGTGTTCATTTAGGCTTCTCCATTTCACACAAAATCCCACTTTACATCTGCATTGACATCAGTGAATCTTTCGCCGTAGGACGTCAGATGTTTGCCTACCTCCCCTTGAAAAAGGCAACGTAGAAGATGGGGGCGTAAGCATTCATAAACTTCAGAAGGAAGGCCTTCAGAATGAGCCGCTCTTCAAATTCACTTTCGGTTTTCGGAATCTCTGCCAAGAAACAGCGAAGCAGCCTTTACGTTCTAGTCAAACCCTGCTTTTGTAAATAGTCACACAGTAATCTTACTGCCTCTGTCCATAGGTACCTTTCAACGTTGCATTTAACCCCTTCAGGCAACACTCGCCAGCAACCATCTTTTATGACTCACTCAGCCCACCTGTTAATCATTTTCTTGTTGGGTTTTTATTTACACCAGTGCACCACATACACCACAGTGTGTTTTACTCCCACTATGGGGATCTATGGCAGGGCCGCGTCTGGGATTTGGACCTTAATCTCCAATTCCATGCCCACGACCCCAATGTTACCTGCTTCCACATAGACCTACTCCCTCTTCTTGCAGACATTACATCTCTCTTGCTTCCTGCTTGCTCCTTTTCCAGTTGTCGCCCCCCAATCCTCCTATTCTAAATCTTACTATCGTTGACGACCCCCCCCCCCCATCCTCTGGGTTTAATTCCCGTCCTGCTCTCCTGCCCTGAATCATCCGGCCCAGAGCCCAAATTAACTTCAGCCAAACGGGGCTTTATGTCCCTGTGTGTATTCTGCGATTACGCTGGATCCTCGACCTATAGCTCTCGGGGCAGTGACACATGGATGCCATACCGTGCACACGGGCCCATTCCCACGGAACGGCCTGGCGAAACCTGGTTCTGGAAATTTCCAGATGCCGCAGATGGAAGCAGTTTCAAGCACCCCCCTCCTTGCGTTTGTGTCGGCTATGTTTTGATAAGGGATACTGTGCGGTCACGGACATCCATCTTGGCACTCAGATGCCCACTAGTTCTACTCCCCCTCCCCGACCCCCACCTTACCTAGCTCAGTGAGCCAGACGGCCACTGCGCCGTAGATCTCATCCAGGATAAGGATGACCACCAGGTTGATGATGACAGCCGTGGCAGTGACGGTGACGCGTACGTTGGACTTGGTCTCCGAGTTGGGGCTCATGGCCAACAGGGCCGAGGTGGTAATGCGGTAGATGATCATGCCGAAGACGACTGCGAACGTCAGGCCGAACTGGGCAGGGCACGTTTCAAGTCAGTTGTTTAAGTGGGTCCTTAATAAAAAAAACCTCTAAACATTTCAATTGAGAAAAACACGCATGTCATAAATGCGCTCAGGCCCCATCATGACCTCGCAGGGGATTTCATCGCAATAAATTGCAGTCAGAGTACAGTATGAATGAGTCAGCATGCATTACTGCATTACAATGCATTAGGAGTAATGGGACAAGACAGGTTGCAACCTACCATGAACAAAATGGAGGAGAAGTTGAGGATGTATCCCGGCATCCGGTCTTTCCAGGTCAGCTTCTCATAGCCTGGCTGTGTTTCAAAGATTTAAAAGGCATTTCACCGAGAAAGGAATAAAAAACAATGGTAGTGCACAAAAGCAAGACTGAATGTTATATATAAAAATGTTTCTGGCAAACTGTACGCCGGCTAACTGTACGCCGGCAAACTGTACACCGACTTTTTCCCAAAAGTTCACTTGTAAACAAATCTGAGATTTAGGGCATCGCAGGCACTGGCTATGCTATAAAACCCCTCACGGGCTGCCGGGGGTGGCTGAAAGCAAGGGCTTTGGCACTGATGGCGTGCAGCGGGGTGTCGAATCGCAGGTCTAGGCTGAGAGACACCGGCAGTGCAGCAGGTGAGCAGGGGCGCAAGCGGCGTCGCGAGAGGGGGGCTTTGCAGAGCTCTGATACGGGGCAGCCTCTGTTCAAATGCCGCCTGATCTGGAGGGCAACAGTGACACCTAGCAGTGCGATGGGGAGCCGCAGATTTTGGGAGGCTGAGTACTGCTTAGAGCGAAGTCGCGACACGATACATCCTGCAAATATCCAGGCGATAGCAACGGCGGAAGCCAAGGAGCTCAGCGGGAATGAAGCAGAAATTATAATGCAGGGGAACAAAAAGCACAATCGAATAAGACTCATATAGCGATTTAAGGAAATAAAAGGTGCAATGAAATTCATCATAAAACCCCAAATGTAATAATGTTACAAGCCAATCGGGCATGCCATCTCTAACAGGAAGAATGAATGTCTTTGAGTAAAAGACCCAGAAATGTGCTCTTTGATTAGGTTCCTGAAAATATTGATCTCATCCGGATATAATCACAGGTTGTGAGTCTGTACTGAGGGCCTCTAACTTGTCCCTGATGTGTCATTGCTGACAGGGCGTCCCTGGCTGTTTTTGGTCTCCAGGGCTTAACAGTCTGCATCCTTTCTCCATCACCCTCTATCATCACCAGAGCTGCAATGGACTTGACCTGCTCAATCCATACCTCCTGCACCTATATCCATTTGGCTCAGGAATAATGAATCATATTAGCAAAGGCTGCAACAGTCTACAACACTAGGTTCAAATAAGATCACCATCTGTTACTGACTGATCATAAGAGCTAGCTATAGTAGGACATGGTTTTGTGGACATATTTCATGATATTTGCATAAGTTCTCTTTGCCCCAAAAAGGCCTGTAGAGGAGATGCATGAGAGATAATATGATTAGTCACTATGGTATAATTTATAGGTCACATGCTCCAGGATCCTCCTGCTGATTGGAGCAGACCAGAGTCACCACCCAAAGCATGATGGGAGAGCTTCTGAAAATCCACTTCTCAGTGTTTGGAAGCATTTAGAGGAACAAAAGTACTAATAGCTCTCGACAAAATTCTAAAGAGTCTTAAACAAGCAGCAAAAAAGCCAGTCACCTTTACGTCTTTAAAAAGCAGAGGATAAAAAGACAGAGCAACATTTATGAGAACCTGGCGTCACTTGGAGGCCTATTCCCGGGGAATACGGGTACATCTAACATCCAAAATTACACAACAAGGGTTACAGCAAATTAGACTGGGGTGATCCGCAGGTCACTGCAGGCCGTGGTGGGCTGAGAAAGGGCCACGGGACAGTCGGCATAATAGAAACCTCTGTCAGCTTGGAGGGTGGAGTTCACAAAATATCTTTTTAACAGGTGGAAAACTCCAGAGACCTCACACCTGCCAGTGAACACTGAACACTGTAAGTAGTGTCCCAGTGACTCTAATTTGCTCATCTTGCTTACCATCGACTTTATGGGGGAAAGTTAAAAAAAAAAGGAAACGTGACACAAAAAATAAATGGGGCACACTGCAGACGCCTTAATAAAGAGGCAGTTAATTATCCCCAAGCTCACTTTCTGCCTGCAGGACACAGCGAGTCCCCCATCTCCAGATCCCACCGGCCAGGAGTGAGAATTAGGAGCTAAAAAAATCTATAAGAGCTTTCTATTTCAGAGAAGATAATTAATTCAAGCCATGCCAAAAAATGGCTTGAATTCATTACCTGCTATAATTTAGCAGGCTCTCTTCCTGCTTTTTGGAGCTAAATACGTTGAGTCCGAAGAAGGCATTTAGCATTTAATGAGAACTTCTTTCTTTAGTATAATGTCCACTGTTGCGTTGACGCTGTCCTTAGCTAACTCTCGTGGCGTTTTTCCGGCAGTGCAGTCAACCCTTCTGTGCATAAGTAACTCCCCCCCCCCCCAGCAGGCAGGCAGGCCTGCAAAGCCCTTAGGGAAATTAGTGTCAGGATAACCAGGGTGGGGATTTCCTGTGGGCCATATGTTGCCCTGCAATCTGGGGAGGGCCTGCAGCCTGGGGAAGGGTAGCTGGGATTACTGCCACCCCCGCTCAAGTTGCCAGTGTGCTGTAATCAAATGGCTGGGAGACACCCCTAGTGCCTCTCTTACAACACTTTTCACTCATTTTATTTTAGTGTATACATCCCAGCATCTCAGCAGAGAAGGTTCTAAAGTGTTTAATGATCTGGTAAGATTCTCTGTTCCTGTTAGTGTGGTGAGTGGGGGCAGAAAAATGCTGGGAGATGAGAGGTGAGGATAACTGATGCTCCTGTGGTAGAGAAAATGAGCGCCTCAAGGCTACAGGTACGAGTGTTTTCCTGACAGTCCCCTCCCCAAGGCATGAGAGCATAATTGTAAAAATAGGTGCGCGGTTCTTGAAATGCTGTCAACTCTATTAGTCACTGTAGGAGGTGCACAGACTTTGAGGGGTAAGTACTCAAACTGGGGGCTGTGGCTGACTGGTGGGTGATCCCTGGGATAAATTTTCACAATCAGGTGGGGGCGGCCTCTCAGAAAATTGCATCAGAGATTGTTAAGATACAGGTTCAGCAGGTATTCAAAATGTCTTAGATATACCGGACACTGAGGCAGGCTGGGAGGTAGGGTGAGCAGGGGGGGGCTGGGGGTGCCTGATAGTCTGCCCCCTTTGCCCAAACAATTGAGAGTGCCCCCTTTAGAGGTCCTGTGTGCCCCTTACTGCTAACCACTGATCAAGAAACATTCATTGGTAAGCAGAAATTTACCCTAAGCCAAGCCCCCCCCTGCCCCTGAGCAACTGCCCCTTGAAATCTATCGCCCCATTATCAAGGCTCCCCATTATTTTTCCATATCATTGCAAAGTAGGACGCGGATGAAGTGGACGAGATTCTACGGGTCAGGGTGCTGCTCTTCGATACCAAAACCGTTGTATTTTTTATGGAGGAGTACAGGAGACGGGCGACCTCGGGCTGTCCGCCGGTCTCAGCAGGCCCCAGATAAGCTGCTGTGAGCCTCCGCTGACACACTTTCTAATAGCTCTCACTCACACAACACACACATCCGCCCCTCTCTGTGTCATGTGACACCACGTCATGCCACCTTGCCAGAATAGGCGTGCACCTCCATCCGGCCCCTCACCACCCCTTCCTGTAAACAGCCACCGCACCCTGCTGTGGCGTGTGCCCGGTGCCACACGAACCGAGCCAGCACCCCCCCCATCCGAGGCCCTACAGCCCAGATCAAACCACGGCCTGCTATCGAACAACCTAGCATTAGCATTGTTGCAGGGGACAGGAAAAAAAATGGAATCCAAATTCACTGCAGCTATTATCCCTGTCTTTGATGCTGCATTTAACGGTTAGGCCATGCCATCAATCACCGCTGACTCATCGGCCGCACGTGGGAGTTTAAAATACTGCACTACAATTAGGGTCGGCCATAATTACCCGGTGCGAAATTTACCAGGGAACGGCACCAGAATAAGGCTTCCCCAGCTCCCTTTATCTTTTGTCATTATTTAAAAATTTTGGAAGGTCAAACTCCTGTGCATTCCCTGAATGACGGCTGCAGAAGGTAAGAAGCGCACGATGTGTCTTACACGTGTTTCTAGATATCAAACAGAGAGCTGAGAAAGTCGAGAAGGTGTGGTGCCGTGATGTCGTCTTACCCCGGCCAGCCTGCCTGCCCTTTGTCCCCCTGACCTCACCCCTCCGGCAGTACCCATTACGTTCCGGAGAAAAATGAAGAAAGGAAGAAGCTTCTAAAAGTTTACTTGATACTGAAAGAACATCTGCTCAACTACAGAGCTGAGCTTTTAGTCAAGATGAACTTGTTATCCAGCACCTATGGGGTCATAATTTATCACCCCAAAAGAGGAGCTTTCCTACTTACATTTAGCGATTGATTTTGGATTTGCACATTACATAGCTGGCCAGAGCTAATTATACCACCGGACCAAAGTGCAGTCCTGACACTGAACAACGACAGCTCATCAACTGCTTAGGAGAGAAGGGGCTGAATGTTCCGGGTCTCCATGGAGATACTGCAGGAGCCAAGGTTAATCTGGCACTTTTGCCCCTCCCACTCCAGGAAGCTCTTCGATCATCACAGCCTGTGTCATGTGACCCACCCAGTCAATCCTGCAGTGACAGCTCCTCCTACAGTCACACTGGAAGCTTCACCAGTGCTTCTGTACACCCCAGTGGTTGATGTAAAATATAATAACACCACCTTACTATAAAACCCAGCAGCAACAAAAAACAATAATAATAATAATAATAACAATAATAATAATTCAAAATAAACGGTTTGGGATAGTCTTATTAGGTTCTTGCTTTGTTAGAAGTTGTTGTGTAGCTCCTGCTCCAGTGCTGTTTACACTGTACCTGGGCTTTCACAGGAAGCTCAGCCTTGACATTCGCCTCGTCACTTTGAACAAAAGCGCCTGATAATGTGTTAAATGTAAATGTAAATGTGAAATCCCTCTGGTAAATGAGTCAGGGCAGCATGCACGACCCATACTTGGGCAATGACCGTACACACCTATGTGGGACAGACATGGAGGGTACGAAACATGCTGATGGGCAGATTACCCGGAAAGAAAAAAACACAACGACGTCAAGGACACGAGACGAACTCTCGGCTGGCGTCCAGGCCCAGTCGTAATCCCCGATTAGCAGCAGTATGGGAGACTCGGGAACTATAAGCCTCTTTGAGAGTGTACAGCACCTTGCCAAGAGCCAATCCGCGGCCCATTAAAAAGATCTGTTGCGGGACCCGATTTTAAGCCTGATAAGAAACGTGCAACAGTTTTTTTTTTGTTCATTTTTTACAGAAATCTGCAGACCAGCACACCATGAACATCTCCCCACCCAGAGCACAATGTCAGCAGAATGAAAAACGACCAACACAGCAGCTCTCAGATGACTTTTTTTAAGTCACGGCTTTGGCGTCATTAAAGTAATACGAACAGGAGTGATGCTGTTGCATAATTGAAGAGTCATAGCAGATGATTACTCTCCCCTAGACATCTCTCCCTGCCCCAGGCCTCTCGATCAGACCCGTGTTCAGCTACGGAAGACCTCGCAGAGCTGCCTCGAGAGGCCAAGGGACTGGGTGCTACACCCACAGTGAAAACAAGGAGTCTCAAACTCTGGTAGCCAATGGAGAGCTGCAAAGATGCTATTCATCTAATGGAATTATCCCCCTTGTGCACCGTCTAGCTTTCCTCATGTAAGAAGATTAACATGTTAAAGGGGCCCCACCCTACCTTTCCCCTTGTCCCCAACCAAGCACCTTAAACCCTAACCTCAATGGAAGCAACTCATAGTTTCTTCAGCCACTTGACTATCAGCACTTTCTCGTGATGCTAGATTACAGGTCTGCATCTCCACTGGAGCCACGAAGAACACAACCCCAAGTCCAGCAAGCAATAACTGCACGTTTTGGGAGCTTGGATATCAGCATAAGGTTCATTTTACCCCTTTACCCCCATACAGTGGGGAACTCACAGATTGAAAAAGCCATTAATGCCATTGGCCAGCTCACACAAACACACCAGCCAGAGTGCTTGCGCACACATGCATGCCACCAGGCTCTGGACACTCCCAAAGCACATCGATTATGGTTGTAGTGGTGAAGTACAGCTCCTTCAGCCAATCGGGGATTAGAGTGACTGATGAGTGACAGCTTCTCCAGCCAATGAGAGCACTACAACCTATAAGCTCTAGGAGCATGCAGAACCATTAGAGAGAAAGAGCGACCTTGCGAGCGAAAATATCAGCAGACGTCTAGCAAAAGTACAGAAAACTATGCTCAAAGCATGCGAAAGCATGAAAGTATGGCAAGCGATCTGAATTACCGGCACCTCTCTGCCCAGGGCAGACAGTAACCTCTGTCGCCATTTTTCTTTGCTTGTGTCCACTGCCTCCTCTGCACCTTTGTTGGGCTGAAACACACAGAACAGTCTGGGTCACTTACTTTACAGAGTCTCTATGCCACAGAGGGACAAGAGCTCTGCCACTAATAAAAGACAACTGGGATCCAGGTGACACGCTGAGGGTACCAGAGTCCAACAAATGGATGACTGGAGGATGTTGATTTGGTGAAAGTCTCAACTGCACAAATGCAGAATAGAGTATAGCAGCACTGACCATTTGAAGCTGTTTGGTAGTCGACTGTGGTCTATGAAACGTTTTACTGTTCTCTGGTTGCTACGAGCACCAATCCTTTCTAAATGTGAACATGGTCTTACATGGTCAATAAACCTCATTCTGATATCACTTTGGCTCTGAATAAAATAACCAATTCCATGTATCACGTCATAGATCTAATAGCTATTAGCTACAATTAGCTAAAGCTTCAGTTCATTGCCCAGATCATCTCAGGTTCCCTTAGAGGTGTTGACCACAACCCTTCAAAGAACCTACATGTCCCATTTACTTAGACACCATTCTCTGTTTCCTGGGTTAGGCTGCCAGCTTCCTGTAACCCTGCACTGAATAAGCAGCTAAGGAAAAATGAAGAAGTGGACTGACCCTTCGTTTTATGAACAGTCCTGCAAGAACGTCTTTAAAATTCAAAAGTCCAACTGTAGATGTTCGACTAGAAGCTTTCGTGCGGTTTCATAGCTTACTATAACATTATTATGGCAAACTCAGATTAATATTGCTCCGCATTATGACCACTGTGAAGAATTCACAGGTGCCAGGGCAACCAAGCTATGGTCTTTTGCCACCACTGTACAAACAATAAATGCACAAATATTGACACAAATAAGAAAGGGGGGGGGGCTAAAAAATGGACTCTCTGTGACTCCCACCCCCTTGCCACCCAAAAGCTGACAAAATCAAAACTTACGCGAAAAATACATGGATATTATTAAGGACTCCCAATAGGAGCCCCCACTACAGCACTCTTAATAAGACCTATTAATTATCTATTAATTAACCTTAATATACAGTATCTTTATCTTCAGAAATGGGGAAAATGAAGACCATTCCTCATATACATACAGCTCTGGAAAAAATGAAAAGACCACAGCATAATTTTGTGCTTCACTCATTTCTGAATTGGTGTGCGTCTGTGAATATATTTTATTTGGCAAACTGCAGCCTGGCTCTTGATGAAGGGCTGCTTCCTTGCTTTATGAGTCTTCAGTCCTGATTGTAGGAGCCTGATATGAATTTCCCTAGCAATGCACTTCACACCACTTAATGTTTCCCATTCTTTTTGAAGGTCACTTGATGTCATCCTCCGATTCATGTGGCACTGTTGGATAAGTTGACGGTCATCTCTGGCATTAGAAAGTTGCCTCTGCCTTTTACTTGGCAGGTCTTTGGTCTCTTTGGTGTCTCCTGCTTCACCTTGTTCTTGTCTACTGCTGTCTTATAAGCAACCTGCTGCTCAGCGTAACCTTCTGCCCACAGAACCAGGATTAAACCAGGATTAAACCAGGATTAATATAGAGTGATCCCTAAATTTTTTCCAGAGCTGTACATACACTCAGCCTCTAGCAACTCTGGATGCACTACAGCCAGTGCATCCCCTCTCCAGGGCATACATACAGATTCAAAATTCAACATCCTCCTATTAGCCAAAACAGAGAAAACAATCTGTCCCTAGGAACATGAGACCAGCAGCCCTGCAGCCAAAGCTGTGCATGATGGGAAGGGCTTTGGCACCAAATTCCTGCCCCTACAGCAACAAGAGCGTCACTTGAAGCACATAAACAGCAACAATATGAAGACCTACTGTCATAAGTACTGTATGTATTTCCACTGATACTCACACAGACCAAACCATCCAGCATGTAGTGAGGTAGCTTCATGCATACAGCATACTGTCACAAACCACCTTCATCTGGAATCATAGGTGTTGCCCAGCACTCTCCAAATCGCCCTTATTAACTAGTTCCTGCCTCTTCAAACATGGGTATTCCTGAGCTTCCCCACCTTGTTTTTCTTCTTTTTTTTAGTCTTCTTCTTCTTCAGCCTCTTCTTCAGCAGAATAGCTTCATATTTTGGCCGCGGATGCTCCTGTTGGGTAGAAGAATGAGTCAACGGGTCACGTTAGAGTAACAACTACATTCAGCAGCATCCCAACTTGTTACACGCAGACTTGAATTCAGGTGAGCTGAGGTCAAGCGCAAGCAGACCATGAAGAAGAGATTCACCAGCACCACCACCACCAGCACCACCATCACCACCACCACCACCACCACCCGGAAGAGAGATAACAAAACTACTGGGCAAGCTAGAGTCTGACAACAGAAACTGCAAACCTTCATGTGTTCCTTGAGGAGAAAGCAGGTAAGGAAAAAAAATAAAAATAAAAATCTGGCAGAGGACATTGGAAGGAAATCTCATCATCAATCTTTTATTTGGCCTGGTAAATAATGTTTTTATCTGAGACGATCAATTGAGAAAAAGAGTAATCGTTTTCAACCAACCTGATAGAACGATTATGAGACCAGAGCCACAGTCAAATCATTGGAAGCATTAGTGGTTAACGTGTTATAAAAGATCTGCTGGGGTTTCTCATGTTTGCTGCTCATTCATTGGCATGGTCCTCCCAGACCCCTAGACAGTGCAAGGCCATGCCGTGATGGGCACCTCCACTCACCTCCTCCTCCTCCAGTCCATCCAGGTCCCAGCTGTAGGTGAGTCTCATCTGCTTCCTCTTCCAGTGCTCCATGAACATGGCGGCTGTAGCAAATACACCCACAGAGGACAGCTCTTCTCAAATCTCGTCACCACACTGCAAAAGCTAGGTCGCAGGTTCCCAAACATACCCATCGGTCCATATACACAGCTCACATCAACTAGGAACACGGCAAACAAACGGACCACTCTGCCAAAGAGCTATTAAAGGGAAATAACCAAAAAATACAAGTCACCGTTGTTGGGTTTCGTATACCGATGTCACAGCGTACGGCGCGCAGATACAGCAGCCTACAGGGCCTCTGGCCTGTCGCTTTACAACTAGCCTGTCGCCCGGGCGATCAGCACACGTAATTTGATAGAGTGTCGAGAATCATGAATATCTCATCGGCCCCTTTGCTTGCGGATGAGCGTGTCGGGTAATAATGCATAGCAGCATGGCACGGCGACCGGCCTGTAAGCCAAAGCGGCGTGAGGCACCCAGGAGGACCACTAGCTCATGGGGCTGCAGGAATGTGACACTCGGCTGTTCGGGGCAGATAGCCGTGGCCAGGCGGGCAGGCTGGGCTCCCAGCTGGAGCGCAGACCCACCGCCGGACGGGTGGCTGGCACAAGCGCGGCGGAGATCCGTCTGTCGTCTGTCTGTGTTAAACACACCAGAAGTGGGCAGCGGGGCCAGCTGGGTAACTGACACCCGCCGATCCAAACTGAAATCGTGCCACTTGCCTTTTTCCCCCCCTGTAAAGGCTTCACTGGCCGGCAGACCAGCCAGCACCACAGTATGAGGAACATTGTGACAGGAGAGATATTGGATGGAGAGAGATTAACAAATGCAGGTTAAGGAGGAGAGACACTGGGACAAAATCTCATATTGGGCCTCAACCAGGATCACAACCACATCCATCCATTTCCTGTCACCGCTTGTCCTATTCAGGGTTGCAGGGGGTCCAGAGCCTACAGGTACCAACCCAGGAGGGCACACTCACACACCATTCACACAAACAGGCACTATGGGCAATTTGGTAACTCCAGTTAACCTTAGTTATATGTCTTTGGACCATGGGGGGAAATCAAAGCACCCAGAGGAAACCTCATGATGACAAAGGGAGAATTTGCAAACTCTACATACATGGAGCCATGGTGGAGACTCAAAGCCTGGTCCCAGAATTGTGAGGCAACAGTGCTAACCACTGCATCACCGTGCCACCCACAGTGACCTCACATACAGACAATGTGACTGATCTTCCAGTCACAATGAAATAGGTCACATGGTCCAGGATGAACCAATCGGCACTCAGCCATAAACTCACAAGCACTACCACACACACAATCTCCACGCATGAATTTGGCGGTGTGAGTGGCCCCCGGGGGCCTGCTCCTACCCCACAGGGACATGAAGATGGCGAAAAACACGGTGGCGGGGTTGTCAAAAAGGTGGCTGGCCCGAGCCGTGCTGCACGCGCTGCTCAGCTTCCAGTAATCGCACGTGATGTCGCACAGCGGGCACATGGTGAAGTTCTGCCCCTCGTCGCACATCTCCAGGCTGGGCCGGGGCAGGGGGGAGACAGGGTCACATGACTGGGCTGGCCTACACAGTGCCACCCATATAAACAGGGCTGATTTTTTGAACAGGGTACTGCAACGGGAGGTGAATGTCAATATTTGGGGGAGGGGGGCTTATGTAGTGCATGATGCAGGCATCTGTAGACATAGTGCAATGTCTGTCAGTCATTCTCAGTCTCAGTGTAATACAGCCACTTAAAAGAAACTAATTGGTACACACACACCCTAACCTCATTACGACTCATGACCTATATGTTCCTTATATATCATCTGATACTTTTAATCAAAGCGACTTGCAATAGCGGTAAGGTTTCCAACTTTTTTGTGCTCCCCGGTATTTGAACCCACAACCTTTCAGTTATTAGTGGCTCTATTTGTTGATCTCCAGGAACACATAATGATGGGACCAATCAGAGACCCTCTCACATACGTGCACCCGGCAGGACCAGCGTGTACCTGGGCACGTCGGTGTCCACGGTGGCACAGCCGTAGAAGAAGACGATGACGCCGACCAGTGAGGCGGGGATGAGCATCTGGGTGTAGACCCCAAGCCAGGCAAAGTACAGACCGATCTTCTCCCCAAAGTACTTCCTGAAAGGCACAGGGCAGCCAGGACAGTCAAACAGCGCCTAGTCCCCAAGGTGTCTATGTTAACCGCACGCTGCAGAGGTGAGTCTATGCCTAATGCTAAAATACCTTATAAGATCTACAGGCTGGTACTTGTAAAAGGCTCCATATCTTGCCCATTCTTCATGCAAGAGCTGGGAAGACAAGAAAATGACCATTTAGAAGTATTATTGTTATTCATCAATACACTGTATATATTCAGTGTTGGGCATTTCAGGTCCAGAAAGTACAAATCCAGACCAAGATTTTGTTTCAACCAACCATTTGAACATCAAGAGTCACAGTCACAGAGTACTCAACCTGTTGGTAGAAACAAAATCTTGGTCTGGATTTGAACTTTCTGGACCTAAAATGCCCCAAACTGGGTATATTACAAAGCTGTGCTCAAACTTCTTAAAGGAAAGCAAGGAAATACCCATGAAATACTATGCTTAGAAGTAATGGATCTACTGTACTACTAGATGTAGGCAGACTATTAAATTAGCAGGTTTGATAGCATGACCTCATGTAGTTCCACTGACCTGTCTGTCATTTTTCTGGTCCTCCCCAGTGTCCTTAAAGTCACCCTGTGAAGCGGAGACAAGCGGGTGAAGAGAAGCACAGCCCATTTCATGGTTAAAGGTACAGAATATAATGTAATTGCGCACAACTTGGGATCCCCATGGAACATCGTTTTGTCCACGCTGACTACTCATTTACACATTGTATATATCACTGTTTGTATGTCTTTTTGTCTTATTTATTGTTTTTAGAGGAGAAAATTAATGCAAAGTACAATAGACAAGCTGGATATTCTAAAAAACAGAAATGCGCAAAACAAAGGAAAGATAAACAAGGCAGGTCATGCTGGAGGTGTGAGGGATATCTCACCGTACATACATTTAAAGTGCAAAGCAAGTGCATCATAATCAGAAGTATTGTTAGCTCAAAAATAATTCTGAATAGTTCTTTGAAATCCAATCCATCTATTTACTCTGGACAGTTTAACATGATCCAGTTTCTCTGTGGTGTCTTCTATGTATCATACTCATCACATTCAATCATTCTGCAATTCCTGTCTGCACCTTATATTCCAGACTCTCATATAGAAATCTGCACGCAACCATAATTTGTATTCCTGCATTTATAATTTATTGTCCATCCATTCATCTTCTAGACCCGCTTGTCCTGTGCTGGGTTAAGGGGGTGTAGGGCCCATCCCAGAATCGATAGGTGCAAGGCAGGGAATAACCCAGGGCGGGGCGCCAACCCAATAATTTAGTTTTATATATTTATTGTATATCAATAATTTGAATTTACTTGCACTAACTGCATTCCATTAGCTCTGTATCTATACTCAGCACAATGACAAAAGAAGTTAACTCTAGTCTGAAAAAAAAAAAGTTAACTCACATCATGCAAGGGAAAGGCTGAGTCATAGACACCTTTAGCTATTAGCGTAGAAACCCCTAGAAGAGAAGGAAAAAGGTAAATTCCTGTACCACAAGCCCCGCGTGCGGCGGGGGGCGCCCCCCCCCCGCCCCCGCGCACCAGACAAGAAAGCAGGAGGGGCGCGGCCCGCCGCGGGGGGGGTGGGGGGGGGGGGGGGGGGGG
>JAODKC010000064.1:25327530-25353870 GCA_026777985.1 Mormyrops attenuatus
CACATCCCTCCCCACCACCCCACCTCCACCCCCCCCCCCCCCCCCCCCCCCCGCCCCCCCCCCCCCCCCCCCCCCCCCCCCCCCCCCCCCCCCCCCCGCCAAAACTGAGCAATTTACATGTTCTATTTTTTTGGTGGGATGAATGAAGCCAAATTAAATATTTCCCCCACCCCCGGAATTTATACCCCCGTTTAAGATTAAAATACTGTGAATCTGAAAAATAAAAAAAATACTAACGACAAGTCTGAAACAGCAGTTTTATTATAAATATAGAGGATGATAAATTTTTAAGGGTCTCCTCTTTCTAGATTTTTTTTTATTTAATGAAACTTAAACGCGTTTCCTAAGTGTGAAATGCAGCGTCCTGCTAATTTCAATGGCTACTTCGCTGAGTCCGTCTAATGCGACGCACTGACGACCCCTTTGAACCACAGTCAACCCCCGGTACAAACGTACGCGACCCAGCGCGTCTCTGCTGCATTGTTCCGCTGTATCTTCGGTTACCTTTCCGTGTGTAAATAAATCCGCCCCCCTCGAATGAAATATTAAAAAGCCTATCTTGTAATCGGGAAAGCCATTATCGTCCCTAGAGCCAGTCTTGCCGTGACTTAGCCCTTTAAGTACACAGACAGTACTAGCGATGTTAGGGATACAACGACAAGGAAAGCTCTGGTTGTAACTTTGTTTTTTATACAGGGCAGATCAACACACAAGGTCCTGTTTAGGCTAAAAGATTCTGCAGGTGCTCATGTGGCCCCCACAATATATTACAAACGTTAGGGTGGAGTATGTATATTACATATACACCCTTGTGCAAATTAATTTAAACAGACTATCACACAGCCATGCATGCAGTGGTCTGGGACCTGATGGTTTGCACAGCCAACAGGGCAGAGAGTGCGCTGAGTGGATGGACAGAGCAGGCCTGCTCAGGTGGGGGTTAGAGCTGGGTGGTATGACTGTGCTTCAGCCATCCATGTATGTTTCAAGAGAATGTTCTGGGGTTCGGGTGCCTCCTCGTGTCGTCGTGGGATTTCTTTCGGGTGCTCTGGTTTCCCCCCACAGTCCAAAAACATGCTAAGGTTAATTGGAGCCGCCAAATCCCCCATAGGCATGACTGGTGTGTGCGCCCTGTGATAGATTCCCCCCCCCCCATTATGGGTTATTCCCATACAACTTTTTTATCAATCCACCAAGTCCGAAATCCAGACCCAAAGGCGATAAGTATGGATTGATGTGACTGTGATGTCCGTCTTAACTGTGGTCAGTCTGTCTGCATATAGGCTAGACTCGACAGTTTGTTTCAATTAATTTGGACAGGGGAGTTTCTAATTGAAAAATGTTGTGTCCCGTACTGTAGGGGTTGCCAGACTTATGATGTCCACGGACCGGTTCATGTTGCACAAAAATATCACCGACCGGTAAAAAGATCATTGGATACTGATGGATCATTCGGCAATTTAATAAGTTTAATCGTTTCCATTTTTTTCAGACGCGAACAGAACGCAGGAAGGTGAGGGGTCATAACAAATTGAAAATATATAGTTGATTTTTGTAAATTAACCTACACCTCCGCAAAACTCCTGGAACACTAGCCACGGACCGCGGTTTGGGAATTACCCCTACCCCGATATGAGACGCGATTTCTCTCGTAATTTCGCACACACTTGCCTCAGAAAATCGTGTGGGTGTGGGGGGGCAACCTGCAAACCAAGTTGTAGTAAGCAACTACACACCCCAGGTTGGCGGTCTAACAACCTTTGAATAGATGTGGGGTGCATTTGACTCATACATAATCAGGAAATGAAAGTGGAGACAAAAGAAAAGACATACTGTGCCACTGAGAACATGGTTTAATCGAGAAAAGCATCTTCCAGCCCAATACCTACTCTTCGGAATATTTACAAGCAAAAATCACATCGCTACTTGCTGCCTTTGGTTTACAGTATTGACAAGTGTGGCTAATACATGGTATGTGGTTCAATGTGCTTGAAGCTGTTTTGTTTTGAAATTAATATTTTCTCAATATGGCAAGATAAAGCATTAAGTGCAGTGGAATAAATCAGAATGGGATTATAAAAATAGTCCCATAATTATATCTTTATGTCTGCGTGGACTAGTGGACACTGATAGTGTCAGATGCTAGCGGTGCGTGCTATCGGGCTACTTCTCCCCCATCTGCCGGTCCTCAGTTGTCCTCAGTGGTCTGGGCAGCGCTGGGCCACACAGTCACACGCGGTGGCAGACAGAACCCGGTGCTGGAGCACGGTGCCGTTGGGGCAGTGCAGGGAGATGCTGAGGGCCTCTGTCGCCAGGGCTGAGCAGCACACGCACTGCCTCTCCATCACATCCCGCTCCAGGGAGAACATCGACTTGCTCTGGCACTTGCCCTGCAGAAGAGGTGGGTCAAAGTGGGAGGGAGACAGAGACGGAGAGAGAATGAGAGGGCAGGGAGGGAATGAAACATCTGGTAACAGGTCAGGACAAGATAGATTCTGGCTAATTACCGTAGAAGTTAAAGGAAGCCATTTCAAAACATATACTGAGTCATTTATTTTATTATTTTTAAAGATTAGCATGGGGAAACAAAGGGGTGGGGCCACAGGTGCACTAATCCCAGCTGAAAGCTGATTGGCCCCCAGAGTGCCCCTTCCCCTGTCACTCACCAATTCAAAACATATCATTGGCTAATGATAAAGTAGGCCCCTCTGTATGAATTATGGCCCCTCTTTTGCTCCCCAAGTTAAAAACACCCTAGATTTGCTTCTTGTTATGACTCTTAACATATAGGTCAGTATGCGCGTCTCTTTTTATGGGGGGCAGAGTGAAGGTCCATTATGTGTCGTGTTGCGCGTCTGCACTCGCACCTCGCAGTAGTGCAGCTGCAGTCGATCCTCAAACAGACAATCGTCCACTTTAATGTAGTTCAGGACTCCAGTGGTTTTCCTGCATTCTGGTTCTGTGCCTGAGGACAGAGAGTGCTCATTTAAACCCCCACACCCCAGAAAACGGGTAGGGTAGCCTGTCTCTAAATATAACACAGACCCCCCCCCCCCCCAACCTCACAATCGGCCCACAGAGAGCAGGCATACATTTGCGGGCATCCCAGCCTACATCCCCGTCTCCCTCCGTCAGAGGGTCACTTCTGGGACAGCCGTTCTGCACCACAGAACGGTGACGAGAACCAGAGCCGTTGCAGGTAAACGCGCAGGGGAGAGTGGAGAGGTGTCAGATGGGGGGGGAGTCGTACTCACACGTCTCGCAGCACGTGTCCCCAATCTTGCCGATTTTCCCCTGGGATGGGCGGAAAAACATAGAAATCAGACATTCACAGACACGGCACTGCCGCAAGTCCGTAGAAATGGGCACCGTGGAAACGGCAGCAGTGAGCGCTTTTTATAACGCATGGTAACACATCTGTGCTGCCAGTTTAAACATGGCAGGCCAAAAAAAAAACAAACAAAAAAAACGAGTCTGGTGAAGAGATATCCACCCACTACTGATCAGCTTGTTTCCATGCACGAGTGACAGAAACTGCACTTTCTTACATAAATGTGCTCCCTCCCACTCGGCAGGGAGATGGGCATGGGATGTATGTCGCCCGTGAGCAGCGGCCGCAGTGATGCGTGTTCTGCAGCCTTTGCAGTGTGTGTCAGGGACGGGTGCCCCTTACAACAGAGCGCAACTAATGACGTGCGCAAAAGGGCTGTAAAATGTGAAATTACTGCCAAAGAAATAATTAAACACATTAAAAATGCAGTACACCCCCAGGGACCAAGAGTACCGGGATAGCCAGTATCTTTCATATACTGTCAAGGAAATGTGTGGCAGCCTCGGTTTGGGATATGACCCCCCCTCGGTGGAGGTAGGGAGTGTGGCCCGTACCCCCTCTTCGAGACAGCGAGCCCGGTCGAAGGCGGGGCATCTGGTGATCTGCGTCTCAAGGACCAGCCCTCCGTTGCGGTTCTGGCGGCAGGAGTAGAGGGTGCAGCCGTCTTCGTAGGTCTCGTTGGCCTGGAGACAGGGACACACACCAAGAACGTGGGTGGGGGAGGAACGGTCTCACTTCCAAGGATGGTGCCGTGCAAAAAAAAGGAAAAGAAAAGAAAACAACAGATGCTGCCTCAGGCACGCAGACACGTGCGACCGCGTTGCCGGTGAGATGTCTGAGGTGTGCTGATCAGTGTGTGTGATTTAACACACTTTGGTTTTTTTGGCTCTGTTTCTCAACCCAGTCATTGGGAACCCCCAAACAGTGCATGTTTTTGCACCCTCCCTGCTTCCAGGACACCTGTACCTGGTATTCGGTGCTTTGATTGTCTGAGAGCTGGGAGGGAGCAAAAATGTGGACTGTTTGGGGGTCCCCAAGGACTGAGTTGAAAAATATTGCTGTAGGGCACATGCACACAGAGGCAGAGAGAGTGTCACTCTGAGGTCTTTGCACCCACAGTCCACAGTGTGAGCCAGGAGGTTCCTGGTGCTGTGTGGGACATCCTGCCACCATGGGGTAATTGCGTGGAGGGACCCTGACCTTGAGGCTCATGGCGGTGCCACTGAGGCGCTTGACGGTGCAGGATGTAGCCACACAGCGACCGCAGCACGAGTCGGGGACTGTCTCCTTGGTGAAGCCCTGAAGATGTGAGCGGGAAGTTGGCATTTGTAACCAGAACTGAGGTGGGAACGGTGAAGATGATGACACGAATGAGGAGGAGGGAGACTTCGAAGTGACAATGGATGGTAAGGATGGGATCAGTCCACACCTTTGGAAATGGTTGAGCTAAATGACAACATTATAGTGAAGTTGATGATGATGATGATGATGATGATGATGATGAGGATGATGATGATGGAGGTGTGGAAACAGGAATTCTGGGCGGGGGACCTCAGGACAAGATGAACAGGTCATCTTCCTGCAGGAGAGGTGGAACTTCTTCAGAGCTCCTGGTTCCGATGAGCACTGACAACGTGTGCACAGATCCACCATGACCTCCTCACCAACCTGCACAATGCATGATGGGTAATATGTCACTTAAAGTCAGCATTTAGAATGACTTTGCACTTTTATATTGCATATTTCAATTTTCTATGTTACTTTGTTCAACTGCATCACTGTAGTTCCCTTTTCTGAGATCTGAACAAATAACCATGCACTCTGAACTTTGATATGGGTTCCGACCCTCGACAACAAGAATTAGAACAAAGCTTGTCTTAAGGAAACACCCAAATAACGTGCCAAAAATGAAAATAAGTGATTTTCATCTATATCAAGTCAGTTATTTTACTGATAACAGAATAGAAAAATCTGATATATTTAAACCATACAGGACTGAGCATTAACATTAAGCTGCCTGGGGTTAAGATGGGTTCAAATACAAGTCACGCACAGGGGTGTGAGTTTTCATGTCCAATCAAACACTGCGACTCAGACATCACTGCTGAGCAATTGGCCGCCGGCTGCTGCCGCCAGCCACAAGTGGTTGTTCACATTTTTTTTTTTTACCTACAGCAGTTTGTTCCTTATTTTAAGGAAGACTGTATTTCCTAGCAGGAATCAAATTACCCAGTCAGCAATTAGCACTAATCAGTCTCAGAGACTGTATAAGGACTCGATAAGCGTACTGAGAAGGTCTCTCACCCCGATAATGGTGTGATTCATCACACACACGTCCTGAGGCACTGGAATGAAAAACAAAAAGGGTCCATTTTAATTATTCACCTACCCTCTCATCCAAAGTTACCGCTAAGGCACTATGAAGATGCAATTAATATGCATGCAGTTCTCAGGAACAACCAATAAAGCAAGAGACTTAAAGCACATTAGAACCTTATTATGCTTTACTTGAAGAGTGTTTTGGGTTGAGCCATGAGCATGAACTAGAGCGGTGAAGGAGGAAGGAATGTGGAGGTTTAAGGAGGAGCAGAGAGAGGGGCAGGAAGTGAATACTGGGACTGGAACCAAGATGGCGGACAGGAAGCTGAGATTTGAGGGGGAGGTGTTTGTACCGCAGTGACAGGAGGGGCAGCATTCGCCTGTGCTGCAGCGTAGCTCTGTGCCCAGCGGGCAGTGGGGGATGTCCATCTCAAGGCAGGACACATTGGAGCGCGAGATGAACACCTCGTCATTGACCTTGACGCACTCATAAATCACGCACCTGTCCCAAGGTGAGCGCCATGTTTCCCCCACCTGCATAGAGACAGCAACTGACTGGACACGCCCTCCATCACAAACAAGAATTTATACGTCTGTACAACTGGATAATTCACTGGTGTGATCCAGGTTGGGTATCCCCCTCAAAGGTATCAAGAAGGCTCCTCAACATAAGTCTTCAACAGAAATGCCAGTTGTACCACTTCAATCTGATGCCTTTATCCAAAGCAATTTACAGTAGTGGGAAGGGCTACAATTAATGTGCACTCCCAGGATTCTGAACCTACAACCACTGCGTCATTTGCACAATGCTCTACCTGTTGAGCTACAGGAGCAGCGGTACCATGGCGTTACAGTTAATTTCTCACGTGGGGAAGCTTACCATACGCAGTCGGCCACCAGAGACCATATCACCCATGGGACTCCCTCGGGTTTCTTCCAGGCAGCTGGACTTCTGGCATGTTCCGCAGCACTCCCCTTCCTTGTGGGAGTAGCTGCTGCCCTGGGGTCAAAGAATAGGAGGGAGGTGACAGTCACCCGCAGAAGTGCTTGGAGATGGAGGTCACAGCAGGCTGGATAAGGGGGGGTGAAGGTTCTGGGGTTTGTCTTACCAGAGGGCAGATCTGGTTGCAGACCTTGTCTGTACATTCGGCGAGGTGCAGGCCTGTGACCCCATCACGGTGTTCGGTACAGCGGCATGTCTTACAGGACTCCTCCCAATGATTACCCACCTGGTATACCACCCCTGACACCACACACACCTGGACACAGGAAAAGGTTAGTGGCTGTCATGTTTGGGGGAGCTTTGATGATAGGGATGGATGGATGGACAGAGGGGACAGGGTCACCTTGTCGGCGAGGCAGGTGACTTCGGTGCAGTAACAGTCGTTGGTGACCGAGGAGGTGATGTACCCTGGGGGACAGGTGCGGGTGGAGTTGCGGCAGTTGCAGACGCACTCGTAGGTCTCACAGCACTCTGTGGGTTTTGTGGTCAGCAACCGATGGGGGGGGCAGAGAGGCGGAGCCTGCTGGGGACACGCCTCCCTCTTACAGGCTGGAAAAAGAGGGAGACGGGGGCTGTGTCCGAATTCAGGGGCTGCATCCTTCGAAAGGTTGCATCTGAAGACCAAATGTGTTACGGCGGCACGACAAGGCTGCCCCATTTCAAAGGCTCCTTCAAATGCGGCCTAGAAATATGTTATTTTTTTGCCAAGATCCCAAGAATCATTGCGTGAACCTTTGAAGGACGCAGCCTACGAAGGCTATGAAAAATGTCCTTCGTTGGATGCCGCCCCTCAGTTCGGACAGACACAGCCAGAGACTGTCAGACATCTTGCAAGAAATGGGCATCTCGGCCCCCTTGAGAGGTGACATCATTTCACCGGCCGTTCTGCTTTAACTGAATCCTGGTTTCGTGATTCGCCCATGTTTGTCCTTCTCTCTCTTTCACCCCTCCTGGTAATCTGATCGCGAAACCACCCTCCAGCTGCATCGTGTCCTTTAGCTTTTCCTAGGCTCTGGCTGAGCCAATTCGCATTTCTGTTCTTTTGTTTTGTTTTGTTTTTGATCTGCATTTGTCGTTTGTTTGGTTTCCTTTTGTTCGCATCCTCCATTTTGGTTAGGCCTGCCCTCTTATCCTTCCCGGTTTCTGTAAACCTGATACCCCACAAATAAAACAGTTTCCCAACGTCCATGCCAGTGTCACGCACTTTTGTTTGCCACGAAAACCACTCCATGGACATGTGTAAGTAAACAAGCCCGTAACGAAGCAGAGACGCATGTGTGCGTGCACAGCTTAGGATGCGGTATGGGGAGGCACTCACCGCAATCATAGATGGGCCGGCATTCGCCAGGGTTGCTGAGGACCACACTCAAGCCATCTTCACAGTGGGGGACTTGGGGGAGGTCACAGGTGACCAAATCACACACTGCGGGTAGATTATGGGCGACCAGGTTAATAACCAGCACAGCATTCGGAGTGGAGACATAAAGGGCAACTAGATTGACCAGGATGGAGAGACAGGGCAGCAGAGTGGACAGAGAAGGACAGAGGAACTGGAGATCTGGAGAACATACCGCACTCATACTCCGGACAGCAGTGCGACTCCTTTTTTTCTCTCAGGACCTCGCAGGGAGCACACACGGGAGCTGTGGAAAACCACAGGAACCTCGTTACCGGCCCCATGTCTGCTAGTCAATACTGCTGAGCATACATATATATATATATATATATATATGCAAACACACACACACAGTATCTATAAGCCCCCAGGTCTGTAACAGTGCTCAGATGATTAAGGGACGAGATCCAGCACACAGATGGTGCCATGTAGTCAACAGACTCAACATGCGTATGACAGGTCCTTAATCTTCCTGTCCAGGTAGATTAAGTCCTGTGCATGTTGTCATGGTTCTAATAGGTCTGGAACTTACAGTCAGTATACAATATTGATCATGGGTGGAATGGGTCTTTAGTCATGTTGTTGATGTGTAGTACACATGAAGTGAAGGGATGTAATTGTTGAGTAATTTGAGTGTTTAGCCGCAGTGCTGAGGTATACATTACAGATGAGCCAGGCGGGTCCTTACGTGTCTTGTGGTTACAGGGCTGAGCGGTGCAGTTTATCTGCTGGTTGGACAGACACATGCATATCTGACAGGGGTTATCAGGAGAAAGCCAGGTATCCAGGAACTGGAAACGGAAGAGAAAGAGTCAGTCAGAAAAGGCATCAGAAAAGGACAGAAGCTTCCTCATGCTTTGTTACTTAATGAATATAACCTTCTTATGGTTTTTGCTATTGTTCTGAAGTGAATATTTAACTGAAATGAACATATAAAACAGCTTGCTTTAAATAGCCGCATTGCTCATTGGATTCCAGTTGCATTGCTAAAACTAACCACAAGAGTGTGCCAATTCACCAACAATCGCTCTGTTAATCTTTAGATAATCTCTGCTTGTTTGTGTTTCTGGTTACTTTCAAATCCTTTGAAAAACCTTTGTTTTGTTTCCGTTTAATGCAAATCCATTTAGGCTTCTGTTAGCACTAACTTATTCACTGACCCGGTGAGACTGTCCTCGCGAATCCAGGCACTGAGAGCATACATCTGGACTGGCGCACACCCCCTCGTGCAGCACCAGTCCTGGGGGACAGAAGCAGCCCTCCATGGGTGAATCCATGCACAGGGAGCCATTGTGGTTCCTGTCGCTGCCGGTGATGCGGCACTCTTCCGTACAGCCGGTGTGGCAGCTTTCAAATACCATGGTGCCGGGGCAAGGCATGGCTGGGAAGATGCGAGACACCCAGAGACCCAAATCAAAGCAATGTCTGTTTGTCAAATGCACAACAGTACGGCAAAAACCACTAGATGGAGGCAATGAAATGAGGTTCTCTGACAGCTCCCTATAGCAAACAACAGAAATATATAAAGAAAATAAGTAAAATAATAATCGTAAAATAGCACAAATATTTCTTAAATCATTAAATCAAATAGAAATGTCAAAATGTGGAAACTGTCCATACTAACAGCCTAATAAGTCTCGCTGCATGCGGGCAGGGCTGGTCAATACTTGTTTCGACTGGCACTACTTGTGGGTAGAAACAGTTACTAGTTTCCCTGATGGCAGGAGTGAAAAGTTTGTGGTTGGGATGGCAGGGGTCCTTGAGAATGGGTCTGGCCTTCTTGAGACATCTATTTGTGCAGATGTCTTGGATATCAGGCAGGTTGGAACTGTCAATACACTGGGCTGTCTGTATATAGCACCATAGATGGGCACAGCACTCAAAACCTCAGGGTTGTCCATGTGGACTGGACCAGCAACTCTGACACTACCGTTACACCCAGCTCGATTACTGAGGCGTATGTCGGGACCATTGCGCAAATTTGTGTGCAAATGCAAATTTCTCTTACGACAGAAGTCGCTGTTCCTCCAGTTGACACAGACGCCCTGCATGCGGCAGAGGCGGGCGTAGGCGGACACCAGGTCGCACACCTCGTCACCGTGGCAGGCATTCTGCTGGCACAGCTCCAGGAAGGGCATAGGCGGCACAGAGGCGTGGCAGGCCGCAAAGGTGTCGGAACGCAGGGCCTGGCAGCTGCTGGTGGCGGGGTGGGTGCACAGCTCGCTGCGACGCGGCTGGCAAGGGGTCCCGTCAGCTCCGGGGAGGGTCCACTCCCGAACGAATGCCATGGCATCTGCTGTTAGTGTCCCGTCACGGAGAATTAGGTCGTTCTGTTCATCCTGGTCGCAGTGACCTGTAGCGACAAGTAGGTGGCACGATGATTAAGGAACTTTGTTTGGAAAAATAGGAAATCAGGCTCTCATCTCTGCAGTTCATACCACCAGGAAATGTACTTGATTTGCCTGGGTGGCTCAGTGGGTAACACCACATATCTCCAGGGTTGTGGGTTCGAATCTTACCCCTGTGTGTGTGTGAGGAGTATGCATATTCTTATTGTTTTCCGTAGAAGAAACCTCTTTGGGTATTCTGGTTTGCTGCGATAGTCCAAAACACACGGTGTGGAGAATCATTCTCTATAAATTGCCCATAGCATGACTGTATGTGTGATTGTGTGTCCTGTTATGGGCTGGCATCCCCTCCAGGGTGTCCCCTGCCTGGATTACACAGTCAATGTTTGGCAGATGGATGACCTTTTTATGAAAATCAAAAGTAATTAGAAAACTAAATGAAATCTGTGACAAAGTACAGTGTGTTCCTGAGAAAGAGACAAACAGAATAAAGTGGACCCCTTGTGACTGGTTGCTACGGAGACTTACCACAAAGCCCATAGGTATTGTTGGTCAACGTGGTGGGACTCAGTTGGATGGTGAACTCGTTGCTTCGAGGCGTGAACGCTACCACATAGTCCAGAGCCTCCAACCTCAGCTGGTGCATCACGGCCCCGTACTGGGTCACCTCCACCCCCTGAGTCCTCAGAGGAACGGCAACTGGGAGCCCATTGACAGTAACCTATGGGACACATAGAGGCACCAGTCTCAACCAAGTGCATGGTACTTCATGTTATTCATTCGCTTAACTGCCCGTTCTTGCTCACAGAGCTCACTGATCCCTCAAATGAAGCATTACAGCTAAAATGTGAGTGTCTTTGGAAGGTCTGAGCCTCAGACACATTTTCATACACATTTATAGTGACTTATAGCAACCCATTTTCACAGGTGTAAGCACCTAACTTGGCATTCTCAAGTGTAGAGCTGTAGATGTCACAAATGTAGCTTGCTGGGTGTCTAGGGCCAGTATTTCATTGCAAGGCAGCATAGGTACCTGGGCGTTTCTAGAACTTTTTAAGGTGGGATGCATAAGAGGGGCATAATTCATACAGAGGGGACAACCTTATTATTAACCAATGATATGATTTGAATGACAGGAGGGGGCAGTCCAAGGGCCAATTAGCCGTCAGGTGGGGCCGGCTCCCCTGTGGCCCCACCCCTGTATACAGCCCTGACTGGCCAGGTTGAAGGCTACATGCAAAAATCAAGGCCTACCGTCATATCATCCTTCAGCAACACAACCAGGTCTCCACTCTTAACCTCCATAGATTTCATACAGATCTGGTTAGGGGATGTCTGGCAGGGCCCATTGTGCAGCAGAACCTCCACCCCGGCGGGTCCGTCGACTCGGAGCAAACTGTAGGAGCAGAACCCTTCAAGTTTCAGGGTTATCCCGTCGAACGTCACCACGTGATTAGTTGAGCTTCCTATGCAGACGCCTGAGGGATTGTGGGAGAGTGAGACATACAGTCAGTGCAGTGACTGATGAATGACAGATTACCATTTAAATCACCATACAAAGTCTCCTAGAAATATTTTCCCCTCAAAAAAAATTGCATGTATGTAAGTGAGGACAGCCCCAACCCAAAGACCTGACACTCACCTAAACATACACACAACTGGACCACATCACCTATCCCAAACCTTTTATGAATTTGATGGTGTGGTCCAGCTAAGAGAGGCAGTGCCAGCCCTCAATTAATGAGACGTTGGATGTGCGGGAGGAGCCTATCTGACAGGGGAGGAGCCCAACCCAGTATTACCGAAGCACTGGTTGTGGCCTAGGGTATGTGGGAGGAGCCTGTCAGACAGGGGAGGAGCCCAGCGCTGTATTACTGAAACACTAGATGTGCTCAGTGGCATGAGGGCGGAGCCTATCTGATAGGAGCAGCCCCAGTGCTGCATTAATGGAACAGTGGGTGTGGTATGTGATAGACGGGCAGGGCGTGACTCACAGGGGCAGGCCCAACGGCAGCCGCAGGGTTCTGACACCTTGACGCTGTGCAGATGGTTCTTGCATACTGGCTTCTCCAAGCGCTCACAGTTTACTCGGTGGCTCTGGACTGTAACAGCCCCATTGGGGTGACACAGCAGGCTGTGGCACTGGTCAGCCAGGACCCAGGTGTCCCCAGGCTAAGACACACGGATACATGCATCACACACAAGCACCAGATTCCCATCACCTATCTAATTAATGATTACCACCAGGCCAGATAAACACCAGACCACCAAAACATACACCAAAACTTATAGGAGACAAAGTGTCATCTGATATTCACACACACACACACACACACACACACACACACACACACACACACACACACACACACACACACAGCCAGGCCAGTAAGTTTAGACGAAAACAGGGAACAAAAACATTCAGTCTGTGACCTCGGTTTCCTCCAGGCACCAGCGGTATAATTACAGCTGAAGGACCGCAGTGCAGCTGTGCGAGATCGATCTCACGCACCCTGGACACGCCCCCCCCCCCATCGGCCCTTTTCCTCACCTTCCTCTGATTCCCGTTGTCATCCACACACACCCCCGGGGGACCAGCTTGGGGACAGAGGGAAACAACGCACATAATTACTCCAGCCACCATCATGGTCGTGGCCCTGTTAGCTGCAGCCGCGACGTTGCCGTTGTGTTAACGGTATCTCTGGGGTCCCCTCACCTCTACAGAGCTTGTCGATGAAGGTGTGGCCCAGGGCAGCCATGACCTGCAGGTCCTCCACGCTGCTGAGATGCATGGCGTTACCCTGCATGCCGTACCCAGACAGACCGTCCAGCTGGGTGCGGTCATACAGGGAACCAATGCCAATAGGGAACACGGACACTCCTGCGAAATAACAGCTTGCATGTGCATTTGTGTGTATGCGAGTGAGCCCTCCCGTGGGACACTGAGCACAATGAACCATAAGTAACGTGACAGTCCAGTAGAGGGATAAAACCCAATGCATCATGGGTAATGGATCATTCCGAGGGGACAGCAGATGCAAGGCGATGCAATGCACCATGGGTAATGTGAAACATGCATCATGATCAGGATTCACCTTTAGTCCTTTTTAATTCTAGAATGAGCAGTTCCAGCACCAGAGGGCCTGCTGGTTCTGTAGCTGGAGCCCTAATTACCCTTATCTGTTTGCACATTCTTTTTAAAATAAATAAAACATACAAGTACAGAAAAAGATAACAGATGGCATCACCAGTTCTGTGATATCACTCGTTCTGTCTCTACTCATTCTGGTATGGAAGTGCGGTCATATATACCAGCAGTCATGGCTTCATTGGCCGCCTCCATGATGGAATCGGTTGACCTGTCCGTCACCAGCATCACCACGATCTTGACCACTCCAGAGCGCCCCCCAGTGGAAGACGAGATGGCATTCTGGACGGCAAAGCGAAGGGCAGCACCTGTGTGACACGAAATACACGTCCGCAACTCAGTCCTTGGGGTGTGCTACTTCCTGTGTGCCTGGGTAAAAAAAACAGCTTTATCTAATTAGGTTTTAAGAACAGCGGTACAGTTTTCAGTACTCCCCAGTTTAATAGTTTTACCCAATGCAGCAGGTGTGGCTTTCCTCTTCTTCATAGTGTCCACTAGGTGGAGCAGGTTATCTCGGCTCTGCTTAGCACGCCAGGGTACCTCTTCAGTAATTCTGGAGCCATACTGGATAACTGACACCTGTGTGTGTTTTGGGCCTGATTGGGGGCGGGGTCAGACAACACAATGATTCAGCTTTTGTAATCTGGCCAAAGAGAATGGCTTCCTGGGGCCAGGATCAGTAAGTACCAATGTTAGCACTGCTGATGAATGTTTTCACAAATGTCCTGAAGTCCTCAAACTGGTCTGGTGCTCCATCAAAACTCTCCTTCAGCAGGAACATGATATCCATGGGTTTGTCACACGGAACTGCAGACCGCAGAAAATTGACGAAACGTCATTTCGTTTTCTATGCTCTGCATCACTGTAACCTCAATCTTTCTTACTAATTTGTCTACTACTGTACAAAAATTCAATCACAACCACAGTCATTTAAAAAAATAAGATATAAATACCCTTGTGGATAATGCGACTTGCAGCAGCACTAAATCATTATACCCACAGGCGACTGAAGGCTTTTTCATACTGATGGCTAAATGAAGCTTCATATCCATTTGCTGCATTCTTTGACCCCACTAGATGGCACTCTTGGTTTGCTTTGGGGCATGTTTGAGCCCTTTTTGAACAGAGAGCACCATCTAGTGGGGTTAGAAAATACAGCAAGTGGTTCATGAAGCTTCATTTGGCCATCACTACTTTTTCCCCAAGGGGTACAAAGTGAAAGAGCCCGATTTATCCAGATAAATAAATTTGTAAAAAAAAAAACAGTAAATAAGTTATTATTACATTCTAATGTGACTAACACAGGCCACATTTTCAAATTTAACTGTACTAAATGATTTTATTGAACTCAATATGTTCGAAAAGCATTTTCATCTGACCAGAGAGGGTGCATTGTCACCGCCTGCACCCCCAATAAAATTAATTTTAACTACACATTTTAGTAAGAAATTAACACAAGACGTTTCCATTATTTAACATTACCTGAAGTTGGAAGGGTAGGTCTGGGAGCTAGAGTTGGTTCACTGGGAGAAAGAGTAGGGCTTTGTGTTATTCTGGTGTACTGAGTGATGTTCACCACTTGGTTCACAATGGAGTTCAGACTGCTGTAGCTGTCAACCATGATGGGTTTCTGGGGGAAACTGAAGGGTTCTAAGTCCACTTCCCGGATCTTGGGCCCCACCCCAATTGGGTAAATCACTGTATTGGACAGCTCAGTGGGCCTCTGGATCTGGTCTGTAGGTGGGTTACTGGTAACCATAAACACCATGTTGAGTTTCTGCTCTGTAGAGGGCTGCGTCTGAGCGGAGGTGGTTTGGGTCACGGTGCGCAGGGCGGTGCCGGTGTTGGTGGCCGACCCGCCTCTCCAGCGGATCTTCCGGATCTCCTCCAGTGCTTGTTGTCGTTGCCGCAAGTCCATCCTCGTGATCTCCACTGTGATGGTAAGTGAATACTGAACTACAGTGAAGCGGACATACTCCTCTCTCACCGATAGCTCCGTGATGATACTCTCCAGGAATTCCTTGGTCTTGTTGAAGTCTGTCTCTCCAACATTGTCCGAGCCCTCAATGACAAAGGTAATGTCTTTCATAGCCCACGTGGACAGCTGAGTTGTGGAGAGCTGATTGATGGGCAAGGTTGCAGCAGTGGTGGGTGTCAGAACCCTCTCGGTTGGAGTTACAAGCCAGCCAGTTCCAGACGTGACTGGGTTCACCGGCACAACAACGGCTTGTGTGGGCTTAGGCTTAGGAACCTCTGGTTCCAGACCCAAGGTGCACAGGTAGTCTGTGACCTCAACAATCCTGTCATCTAGCTCTTCAGCACTGCTAAGGATGTAGGCCCTGCTGTCAGGGTTGGCCTTTGTGATCTCATTGATCTGCATCATGTTGACTTTGGGGCCAATGGCTACAGCAAGGGTGATGATGTCTTTCTTCTTCAGCAGACGTTGGATGGACCTCATTGGCCGGGGGTTGGGGCTGGCAGTAAGCAGGACGGCCACGCGGCCGGCATGTACACGCTTATCCTTGTCATAGATGTAGACCGACAGATACTTGATGGCCTCGTCCATGAACGCAATGTTGCCGCCACTGTACTTCATCTCTTGCACCATCTTGCGGAAGATCCACTTTTGTACCTGCATCTCGTAACTCTTCACACCCGAGTGGAAGAGCAGGACGGTAGCGCGTGTGTGCGCCGAGCCCATGCGGAAGCGCTCCACCACAGTCAGGATGAAGCGCTTCACTGCTCCGAAGTCCTCTTCTGTCAGTGCTGAGGAGCCATCCACCAGGAAGGCGAGGTCCATGGCACGGTCACAGGCACCCTCTGGAATGGCCGTGGAGAAGGGCAGCGGGGTGGGGGTGGTCAAGGGCGAGGTGGGTGCCACAGTGCTCGGTAATTCCACAGGGCACATCTCACAGGTTAGGTTGTTGTTCTCGCAATGACTGCAATAAGAAAAAAGAATGCAGTAGGGGGCGTCATTAGGTGACCTTTGCAGTTAAACAAACCTATAAAACAATTACAGTGTCAGGCTGCTTCACAGCTAGTCTCCATAAACAAAGAATCTCAATCTAGAAGTAGACATAAAGACAATGATTTGGGGACACTTCATGTGATACCATTTCATCCTCTTAGTGCTGGAAATTAAGCTTGCCCCCTTGGCTGAGGCGAGGAATTTAGATGAAAGACAAGTACAAAAAATTGAACACCAGTGTACTAGCCCAGCTGGCTAGTAGCAAAAATTAAGCTCCACCCCTGCATCCTCAGTGCCGTGTCTTGCAACATACCAAACTCTGAATGTGTGAGTGTGTGGGTGACTCTCTATCCTGTCTTTTGCAGATTGCCAAGCTTCAGTCTTTGGTGAGAAAATGAGAGGAATGAGTAACAAGGCAGGATGAGGAGGCGGCTGAACTGGACTCTCAACATCTTCCGGCCACACTAACGTCATGCTATAACTACAACAACAGCTAGCAGTATTGGGGATTGGTCTGTAGGGTGAAGGAAAGCAAAAAAGCAACCGGACCCAGTCTTCAAAGATATCATCAATTGAACTGCTCAAGGTCTACACAGTCTTTATCCACGTCAGAGCTGAGCATGGAGACCACAGGTAGGTCCCTGATCCTCAAAGCCCATCCTCACCAGATCTGGCAAAGCTCCGCCCTGTCATGGTTGAAGATGACCCTCTTGCCATGAGAAATGCGTTGGCCTTCATGCATGCACACCTGGCACTCTGCGGGGCTCACGCACCTCATGGCCACCTCATCGAAGATCTTCCCTGTGGGGGGCCAAAAAGGAGACCAGGATAAGCACCGGGGGAGACAAGCTGCCACTCATGCTGAATTTGATCTCCATCCAAAAAGGTCAAAACTTTCTTTATCAATCGTCTATTTATTTGTTCACTTGCCAGTAGCTTCTCTAAAGATGTAAATGACATAGCTTTCCACTGACCTGTAGGGCAGAAAGCATGGCAGCCCTCCAGACATCCCTGGGGACAGTGCAGCGGCTCCGGGTGCTGGCAGGTTATGGGACAGGCACTGGCGCAGCTGTTGTACCTCCATTCACACTCAAACTCTGGTTCCGCCTTGTTCAGGTCCTGGCAGCTCAAGGCTGGGCAGTGACAAGGATATCATTTCCTATCTAATCGCTAAGCAGTCATGCGGCTCGGATGTGCCTCAGAACCACCTGTTAATTAAAACTTCCCAAAGAGTCTCCCGCGGCTTTTCCGACTTAGAAGAAAGGAAATACGCCTTCAGGCCAGATGCTCGTCACAGATCACGTCACCAATTGCCCGCAGTATCATTGACATTACATACATTTACCTGATGCTTTTATCCAAAGCAACTTACATGAGAGGGAAGAGTTACAATTTATGTGGGATTCCTGGAATTTGAACCAACACCCTTTGGACTGTTAGCACAATGGCTACTCGTTGAGCTACAGCAGTTATTCCCAACCCAGTCCTCGGGGAACCCCAGACAGTCCACGTTTTTGCTCCCTCCCAGCTCCCAGCAAATCAGGAACACCGAATACCTGGTACAGGTGGGCTGGGAGCTGAAACACTGAGCTACAGGATCTGATTTAAACATCTGCACCAGTGGCTTTTCCGGGCAACAGTTTGTACTCACGGCAAAGGTCGTTGGACCTCCAGTGTACCTTCAGCCCCCTCTGGGCACACTCATGGGCATAGGCGGCGATGGCGTCACAGAAGCACGAACAGTCCCCGACCGAGGAGCACGAGCAGGTGTCATGGATGCAGATCTCCCAGTAGGGCTCCGGATCCACCTGTCAGGTGGCGGCAGAGTATTACACCCCCGCTGTACCATGACAGCCGTGAGGATGGACCAGGTGCCATGCTAACAGCAGGCAGAGGCCTCGGTAACCCGTACCAGGTCATTGCATTCTGCGAAGAGCTCGCCGGTCAGCAAGCCGCAGGACTGCTCCACGTTCACCAACTTCCCAATGTTCTCACTGCACTGAGACGGCAACTACAAAAGCAACACGAGTCTGTGAAAGAGGCGTTTCATCGCCGTCCAATGAAAAACACACGTACAAAAATCCATTATTCAGAAACGTGAAAAAAAGCCCATTTTCTCAGAAACTACATTACAAAATAAATCTAAAACAAAGTGGTGAGACACAGATAGTCAGTGACTGGTTTAATGTTTTAAATGGACTCATGTGGATTGTTTTCAGTCAGTCGACAAGACACAAACTAATCTTGCTTTGCATTCACGATCAGCAATGATGTTAGTTAGCTACTTATCTCTAGCTATCAATGTTAAGTTGTTAAAATTAGCAATATAGAGTAATCCATACAAATGACCATCATAAATACAAGTGTTAACTAGTACAAGCAGAGAAAGTAAATAGATGACTTTACAAAGCATCTTTTCATTGGTCAATTAGATGACAAACGCTATCAGTAGACAGAGAAGAATGGATGTGTTCCATCTATAGTAAAAAGTCATAATTGTCCAAAAGTGTACATATGCAGTTTTTATCAGACTGTGACGATATATATATATATATATATACACGTATAACTTGGCCAGAGCAGTTCTCCTACAGGAGTACATTACAACGTCCTTGCCAGCAGAGGGCGCTGATTTCCTTCTTACCGGCACTGCATCTGCGCAGCTTGGGTTCACCTTCCAGGAGTTGCCGAAATCCGCAGCGACCACCTCCAGCTGGTTGTTACTGCTTATGAGGTCGTTGTTCTGGTTGCCATCGAAATTCCCACACAGGCCACAGACTTTCTCCTGCAGGCCCACAGGAAATAAAAGATGGAGACACATATGAATGTGTATGTGTGTAGAGTAGGATTCGCTTTTGCTAGAGTTCAGAACAGGAGAGTTTACAAAAACGCCGTACATCCTCTGCTATGGTTTGCTCTAAATTACGAGTCACAACACCACAAATGGCACCGTTATCCAATTTCATTTTATTTTTCAATCAGAGAAAAATATGTTAAAATATGCAAGATTTTAAACACACATTTCAAATTTGAATATGTATTTCCAGAAGACAGCTTGTGTGAATTGAAAGCCCTCTGAATACACGTATCGGCCAGCGTTGTTCTGTTGTTCATGAGTGATTCACATGCATCGACATTTGGCATTTGCGTGTGTCTGTGTGTGTGTGTGTGTGTGGTTGGGTGGGTTTGTATTTATCACATTGTGGGGGCCAAATGTCCCCACAATGTGGTAAAATATGTTACTTTTAGGTTGTGGGGACATTTTTTCTGAACTGATTTGAGTACGGTTCTGTGTGCGTTGTGTGTGTGGTCCAGGTATAAATTACATTGTGCGGACCAAATGTCATTTTGATGGTGAGGGGCCATTTTTTCATTCCCCACATGGAGAAATTCAATTTAATCAAAATCGGTGAAAGCAATCAAAAAACTAAAAATGCCAAAAGTCTTGTATTTTGTTTGGTTACTTATGGTTAAGGGTGTCATGTTGGGATTAGAGTTTTCCCCAAATAAATGAATGCAGAGTCCCCACAAACATATAATTACAAACCTGTGTGTGTGTGTGTGGCTGAGTGATGATATTCACCAGCTCCTTTGTGTGCTTCTGCACGTTTAACTGTGTTGAAGCACATGTCTGCACACTCGGACACGCTTGCCCGTACCCTGTAGTGGCCCTTGATCTGCACCACTAGTCTGGTCCCCTGGTCCCAAGTAATCATGATGTCCTTGCCCAGGAGCAGTATGTAGTAGAGGCCCGAACGCACGATCTCCACCTCCGTCTCCTTCAGCACCGGCTTCTTCATCGTCACCTGTGGAGGAGGAGGATAGCGTCAGGAAGAGCAGAGATGCAGTGCGGGGCCCCTCGTGAGTGTCTCGGGTGGCTGCTGGCCCCGCCCACCTTGCCGTGCTCCAGGGCAATCAGGCCCCCCTTGTACAGCACGATGACCGACTTGCCGCACTTATGTCCTGTCACCCCGCATGCTGTGTTCTCCACCAGCACCCGGAAGGTACCATGACTGTCACCACAGAAATCCTGAATAAAATAAGAATTGGAGACAAGGTTAAAGAAAACACAGCAAATTGAAGCTAGAAAATGCAGAAAAAAGATAAGGCAATTCCTGGCCTTTTTCAATTAGTGATGCATATAAAGGGGCGGAGTCAGTGAGGTGCTGGTCCTAGCTGAAATCTGATTGGTCCCCGCCCCTGTCGGTCACAAATTCAAAACATATCATTGGCTAATAATAACAATGGTCCCTCTTTATGAATTATGGCCGCTGTTATGCCCCCACATCTTAAAAAAAAATCACAGAACCCCTGCTCTAGTACATCCTTCCACTCAGGTCGTGATTGTAGGACGCTTGGTGTAGAGGCAGATCACTCCTTCAGCGCTGGGTAGCTCACCTGGACCAGTACGTACTGGCAGAGCCCGGGGAAGGTGAATTTCAGCCCGTCGAAGGTGATGTAGTGGGACTCCCCGACGGTCTTGCAGGATGCGTCGCACACTTTCTGAGTGCACTCCCATTTACGGTTGTTACACACGCTAGCAGAGAAAGAGAAACCAGTACTGTCGTCTGACACCCGATACCTGGGTCCCAGCCATGACTTATGGTTGAGTAGGAAAGACTTTACGTGGACGTCATAACTTAAATAGTAATATATGATGAGTCCAATAATGCCACACTACTGAAAAATCAAACCTAATACCCTTACAAACTTATATAGAGATACACACATATAAATTAGATTGTTCCTTGGCACTGAGTAATTTACCAGGTATTACAGTCCATGGTGATTGTTTGGCCTGACTTGTATGGCTTGTTGTTATGGAAACAGGGGCACTGATCCGGAGGAATGCATTTATTTTTGTGCCGGACCTGCATGACGACAGATTTAGATTAAATTAGATTTGATTAAGACTAGAACTGATAAAAGAACTTCCAATGTTAATTATTCACATTTACCGTATGTACTTTCAGGACTTATAGAGCTGGATAGTGTGCTACACTAAGCCACTCAAGAATCCATTTACATCTAAAATGGTTTATCTAGCAGACACTTTTGTCCAAAGTAAAGCAAATGGTACAAGAAAAATATGTCAAAGGCTATGTGGGCAAAAGTGTTGATAAAATGGTTTACCTACAGTCATAAGAGTACGAGTGATGTGAGTTGCATTTATTATGTGGAATATGTGTTTAGCCCAGCCAATGGAAAGCAAGCAGGCATTGTCAGGTTTGAGGTAAGACACACCGTCCCGGGGGGGCAGGTGCAGCCGGAGACACAGCCCTGGCTCACACACTCCAGGTCGTACGTCTGGCAGGTATTGGCACATTCAATGCCCTGGTCCTGGGGGCTGGCACAGAGCAGATTCTGCAGGGGGGGCTGGCAGGTGACGGACCGACGTGCTGTGTGTGGTGAGTATGCGAATACGGACATATTAATGGCAGCATGCCCCGGTTAAATAATTTACCTACGGCCCAGAGGGTTCTGGCTGGGGCTGGCGGTACGGAAAGGCAGCGTTACCCCTGGCTGGTGGGAGATCTTCGAAGAAGAGGTCCGACAGCATGGCCGTTGACATGTGGCTGGAGCTGCAGCGCATCGCTCCATCCTCACAGTAGCTGCGGACGTTCAGAGGAAGCAGCCATTATTTTAGCATTAGCTGAGGAATAGCCGTGCGGAGATTTGCCAGCATGGCCGCTCACCAGATGCTCTGGTGGCTGGACAGGACATCATTGGGCTGGAAGATCTCGCCGTCGTAGTGGCAGGGGCAGCGGTTGCGGGGGACGCACTCGCCCGCGTCGTTCAGGAAGAGCCCCCGGGGGCAGTAACAGCCTTCCATGCACAGCTCCCGGCATTCCGAGTCCGGGATTGAGATGGAGCGGCAGGTCTGGTTACAGGGGCTCCCGCACTGCTCGTACACCTGGCCGTGAGGGCAGTGCATGGCTGGAATAAAACGAGACCAGTCAGGTTGCAGGTCCTGACTCCCGAGAGAACCTGCACCCTCACGGAGAAGCAGGAAGATGGCTTTGGCTACATTCCTGCTCAAGCTAAACCGTCTGACCATCTACACAAAGCAGTCCAAGCATTCATCCCACTAATGGCGCATTAGTTCAGCGTCTTATTTCACAACAAGAGTTAAACTAGCATCAGAATCGGGCCCTTATAGGGCCCAAAAGGGTAACTGGACTGGAGTCCAGTTCATAGTAGAAGGATTCGTGGGAGTTTAAGCCACCTGTCAATATCCCCCTAGCATCGAGGTCATTTCTGGCTGAGAGCTTTGTTGCCAAGGGAACCGTTACCGCAGAACTTGGGGCTCCTCCAGTTGACTAAGACCCCCTTCCTGGTGCAGGCGGCGGCGTAGCTGGCCACGGCGGAGCAGAGGCACTCCTGACCGTCGGTGCAGGAGCAGACGTCGAAGCGGCAGTTGCGCAGGAAAGGCGCGGGGTTCACCTCGTCGTGGCACGGCTCGAACTGGATGGAGAGCAGCACCGTGCAGGCCTCCTCTGCGGAGCGGACTGCGGGGAGGGCGGGAGGGTGACGAGAGCCAAAGGGAAGGAGGGCCCACCGTGTGTTTTACTGCGAAAACCACGCGCGCCAAGTGTGCCTTGCCATCAGAGGGCATCAGGACATTTCCTTCGAGGAACACGGGACGAAGGCGCACCTCTCTTGGGGTTGAGGATGCAGGGGTCGACGTCCTGCTTGGCGACATTGTTGCAGTCCCCGGTCGTTTTCCAGGAGTTTCCAAAGCCGACCACCTGCGTCTCCACGAGCCCGCTGGTGGTCAGAAAGTCGTCGCCCTGGTTTCCATTGTAGTTCCCGCAGAGGCCACACGTCTTACCCGCAAACACAGGTCCCAACTGTCACACGAGAAAAAGAACACTCCCTTGGTTATTACCGACATGAATGAAACCTTGTCCCTTTTTGCTACGGCAAGCCCCGAGGGGGCAAATACCTTAATACAAAAGCAAATACTCACTAAACATAGTACTGCTATTTTACTGTCCTTGATGAATGCTTTATAAAAGACACATAATTCTGTTTCATAAAAGCTTAAGGGTACAACAGCAAACCCCGGAATCTCTTGCCATTTCTTGAACCAGCATTGCATGATGACACCCTGAACCAGTGTTTCCCAATCTGGTCCTTGGGGACCCACAGTCATGTTTTTGCTCCCTCTGAGCTCCAGGCCAGACAGTCCATGGGGCTGTCTGTGGGTCCCCGAGGACCGGACTGGGGAGCACTGCCCTAAGGTGTTATGCAGTGTATCGTCCATCAGGACCGAGCTTTAACTCTCACCTTGAGCAGGATCTCGCCCCGGCCATCCCAGTCCATCTGGAAATCGTCCCCATAAGACAGGCGCACTGAGAACAGCACTGTCCTCTGTATGCGGAGAAGTCCTGTAGGGAGACCGCAATGTTTTCTCTGATATGTTCCTATTTGTTCTTGGAAATCGTTTGACTCTATATTAGATTTTCTTGCCCTGTTTTCTACAGCAACGTGGCTCCAAGGACCTGAAGAGTCAACCATTATATTGCCTGCTGCCATTTATTATTATTTATATACTAAAGTTAAATATTCAGTCTCTGCTTTGGTATCTACAGAATCTTCCAATCTTGATGTATTTAGTGAGGCACAAAAAGGTAACAAGGATCTCATTTCCTGCCAGGGAACCAGGGTCGTTAACAAGCTTTTCCTTAACGAGCTTCTCCTTAATGAGGCTCCCCTTAACGAGAATGCGCCCCCTCCTGGTGTGACCCGACACACTCTGTGGTGACTACGCACCGTGAAGCAGGGGCAGCTGGACGTCCATGCCGTCCACAGCAACCACACCGCCGTGTTTCAGCTTCACCGTCGCGTTGGCCAGCCCGTGGAAGCGCAGGACCGCTGAGCGCGTGCAAACCGCGTCCTGGTCGTCAGCACACTGCAGACAGACATCACACGCACTCTAAGCCCTGCATCTACATCCAGACTTTGGATCCCATCGCTTCAGTCATATTTTGTCTACGTGCCTTCTGAGTACAGCAGCCTTATCTTCGGCTCGATATTTTTCCACAATATTTATTTTTTTCTCCTGAACTTGCTTATCGTGGATTAACTTCTGATATCTGCTGTTTTCACCCAACGTGGACTTTCTGATAATCTCTCATCCTGTTTGTCTGAAATATCATGGAGCTCTAATGCTTTATAATTCCTATCCTGCCTAAAAGCACTGGTCTGTACCGCCTGTCTGTTCTGTGAACGTTGGCAGTTCGGCTGCGATTGTGTCTGGCTTCCTGCTTCCCATTTCCCGTGTTTCTCTGCTTAAAACACTCAGTCAGTTTCTTTTTGATGCATATATACGTGTTTAAATCACTGGCATGCTCATTAAAATCTGTGAAGGAGGGATGGGGAAACAGACAGTTCACCCTTAGCAGGCTGACTGAGGTGTGGGACTGGTTTGCCAAGGGCAGCAGAGGGCCGGCACTGTCACCAGAGCTCATTTTTACCTGCACCGTATCTATGATGGCAGAAAACAGGTTGTCCTGACAGTCTTTGGCCAAAAGGTACTGACAGGTCCCGCTGAAGGTGAAGAACTTGTTGTCGAATGTCTTGAAGTGGGACTGGCCAGTGACTAAGCACTCCCCTGAGGAGAGAGGAGCAAGCAGAGTGAAACTGCATTCTTCCGGCATGAAACCGGAGTGACACTGGTTCCGGCACTCGAACTAAAGAGGCTGTGGAAAAAGACAGGGAGCGCCGGCCCTTTAACTTCCAGGGAGACATGTATTGTGCTTCGGCCCACACCAGCCCGAGTCACCTTCTGACCCCAGCTCAGATTACGCTCTAGGCCCCCCCCCCCCGCCCCACACACAAACACACACACACACTGCCAGGATATGATTAGATCAAATCAGTCTAGGCATTGATTGCCGTCGTGTGGCAAAACAAGATAATGGCAGACGGCTAATGCTGTCCTTCCCATGGACCCGAGGCTGACCTGCCTGCTGCCTGTCAATAACCAGGTAAACACCGAATACATGTCACTCATATGGAGGCAGATAACCAGACACCTAAAAGCACCTTCTCATGCACCCAGCCTGATGTATTCATGCACCAGCTACCTCAACTGAATATATTAAAGTTTAAATAAAGATTTTCCATTGAGAATCTTCTGCCTTCTTCACAAGAATAAATATGAAATCTTTTGCAGGAATGAGCCTTATGTGTGGATTAGAGATGCGGAAGGGAAAAGGGCAGAATTGTTGCTGATCAAATTTAGGAGCAATTTGTTTTAAAAGCACTTCAGTACAGGCTATCCCATCTCTTTGGTCCTTGGGGACCCCCAGACAGTCCACATTCTTAATGTGGGAGCTGGGAGGGAGCAAAAATGTGGACTGTCTGACAAGGAGCTGAGACGGAGCAAAAACGTGGACTGTGGAGGGATCCCCAAGGACCAGGCTAGGAAGCACTGTTTTAAATGACTCTTTGCAGAGATAGTATGGGCATTCTTACGAAACTGGCTGTGTTTTTGAGAAGTGAAAAGGCACAGCTCTCAGTGGAAAGAAAGAGAGAGAAACTGGCATGAAGCCAAGCATAACAAAACTGCTAGAAATGAAAGAAGAGGAAAATAAAGTAAGACTTGAATCAGAAGTAGAAAGTTCAGGTCCACAAAGAAAAAAAAAAAATTCTTACTTGATCAGGGGTTTCAAACCCCTTATTTATGGTTATATATCTGACACTCACCTGGGCAGCCTTCGTTGGTGCACTCCCAGGAGCCATGGCGACAGACACTGGGAGTGAAAAGGAGGCAGCGTTACAGGGGCATCACGGTGGGGGTCAGCATGCTGGCTGGGGGG
>JAODKC010000064.1:25365535-25379817 GCA_026777985.1 Mormyrops attenuatus
TTTGTCCTGGGTTTTTTTCCTTTACAAACCAAACAAAACCATTTTGCCCCCCCCCCCCCCCCCCCCCCGCAAAATAAAATCAAGTTGCTCCAACCAACCTACAGACTTACACTGAATTTATTCCAAGTCACATGGGCTAGATGAAAGGGGATCTGAACACCATGCCTCTCATGAATCCACCAATCGCTGGCCTATTAATCATCTTCAATGACAGCTCATCGTCACATTGTTTGCATGAATGTGTCATCGACTGATGGAAGAGAGACGTCAAATGGTGATTAAGAGCCATCTAACTGATTTGACATGCAAAGACTCCGCAAATCTAATTAAAGATTTAAATAGCAAAAATCATATCAATATACCACTAATGGGAAATGCAGAGATTTCCAATTACAAAGACATGCATTTAATTAATTAGCACTGCTCAAGTTTGAATATCAAGAAATCCGTGTTATTTCCGATGGCTAGCCTGTCACGTATATTGTGATGTTGTGGGATCAACAATTACTAAGTCGGTGCCGTGAAAATACCAGCCTTTAATGCATTACTACACACAAGAAGCTCCTATAGCTTAACAAGCTGAGCATTGCAGTAACAGTGTAAAGGTCATGGGTTTGAATCCCACGGAGCACACATAATGCCCTACTCCAGGGCTATTCAAATCACGGTCCTCAAGGCCCGAGCACTGTGGATTTGCCAGCCATCTCTTATCCATAATTATTAATATAAGTACCTGGGAACACTGAAAACAAGACCTAGATTTGGAATCCAGGTCCAGATTTGAAGAGCTCTGCCCTGCCCTACTCTCGCGAAGTATCTTACAAGAGACGTAACTATTTTGCAAGCCGGTTATTCACCATCAAATATGGGAAGTGAAACTAGGAATTATCAATTGTGACAATTTCCAGTTGATGATGAGAATTCCTTGCACTTTTGAAATCAGATAGGCAACAAAGAGGTCATGGCTTCTCACGGACTAGTGATGCAGTCTGCAGACCCCTGCAGAGCTAAGCACCAGAGAAACGCCTGTCTGATGCACCAGTGCATTCCCCCTAGCGGCTAACAGCTGAGAATAGAAAGGGAAGGCGGTCTATCTTGTATAGTCACCCATGTCAAACAAGGACCTTCTCACTTTAGCCAATGCCAGGGGCATTGTTATCTGTAGGATAACAATGTAATTCTTTTCTAATGCCCCCCCCCCAAAAAAATACCATCTGTAGGCAATGATAAAATATCAGTGGCTGAAAAATTACTAAGTTCATTATTAGCCAGATGGCATGTAATTTTACCCCTAGTTAAAATGCATTGATAATTAATCATTTTCACAGATCACAATTCAAAACGCTGAGCAACTCAAAAGAAACAACTTTCAATGTTCTGAAAGGAAGCATGACATGAACGATTTTTAGCATTTGAAACACAAATTGTTTCTTTGCAAAGATCTTACTCCAAAATGGGAAGCTCCATTAATCCAGATGCCAGTTTTGGCACAGGTCTGAAGTCTTTTCTCATGAGAAGCATAACTTTATGAAATGGAATCAGGCTTGATTTTGAGGAACTTGGCATGGCTTTGATACCAAACCAGTGTGACGGATTTAAATGCAAGCAGAATTCCGGGAGTGGAATTCTACATTTTGGAGAAGGATAGAACAGTATTGGCAGTTTTTTTTGATCATGGGAATTTACTTACACAAAAATGTTCTGAGGGCAGAAGGAAAAATGGTTCAGAGAGATAACCAATCAGATTGTAGAGGAGGTGGGTTCAAGCAACTAGATAAGGCAAGACTAACAAATCAGATGTCTTGGTCCCACCTCCTCTAGTTGCTTGGACCCACCTCCTCTACAATCTGATTGGATATCTCTCTGAACCAATTATTTTTTGCTCTGCCCTTAGAACTTTTTTGTGTAAAACTCCAACGAGCAAGTTTTTTGGTCACAGTATTCTGGTCTGGTTGACAGTTCCCTTAAAGCATTGAAACACTAAATCTTGGCTATTGCATACAAATACTGCAACATTTATATTCCTGAAACACTGGCCTTGGTCTAAGGACAACATTTTGAAAAATCCTGTATTACTCGTTGAAATGTAAACACACTTGATGAGATAATATAGAAATATGCAGTAGGAACATCCCAACAGTTTCTGGTGAAGGTAGGCAGGGAGGAAGAGGAAACAAATACACTGAAAGTCTCAGCTGAATGACACACCCGTTTGTTTGTGTGACATCACTGGCACAGAAGGGGTTAGTAGTTTGGAGAGATGTCACACGGGTCGCGGCTACATGGGCACATTGCCTCATTTCGATGAGACGAAGGCGTCTGCTATTGCCTCTCCATCCCCCACACAGAAAAAGGCTCATTGTTCTGTAGAAGGCAGCAGAGTTTGGGCAGACAGTAAATGTTAAAGATTTCGGACGGTACCAAAACTCTTCTTTGAAGGGGATGTGCAGATAAATATGCTATAGCAGCTAGTGTGGCTCTTCTGCCAACTACGCACATAACAGAGACATGCAACAGTAGAGATTGTTATTGTGACCAATCGGGGGTTAAAACATCCATCTGTTTTCCATATTTGCTCATTTGGTACAAGGTCACTGAGACCCTGGAGCCCAGGAAACAAAGAACACAACACCGGGGGCATTCTGAGCAGGACATGGCAATAAACCACAGGGTGCACACACACACGCACGTACACACACAAACACACACACACATAAAGACACAAAAACATACACACACGCACATAAAGACACAAAAACACACACAAAGACACAAACAGACACAGACAGACATCAGTCAGACACAAACACACACACACACACGCAGACAGACACAAACACACACATGCACGCACACACACACAAACATATGCATGCACATACACATGCATGCAGACACAAACACACATATGCACACGCACGCACACACAGACATGCACTCATGCAAATGCACAAACACACACATACACACACATGCGCGCACACACACACACACACACATAAAACAGACAATTTTGTGGCATCACTTCACCTGTTTTTGGATCGTATGAATGCAGGAAGAACACACAACCTCTGCATACTGAAGTGCAGGTGGAAATGAAACTGACAAACACTGAGGAGTGAGAAAACTGTGATAACTACTGGGTCACCAGGCTGCCCCAGGGCAAGAAGAGTGCTGCTGAAATAGGGCAATCCACTCACAGTACTGATAACACTGAATGCACACACCTTTTGGGAAACACATCAATACCATTCTACTATACAGTCCTGGTCCTGACCAATAATTAATTCATACAGACGTTTCTGTAGTGCCATGCAGAGACTTTCGGCAGTGCAGAAGGTGCTTGCAGGGCTTTGTGGATTTTTACACAACCCAGAATAATCCAATTCTGTTCCAAATCATCAGTGATCAAAAAGGGAGCCTAAGAGTTTCAATCATTCAGGCATAGGGGCAGGTGTTCAGGAACCTGCCATCCTGCATTCTCCATATCCGTGTCTCCCGCTTTACAAAAAAAATGTAAAAAGCAGCCTGATAAAGAATATGGATAGAAATGGCTGGATGGCCAGATGGAATGTGCGGTGATCTCTCAGCGGGAGGTCGGCCTGTGTGTTTTTGCATGTGCGTGTAGGAGTGGCAAGTCTCTGCTGCATTGTGCATGTGCATGCAGTGTGTGGGCACCATGTTTAAGCCAAACGTGTTGAGTAAGAGACTATTTCGAGGGCCCAGAGGAGGCTTTACCCTTAAAAGCTTCCTTTTAATTGTCTCGTATGGCTGGAAGTTATTTTGCAACAATCAAATACAGGTTCCATAGCCAAAGCCGACGTGTAAAGTTAGAGTTGGAATCATTTACTTTAAACACCTGCTGCTTCCACACGAGACTTCAGGCACACAGACGTGGACCGTGTTGGGAGCTTCCTTCATCTTGCTGCATGACTAGCTTCGAACCCAGCACCACCTAGGTGTGACAGGCCATGAGAGTCCGGGGGGTGGGACACACCCCCATCCCCTTTAAGAGCCTCTACTTAACTCCCGGATGCCACCGGTCATGCTGAGTCGTTACAGGCCGGTGCAGCCTGTCATTCCCGGGACACGAGCGGCAGATTAAAAGCACGCGAAGCCAATCCCAGGCCTAATTAAAGGGCCAGGCTCCTGTGGAGTCCAGGGACGAGGCATCCGCCCGGGCGACCTCTCCAGACCACGGCTGGCAAAGCTTCCGGGAGGACAATCAAAGACGGGGACCAGTGCACCGGCCATGCTCCGCTGTGCGAGGGCTTCTGCTCTGTTTCTGTTTAGCGATATTAGCGGCCTGCTGCCGTCGCTCCGGTCTAATCCGCATGCTTCTTGAACTTTTATCTTGATAAAATGTGGAAAATTACAAAAAACACAAAGTAAACAAAAAAAGACGACAAAATATATCCTTGTACATGTAAAGGCATCAAGGTAAGGACGTACAGCACCTAGAAGGAGCAACTCTGACTGAAACACAGACCACAAACATATCAAGAAAACAAAATATATTATATATATGAACTACATTACTATGTATCTAGACAATGCTGATATACTCAAACGATAATGTGTCATGCAGCAAACAGATAGTGACTGTATAATGTTTTGATGTAATGCATTCAGTTAATTTAGACTTTTTATGTCTGTGTTGGCCAAGAGTGTAAATTTGGGTATGGATTGTGGCGACATGTCCCTACCAATACTGTGGGAGTACTGTGTGTGTTTAGGGGGGCGGGGGGGTTCGGGGCTGATTTAAAGCCAACCTAAACCCCTTGGTGTTGGCAAGTTCATTTAAATGCATTAAAAATTGTCCAGTTATTAAACACAGAGACGTATGATTGTATTTGCATTCCGCTTATGAATAAATTTTCATCTTTTCTGGACTTCAGAAAAAGCCAGTCTGGGACCATAGTGTCAAGTACACTCCACTCTCCTTGTGTGGTCTCAGAGTGTGGGGGGTAATTACAGTGCTTGACCTTTAGTATGATGCTTATTCATCATGTATTTCCACTGCGGCCGGTGTAGCATGCGACTGAGCACTGTAGGGACTTTAAAAATTCCCTTCCCATAGATATAACTGCAGTGAAACACCAGTGAGCATCTCAAGCCGATGTGAGCAGGCAACTCTGACAGACGCAGAAAGAGGACATAGCATTATCACTGAGCCGGATAAAATGAGCCGTACTATTTGCTGAGTAGGACACTTCTACATAGTGCCACGAACCATTTCGTGCATCGACAAATAACATTTCTGAGAAGGAGACCAAAAATAGAGAAGAGGTTTTAAGTAGGGGAAGTGTAATTACACATTGCATTTAGGGGAAAAAAAACTGTGTTTCTGGGAGGGGGGAGGATGGTATATTTTCTTTTACGTGTCAGGAAATAAGATATTTGCCCATTTATGACGCTGGCTGGTTTGGACGGTGAGATGATGGAATATAGATTTCCTTGTGCTGACACTGGACATTGTGAAATATCAACAATCCACTTTACTGCGGAAAATTCAGGAGGAGGTATGGTCGCGGCATCGTCCGCTTCTTACTGACCTGCTTTGAACTTGGACCCCAACGCCGGCTATTTTGCAGAATAATCCAGCAACTTCTGCGTGCAGTAGGACAGCAGCCCCTTGGAGGAAGGGGGGGCATTGTCTCTGCCAGGCACTGACTGCCCTTGATCCATTGTTCTGTATGTTAGTGTGAGCCACTCTCTTTGGCTGGATTTTTCAGTGGGAGAAGCTAGTGCTGTATTGACACTTACGGTAACTGAGAGGACAGTGATGAAAAAGAGCTTCACCTTTGGCCCTACCGGCCCTCCTGACACAGCTGAGGGTGTTTTCAAAAAAGATCTATTCCAACAAGATGTAATACACTAGAGCAGAAGCCATACCAAAATCCACGATGGCTGAATCTTGCCTGCTTATTCCAAAGGGGGGCAGACCTTGCATGGGCTGCCATTTCAGTATGGGGTAGCCTCACAAATGCAGTTATACACAGAAAGCAATTCTAGACAAGCCACTCATCCAACTCCACGTCTTGAGACTGTGGAGGAACGTCACATCACTAAGGAAGAACGTGCAAACTCCACATACACAAACTCAGTGGTGGGATGTGAGGTAACAGTGCTTGTCACCAGGATGCCCTGTGAACCTGCTATTAATTATTTATGTGACTTTACTGCATAGAGGCACAGGAGTGGAGCAGATCGAAGGATGCTGTAGGCCACAGCACCAGGCGCCATTTGTTTAAAAAGGTACTCATTTATGACGATGAGATGCACCAATTAAATCAACCATCAAAAAGACTTAACGATGAAAAGGGGGGGGAGGTTGGATCGTACAGGCTACATGTGAATTTACACGCAAAAAAAGTTTGAGTGGCACGCAATTAATACAGAAGAACCTTCAAAGTGCTAAATGCGGATATACTGTCCGCTTTACATTACCACCCTTTCTCTCCGCATGAAAGAAAAGAGGGGAAAAAAACGTGGCCAGCAAGTCAATCAGCCCTCGTGAATAGCGAGAGCCATGTGAGCGTCTTCTGACCGCAGTTGCGAAGTGGGAGTGCGCAGCTATATACGCAGGCTCTCCAGGAGGCGATCATCCAGCACGGAAGCAGGCGATCGGGGGGACTAACGCCGTGGGCATCGGACTTACAGCGCTTCGCCATTTAAACACCGCCTTGCATTTCTTATTGTATATCGGGTGCTGTTTTGCTGTGGTGCCATCGCACAGGCATAGGAATCGTTTCGCTAAAGAAATCCACCAGCGTACACCATGGCAGCGCTGACAGGGGGAGATAAATGCATCAAATACCTGCTATTCACCTTCAATTTCATCTTCTGGGTAAGTTTTCGGCGATTAGCTTTTGGTGTGTTTGGTGATGAAGTCAGCGCCCCCCGATTGTAACAGCACCGAGTCACTTCAAAACTGCTTGACATAAAATCTGTCGCTGCGGGGGATGTTTTTTGGGCAAAACATACGATAATGAGTTCACGGAAAATTCTGAATAATGTTTCTGAATGCAAATAGCATTTATTCTAATATCTTACTTATTTACATGCCAAATGGCATGAATCCTTTTTTCATTACCGATCGGTAATATTTAATACTATAGCAGACCATAACCGAGTATTTACAAGGTTCCAGTAATAAATTTGTAGATGCATCATAAGATCCACCCTTAAACACTTCCTAAAACGATGGTCTCCTGTGTTAATCACCAGCAGGTGCAAACCCCGTAGTCCGTGTCCATGTGACCTAGTTTCACAGTTCATGAAATTGCCATCCCGATTAAGGACAGGGTTTTTCCCTGCGTTTTCGCCGTTTTGCATGCTCCAGGCCTGCAGCCCTGTGCTGCAGGATGGTACAGTGTGAAGTGTATCGGAGCTGTGCCGATACTGGTGTGTACCTTTGTCCGCTGGTGGGCGGGTCTCACGAGCGTGCACATCCAGACACCTAACGCACGCCTCCTATTCCCATCTCCTATAAATAAACCTGCTTAATCTAATGTAAAATTAAGGCTGTGTGCTGCTGCTCATGGTCACGGTTCCGTTTACATAGGTGAAGAGACGACTTGACCCGTCAAACTTATCATTTTATCATCGCGTAAATAGCACAGATTAAATCTTGACGTGTACTAATTTACGTTTACATTTATTTTCTCTAAAAATGGATTGTTTTCCTTATATTTTGTGTTTTAAAATCATGGCAACATTAAACTACTCTGTTCTTTTAATGATGTATATATACTATCTATAAAGATATATGTTTATAAATGGCAATTGACTAAAAAATACATAAAAACCTAGCAGTGAAAACAGGGGAATTCCAGCTGTAAGTGTTTTGTTTCTCTAATTTGGGCATTTTTTAAATTTTAATTTTCCATCTCTGCTTATCTTTACAGTGCTGTTATTTATCACACGGGAAAACTGAACCTCACTGGTGCTTTCAGATCAGTGAGAAAAATATTAACAACATATAATTTTTAAAAAATAAAAAATAATTCTGCCTTGCTGGATTCACTGTTTCAGCTGCCCGTCACACTGACAAGACGGAATAATGTTTGAAAGTACGAAACATTTTGACACGGCAGCCTGCCCCACTGGATCTGTGCTCTGGCTCTGGTTTTCACAGTAGATTTTAAAGGCAGGACAGTAGGGAGTAAATGTAGCGAATTATACATCACATGGCGTGTCTCTTCAGTGTTATCAGCACTGAGAGTGGTGTTCCAGTGTAAACACATAGGCAAATACACTCTTTTTTTATGCAGCCACTGTTTCATGCCCCGTCCTTACCAGCTGTTCATCTCGCACCCCCAGGACGCTGGTTCCTTTCCTGTCCCAGGGTCTGTGCATGTGCAGCTTTGCATGTTCTGCCCGCATGCATACAGATCTTCTCCTGCTGGTTTGACTTCCTTCTGCAGTTAACAGAACAAAATGTGGATAGGTCTTTGAACTGACTGTGGTGCGGCGCCAATCACTCGAAGATGCTAAGAAATAAAAGGGATATTCTTCAGTTCACCTTCTTATGCTCCGCAACTTGCCGCAATTCAGTGTGGACTGGGGGGTCTCCCTGCTATCGGCTGTAGTCCACCACGATTTGCCTTCAGAACAATCCCATCATCCTGTGTGTCACTTAAGCAGATGTGTGACCTAACCTAGTTTATGTCCAATGGCTCTATCAATGGATTAACTCTGCCCAATCTGCCTGCCTGGCACGCTGCTAACAATGAAGAGTATTGGTTCAGTGATTATAAGATAGCACTTAGAGTAAGATTTTAGATAGAATGATTTTTTTCTTCCCATTAAAAATAACAGGTCACGTAGGGTGTCATTTGTAAACATTAAAACATTTGAAGTTTGAAGGTGCCGTGTTATGCAAGAATGTGAATTCTCATTGCAATTCTGTCAGTGTATTGACTCCATACTGGTGCCCTTCTGTGTGGGTTTTGCGGACCTCTGGATTGGTCGGGTAACCACATAAAGGTCAGCTGAACGACTCGTGGCGGCTGGTTACCGGAACAATCGAAAAAGGTTACGTCAATAAAATAACACATTCACAAGACAGCCTGAATATAGCTTCAGAACAGGCCATTTGACTTTGCTAGCAGATTTAACACTGCACAGGTTTCCTGATACATTATCCTGGAAGTTTTACTTCAAAACTCTTTTTTTCAAAAGCAGCTAGCCTGCATTATGGTCTCAATTCATCCACATTTGTCCTCTCTGCGCACGGCTCTTTATGCACCATTCCAAAAGCTGTGGTGACATTTGCAATGCATACAGACAGCCGTATTGTTTACATGTCCTGCTCCCACACTGTTGAGTAAGAAATTAAATTTCCATGACGCTGATTTGTGACTCTCATCATCATCTAAGCCATTCCTGATGTTGGACGGAAGAAACGGCTGGGAATCATGGATCCCTGTGAACTGTGGTGAAACTAGCCATGGTGACTGTGTAAAGTATGAGCGGTACATAAAACGGTAGCATTTTACGCAACGGGGTACAAATAATGTAGCAGTACACTGTAGCAGTACTTAATGTATTAATTAATTAACCAGAAACTAAGTGTTAGTTATGAACTGATAACATGTTTGTTCATTATTAATCAGTCTTAATGGTTTGTGTATTTCTTGCAGCTACTATATCTGTTCATGGTTTATTCTTGAGTAGCAACTGAGTTACTAAGGTACTTGTGTCTCCTTAGGTAAAGTGACACTGATAAAACAGTACTGCTTTTAATAAATGGCTCGAGTTCCCAGAATGCCTGTTTCCATGGGTGTCCGCACCTGTGCTTATCTTCGTTGTGCTTATCCAAGGCCTGGCCTTCATTTACATTGAAATGGAATGAAAAGTCTTTATCAAGCCCAGCTCGGAATCAGCTCCATCTGAAGTTATTACACAGAACGTAGAGTTTATACCCAAGGCATATAATTGTCCTGTTGACGTCTATATATCAGAATTTCAGCACAAAATGTTATGTGGAGTTTACAGTGAAGCAGAAATGACTGAATTGGTGCCAAAATGAAAATCACAGATACTTTAAAGGAAAATGAAAAACTGAGGCTTTATTAAATTAACTGAGGTTTAATTTCCCTTTTCATTGTTCTGCCCTAATCACAGGTTTGAGATCTCTCACAAGATCTGTGTAGGTACAGAAACCAGCGCCATTCTCACCGCCCACCCCCCCCCCAGTGGCTCTGTCTGCAGGGACTTAGAGCTATAGAGTTACCGACTCTTTAGAAGCAAGAGGATTTAGTGTGCTCCTCCCCCGGTGCAAATGTGCAAGCAGAGAGGGACGAGTGACCACTGACACAGAAACCCTTACCTTTTAAACTCTTCAGATTAGGGCTGTACCATCTGGGGGATGATTCAGGGTGTTTTATGAGAAGATTCTAAACAAAGTATATAGACCAATGTGTGAACAGTGCACAAATGTGTAAAAGCCGGTCCAGGTGAATATGGTTTTCTAAAGCTTTCCGGGCCAGATGTGAGTCCCTCGTCTAGTTTTGGTTACAGGTAAGTATAATGTATCTTGTGTGTAGATGTGCGATTCTCTTCAGAAAACTTGTTGCAAAACTAAAGTGGAGGATGGGGAATTACCTGGCAGGTTTCCCCACCCCCTCATGCAAGCCCAACCCCTTTCAAGGACACAGCTACCTAACAAAGAGCAGGTAATGTATATGTGGGTGTGGTTCTCAGGAATTCGCGAACTCAAGCGGAAGGACAAGCTTGGAGCAGAAGGAGCTTCCATTCTCTCACAGTTCACTGCACGGAGTCCAGCATGGCAGTCGGGGGGGGAATACAATGTGTAAAGTACCTGATGTTCGCCTTTAACTTCCTGTTCTGGGTAGGTTCGCCTCCGCGCTTTCTGCTGGGTGTTGAGGGGGGGCTGAGACGGGTGCTGGTGTTCTGTGTCTTACTGTGGGTAGTTTGTGGCCCGCCTGTGGTTTCTTAACCTCACACACCGAAAGGTTACGTCTGATTTCTGTGCAGTGTGAGTGGCTTCGGCAAAACCATAGGCGTTTATTTGTTTTAAAGCTCACATGAGAGTTCACATAAACAGTGAAGTATCGGAGGTTTAGAATCCATCTTGATTAGGGAGGGGTCACCTCCTGCCCACCTGAGGCCCTACTCGCTGTTTTTAACGTTAGCTTTCGGTTGGAGCGACACGAGGTACTGGTAATGGAGTTGGATCAGCGAGGTTGACCTTCTCTCACCAGCATTTTCAAACTGGGTGTACCACAGAGAGCAACCTGTGATGTTTCTCATGTTGCTGTGTGTGTGGATGGTGGGTTATCACCTGCGACCATAATATTCCACCCATCTGATCACTGCTCTTTTAAATGACAAAAAAAACTCACCGGGTGTGTGTCTCCACTGGATAGGATTAAAATGTCGAAAGACAGACAAAGACAGCAGATTCCTGTCCTGGGGAGTCAGCCTGAGTCGTATTCACCACGCTTAGATTCAGATGAACCACGCCTTACTTACAAACAGAGTTTTAGTAAGAGGTGAGTAAGAGGTGAGGAGGGTAGATTTAAGTCAAGCATCAGTTCAGGATTCAGTGGTAATCTATGTGTATGAAATTGCAGGAATGATTTAAAAAATCTGGATAGAATATCCTGTATACACCACACACACATACAGCTAGTGTGCAAAAGCCTTAGGCAGCCAAAGAAAATGACGTTTAATTGATCTTCATGTTGGTGTACAATTATGCTATTATGCCTATGCTATTATGTCAACTTAGCCGTTTCAAAACCTCTGCTAAATTCACCCGAGTATTTGCAGCAGCCATGCATTGCACCCATGTATTTTATCTGACACGGCCACTAGCACGTCTCGTGTGGCTAATCAACACCTCACAGGCTTTTAAAACTAGATTCATCAATTAATGAAGTGAGCTGGTGGTGAAATTTACCAAATACACAGAATGGCTGAGCTGCCCTTGAGGAGACGTTTGGGAACTGATGCAGTGTTCATCTAGCAAGATATCAGTGACTGATTGGAGAACAGAAGAAATTCTTACTAGTTTATATTGTGCTACTCTTAATTTGTGTGTGTTGTAATGCTAAATTGTGTTTTATGTTCTGAGCAAAAGTTCACTTACTTTCCATATAAATGGCTTTAAACATGTATCTTTTGACTGCCTAAGACTTTTGCACAGTACTCTGTGTATATGTGTGTGTGTGTGTGTGTGTGTGTGTGTGTGTGTGTGTGCAGCTACTGAGGATGAATAAGGCATCTGTCCTTTGCCTCTCTGTGAAGAATTTGGTTAACGCAGGAATTAGCGTCTCACATGATCATTGCTGACACATGCATCTCATCTTCAATCGTACCAGTGACAGTTGCGTCGTACCTCTTAAAACGGGTGGGGAAGCTGTTCCATGGAGGACCGGAGCCGGCGCGGGTTTTTGGGATGACCAATCAAACAGGCAATAACAGTGGGTCCCCAGGATTGGAGCTGAGAACCGCTGCTTTATTATTGGCTGATTGAGAGGTCATCCCAAAGACCCGCACCGGCTCTCCATGGATCAGGTTCCCCACCCCTGTCTTAAAATTATTAATGTATGTAACTAAGACTTTGTTTGTGGTTATTTACGATACAAGTAATAGTATAATGCTATATTATTTGTGCCCTTCAAGTAAAGTGTTACTGTAATGTTATTTCTTACAAACATTCATTCAGGGTAAACCTTACACAGGTTTGCGGTATCCCAGCTGTGCTGGTCAAAACATTATGTCATTCGGCAAGTCAGAGTTGTGTATGTGTCTGTTTAGTAGGAGCTGTGATGCCATTGGCTCAAGGGTCTGACAGAAGTGCTATAACGTACAGGCTTACCCAGGCTGCAGCCCAGGGGTTTCCGCTAATAAAGGGCTTTGACTAACTGAGTTTAATTTAATTAATCATTGTTAGCTTCCAGTGAGTGACTCAGTCAAACTGCCAAAGCACCCCCCCCCCGCCCCCTGCTGGTCAACATCTTTTACTGACGTGGCCACCGCCTCTCGGGGACAGGGTGAAATTAGGTGATGAAGTTCGAAAACTCAAACAGCCCAGGCACCTGTGACCGTATTATTATCCAAAAAAGCTTGATTAGAATCATAGTTCACCTTTGGGGATGGGAAAAACGTTTGTCAAAAGGTGGCAGACCCAGCATGTGTATGGGTTATAAAAAAAAAAAACACCTGGATTCCTGCTTCAGAAATATTTCGGGTCATCATGGTGCCAAGCAGATTATGAGAACAAAGTGGCCTTTGTTAGAGAACTAGAATCATCTTTTTCACGACTTATCTACAGCACGGCCTTGCTGAGGCCTTGACAAATAGGGGCGATAAACATTTTCATCCCTGAGGATGGAGGTGGGGCAGCCAGAGTGCATACAGTAACTGACAGACTCTGCACTCAGCTTGCAGGAACAGCAGTTCTGGCCGTCGGACTGTGGCTACGCTTCGATTCCAGGACCAAGGGCCTTTTTGAAGGGCAGGACTCTCCCTCCGTGTTCTTCACAGGTAAGAGGCGTGTCCCCAACAGATCAGGTGTTTCTGTTGTAACCATGGGAACAGGGGTCACACTGCCGTTATCTGACAAATTGCCTAAGGGAGAGATGAGCTGCTCCCTTTCCTATGCGAACACCTCTGTGGACAAAGAGGGAGTTGCCATTTACACCAACCGCTATTGAACCAAGAGCAATTTCCCAGTAATAACTGCACTGATGTGTTTAACAAGCTTTTGTGACCAACATTAGTAGGGAAGTCATTCTGATTTAGAGACGGGGATAAACTCCTCCTGTCCTGTACCAGTTGCCCTGAGTGTTTTTGATGTGGATAAGTTCCCTGAAAACAGTTATTATGAAGTTATCATAAAGTTAGAAAAAACTGTTTACTAATCCAATCAAAGCACTGAAGTTGTCTGAAAAGTGTCATTAATGCCTTGGGGGATGGGGGCAGGTTCAAAGGAGGCTGTGTCTGAGGGTGGGGCGAGGCCGCAGTCAATATAAAGGGGGCGCTGTTTCTGGGGATGGAGGGAGCCTCGGGGGCAGCGGGGCCACGCTGGCCTCTGCGATGGCCGCTCCTCAGACCTGGCAGCAGTTCATTTCAGAAGCAGAAACAGAGAGCGTCCTTTCACAGCGCGAACAGGACGGCCATTGTCGTGTTGGCTTTTTCTGTCTCCGCCCCACTGGTGCAGAAAGACTCCTTTTTTTTTTTTTAAAGTTTGATCATTTTTTTCCCACCCCATCAAAATAACTTCTGTAGGAGGACGGCAGTGCTGT
>JAODKC010000064.1:25379917-25392365 GCA_026777985.1 Mormyrops attenuatus
CCCCCCCCCCCCCCCCGCCCCCCCCCCCCCCCCCCCCCCGCCGCGGGGGCCGGCCCCCCCGCCCCGCCCCCCCGCGATGCTATGAAAAACATCTTAATTGTAGGCTGTCCGCGAGAATTGCTGGTGGGCGCCATTATTTGCCTGAATGCCGAGGCTGATGTTCATAATGTGCGAAGATGTCGCCCATTTTCATCAGTCAGCTCTCGGCCCAGTGGCTGCTCGATGCTCCTTATATATCTCCTCGTTTATGTATGTTCATCCTGCAAAATTAACGTGATCGTTCAATACACAAGAAATCCCCTTCGGCTCCCGCCATAACACCACACACGGCCCCTCCCCTTCCCAGGAGTCTACATCCTCATCGCAGCCGGAGCACTCATGATGGTGGTGGGCTTCCTGGGATGCTGTGGGGCGATCCAGGAGTCGCCGTGCATGCTGGGATTGGTGAGTGCCTCGTTATCTCATTACTGTGTCCTTCAGTCTCTCTGCCTCCTCTACTCGCCAACAAACCCTCTGCAAAGATAAAACGTCTGCTTGAGTCCAAGTTTAGCCTTCTTGGTTAGCCTTGGAACCCGCGTTACTCAAGGCCAGTGAGACCATACAGGGTTGAGGGTTGAGGGTATTAGCAGAATAGGCAGTTGAGTAGGACCCCCGAATTACCTGCGTTGAGGAGGAAGTGAATTGATCACAAAATTTCTTGGTAGGGAGGCCTAAGTAAAGCTTTGCCTAGTACACCTGAAAAGGCAGAGTGGGCCGTGAGGCCAAAGGTCATAAAGACTGGATGGTGATTAGGGAGGGGTAGAAAAACCCAGTATCAAACGGACCATTGGGCTAAAAGACTGTAGTATCAATGAGCCCCAACTTTATCAGCTTCGCTTTCGGTACTGCAATAATTAAGAAAATAGATTTCCTGTTTATTATTGCTACATAAAGGTTCTCTTGCACATTGCATTTTCGCTATTCATAATCCAGGAGAGAGCTCTTTCTCGGAGCCCGCGTGTAAGGGGTGGGGCACGGGGGCAGCCCGCGTGTGAGGGGCGGGGCACGGGGGCAGCTCGCTCGCTCTCACTCTTTTTCACAGTCTCACACACAGCAACGTGCAGCACACAAGTGTGGTAACGTTTTACTGGAGTCGATACTGACTTCTGCATGTATGGTTGCAAACACAAGCAACCTGTCAAAACGTCTAGCAAAAGTCCACACGCATATGCTTGGCAGTAAATATGTACAGTATAGGCCAACAATTTTTTTTTTTAGTTATCTCTGTAATCTTTTACTGGTGTGTGTTTTGTTTTTCTTTTGGCCCATGTGAGTGACCCCTATGTTATGGGGAAGGGTATGAGGGGTTGTTCGTTGCTCATACAGTGTTAAAGGGAAAAATGGGGAAATGTCTGCCAAATGTTCATTGTACTTACTCTTTTTATTGACATTTCCAATAAAAAAAAAAATATATATATATATATAAAAGCAACTAACAGCCAGCTGATCGTTATGGGTGCATTCATAAATTCAGTCTGAAATGGTCAGAGCATCATATGTCATTCATAAATTCACCGTTTCAGATTTAGTGATTTGGACAAACTAAGGTTACCACACAGTAAAATCACTGTCATAGTGAAAAAGTTTTTCCCTTAAAAGTGAAAATTGTTTATTACATTTGTTTTACATTTCCATCATCACAAAATCAGTCTAATGGTGAATTGTTCAAAACATTGCAGCTTCTTTAGCTGTAAAAATTTATTTTGCATTTCAATAATCACATTATAATCTATAATAGTGACGTTCAGAACATTGTGGCTGCAGTTTTCAACTCAAGAATATAAATTTAGATATAGTACGTACGAGAAAATAAAGCAACGTTAATTCTATTCTTAATTTGCTTCTTTTTCGCTATTAAATATGAGTACCGTTTACGCACCGGATGGATGAGCGGTATCTGTAAGAGTAGCGGTACCATTAAAATCTGAACGATACACTCCTTGACTGGTGATAATTCTATCCTCCAAAGCTCTTGCATCCTGCTCCTCCTGCTATTGAGTAAAACGTCACATGCAGACGATGGGCAACTGTTGTATCCACCCTCCGCTGCTGCTGAGTGGACCTCTTTGCCTGGATCTACCTTTGTGAGCTGTGTTGGGGGGGCTTTTGCGATTCCGTCCCTGATGTGAATGCAGGCCGCCGGAGCTCACGCTTCTCTCTTTCTCCCTCAGTTCTTCTTCTTCCTGCTTGTCATATTCGCAGCTGAGGTCGCAGCTGGAATCTGGGGATTCTCCAACCAAGACAAGGTCAGTGTGGTGCTGAAAGCATCCACCTCCACACCGGGCATGCTCTGCTCCGGCTCCGTGTTCAAAATGCTGCGCTACCGCTACCATGTTACATCGCTGCCTCTCGCCCCGCGCCAGGTGGTGAACGAGATCACCGAGTTCTACAGACAGACCTTACAGAATTACAAAGACACCAGACAGGATGCTCTGAAGGAGACCCTACGCCTCATCCAGTTTGGGGTGAGTTCCTGCGCCGCCGTGTTCCTGTGGCTGTAGACGAGGTGGACCAGACTGCCTCCTTGACAGGGATGATGCAGCAGGATGCAAGACCGACAGAAATGATCCTGTCGCACTAAAAATGATGAGCCAAGGCTGCAGACCACTCATAATCTGTTACTATACTGCTTGGTATCAAAATCAAGTGTACAAATGGAAATTAATATGGAAGTTCTACCTAACCTGTATTACTTGTCTCCTACTGACTGTAATAGTGCAATTGAATGTATAATCAAAACGCTTCTGAGGAAGGAGGAAGACTCAGGCAGGCAGGAGCCAATCTACATTAGACATTGTGTCGTTGAAAATGGGATCTGCTGGTTTTACAACTCGACATCATATCACACTCAGGAAACAGATGCTTCTAAGATGGACTTCGTGATGCTTTCTTTCAGAATCTGTCTGCATCTAAAAATACGCTGTGATATTCACATATATGTATATGAAACAGACTTACCCTTCAGAAAGAGAGACCGGTCTGGTCTTTACCAATGAGTCTTCAGCACAGTGCTGAGCTCTGCAGCCGTTTACAAAGTTTGATGGGGAGACCGAGAGAGCTTCTTTGTGATACGTAGAACTGTCTTGTTTTTTTTTTTTTCTCTCACAGCTGAACTGCTGTGGAACATCCAGTCCACCGCCTGAATGGGTCAAGGAGACCTGCCCAAAAAAGGAAGGCCTAGAACAATACATTACCACGGTAAGGCGGCTTTCTGCCGTTGTGTCGGTCTGCGCTGACTGAGCATTGAATTACTCCAGGGGTGACCACTTAACCACATGGTAAAAGTTGCAGGGGTGGATGATCGTAGTTGCACCATTGGTGATTTTAAGGTCTGATGATTTGTGTTCATTTTTATATTGTCTATATTTTGTTTTGTTAGACATAAAAAACATTGTCTTTAATGGTCTTAATTTCTCAAGGAAATGCTGACCGCCATTACAAAAGGTCCTGCATTTTAACCCAAAAATTAGAGTAATCAAATGTTCCAAACTTAAGTTTCTTTTCTGGGGTTATTTTCAACAGTCATACAATCACTCAGTGTTCACAAACAGATCCTGTATAATTTGCCTTTGTGGTTGCAGAGTTGCCCCAGCGCCATCACGGATATCTTCAATTCCAAGCTACACATCATCGGTGGCGTAGGGATTGGCATCGGGGTGATCATGGTGAGGCGAACCGGAAACTGCAGGCAGGGCTTCATTTAGCGCCGTTTAATGACAGTGCCCACTAATCAGACTCGCCCATGTGTTCCGCTCCAGATCTTTGGAATGATCTTCAGCATGATGCTCTGCTGCGCCATCAAGAGGTCTCAGGAAGTGGTGTAGCGACTCCGCCGCCTCTGTCCAGGAGCCAGGCCTCACTGTTAATTTATATTATGTCTGTCCTGAGATCTCAGCTTTCATTGCCCGTGTAATTTCTAATGTAATGTTGAAGAGCCACCCAAAAATGTATAAAACGCACCCAATATCTAATGACAGAATCTGTACTAGATGGACATTGTGTGAAGCCATTTATCACAGACATTTATTGCACACGAATACACAGACACATACATTAAACGCTATACAATTAATGCATTTTGTAATTAGTGATGAAGGTGGCTTGTTTCCAGAATGTTAATTGTCTCCCCTTTAGACAGGGGAGGCCTTGAAATTTTGTTTTCTTGATTTTTGTATTTTTAACAGGTTTTTAATGTAATCATTTGTTCTGCGGTACGCTACTCGTGGATGTATTTTTTTCATATGCTAAAATTAATATTGACTTTTGTAAAGCTTCAGTTTGAGTAACCTGATTTATAAAGAATTGATTTTTATGTACCTATTTCATTGAACACTGGTGTAACATTTAAAAATGCCAAATAAAATTAATAACCAGTTCAGATTTGTTTCCTGCATTCTGTGTTTCTGGGCAACTTTGGCACACTACCACACACAGCTATAGAAAGTCAGGTACCATATGAACAACAGAAAAATTTGTATGCAATTTGTATAGTTTGCAATGACTTATTACTACAGCAGTCCTGTAGCATTAAGGTTTTGCATATGAGTTACATTTTAACCATCTTCACTATTGCCGTTTCCCCACCCTACATTTTTGTACCCCAGACCTATAGCTCTGTAACATTGTTATCCCTGTGATTTTTGAAAGTCCATTTCCCCATACATTGATCAGTCACAATCAAAGCTTGTTCATATTAACACATTTTAAACCCCTGCTGTTTAATTATACCAAGCTTAATTATTAATCTTTTTTCAAATTAGCACAGTGTGACTGAGCTACATAAAAGAACTAAACCACCAGTTTTGACAAGACACACAAGTCCCTGTCCTACATTAACATAATCTTGCATCTCATTGGGTCATTGTGCTACATTTACATTGTTATATCTCACTGGGTCTCTGTGTTACATTCATACTATGCTACATTTACATTATCTTGCATCTCTGTACTACATTTACAGTATGTTGTCTCATTGGGTCTCTGTGCTACATTTACAGTATGTTACATCATATTGGGTCTCTGTGCTACATTCATATGACGTTATATCTCATTGGGTTTCTGCTACATTCATGTTATGCTGTACCTGGTTGGATCTCTGTAGCTGTACTACCTTGCCTCTATGGGGTTTTATATAATCTGTGGCATAAAAGTCAGCAGAGCAGCTGTGATATAGTGAGCTTGAGCTGGTTCTCCACACCTTTCTGACTGGCCCGTGGTGTTTCTGTCCTCTTACTGTGTGAAACTGCATAAAAATGTTGGTGACTTGGGTACAAAAATAAGTATCCATATGACTTACTTTCTGCTCAGTGATCAGCCCACCCTGCTGATAGACTGCAGTGTAGTTCAGTTGAGGCTGACTCATTCAGCATTTAACTCAGCCTACATTATTCTTTAAAGGCCTTTCAGTAAAAATACTGACTAGTGCTGAGAGAGATGCAGTGGAGATTAAGTGGCTGTAGGCAGGGGAGACATTTTAATTCTAATAAAACTGACACCTGCTCATTCGCTGGCCAGACCCACTCATTAGCGACTTTGTGTGCAATAAACAAAGCAAACAAGTGCCCAGAGTGTCCAGTGAGTCATGCAGCCTGGTCACGTCTTTGGTACGGTTTCAGTCACACTGACTGCGTGCTTGCCAGCAATAATATGTATATACCCAGCCAGGTTCTCTCACACACTCTCTCTCTCACACACACACACACACACACACACACACACACACACACACACACACACACACCTCATGCCAAATTCTATGTGCGTGTTGATACTTTGTTATAACATGAAAGTTGCTACTGTTAATTTGTGAAGTCATGATTTTTTTGACACATTTACAGACGTTGGATTACGCAGCTCGGAAAAACCATCAGAATGCTAACTCTGACCCCTGGTGTCAAAACAAAATGAGCTTGAGATTAACGAGAGAGCAGCTGCACGAGTGTCGTCAGGGCGCTGCAAAGTGACACCGTCCATGAATCACTAACCTAGAGACGAATAGGAGAGGGAAACACCAGCGCTTCTCCTTTCGGATTAATTAATGTGCATGCATTTGCATCACTTTTCCGATTCATGCCACATTCTGACCTTTTCTAGAATTTTCTTCCAGGCATCGCGCCAAACACGCTAAGGGTGAGAGGGTGCACAGGGTGAGTTGGTCATTGAGCAGGTTCACAGACAGTCTGTCACAGTTGTCACAAAAGTATCAACGACCTACAGAAAGCCCCGACGGTAAAGGCATGTGGATGGAGCTTTTCAGACAGCACCTGTCACTGCGAGCGGCGATGTGACACGTGGGCAGTAAATCTTTCACAAAGCAGTAATTGTTGAGAGCTGTAGTTTGGTTAAGCGGCTGCTCTGATCATGTGAAGACAGATCAAAAACACAGCAACTTGACCTTCTAATCAGCTGTATAATTGAAAGCGGCCCCAGACCTAAAATATGTTCCCCGTCGCTTCTCTACCTACATGCTAGTATCTTTCATCTTTGCATTTATGCAGCCCAGTTGAAACCCATGAAAATGCTTTTAGTTTGAGAATACAGATCCACGAATAACTGGAAAAAATATGGAGGGGAGAGGATTTCCTTGTTTTCCCTACCAGAACAGCTAAAAAGGATTGATAAGTAAATGGGGAAACCCCAGACAGCTTCCTGGGATCCCCTGATTAGCCGTGATGTGAGGATGAATGGGTGTGACCAGCTACTCTGTGGGATATCCCTTCCTTCTGAGCAAGCACCGCTGTTTGTCTCAGAACTGGGGACGCCGGGGAGGATCACACCAGGGGGCTCTCATCAACTTTCTGTTTGGCCTTTTCCAGTGAACTCCCAACACGACGATGTTGAATTTCCTCATCACAGACTTCCTTCATCAGACTTATATTTACTTAATGTGCAGACGCTTTTATCCAAAGAGATGCACGATTGAAAGCGGGATCAAACAGTCCCTGGAGCGACAGCGGTTTAAGGGCCGGGTTCAGGGACCCAACGGTGAAATCACTCTGCCAGGCTTGGAACTAGAATGGGCAACTTTCCGATTACAAATGCAGTGTCCTAACCCAGTGAGCCACATACCGCCCCAGATGGTTTTGAATTGCAAGTACCAGCATGCACTACACAACTCAGAAATGTAATGTTCTCAGCATACACAGGAAACACTGGAGGTTCCCGATGCAAAAACTGGTTCAAAATGTCCATTTCGGTGTATACTCAGCTGCACTGAGGTTATCAGTATCTAAAGACAAACTTCTGATCCTATAATGATATCCCTCTACCCAAGCCAAGGTCTCATATTATGCCCTGTATGCCAATCATACATAGCAAAGTGGCTTGGGAGTGGGACTTGCCATGAATCCCAGTCAAACCCCTGCTTGGGGTCCATGTGCTAGTTCAGGTAGTATCCATTCATCCATTTTCAAGACACTTATCCTGGTCACGGTCTTCTGGGGGCCTGGGGCCCATCACAGGCAGGGCAGGGCTGACACGGTTGCTAGTGTCCAGTTATAGCGAACAATGTTAGAATACAGGAGGACCTGGCGCAGGAAGCCGTCTGATTCGGGCCGCCGTGGGTTTCCTCAAAGGAGACGGCGCACCACAACTGGACCCTCCCTCAGGAGCCATTTATATTTATCAGGATATACAGAGATTATATTTTTTATTTTTAGTTCCATGAGGTGGCCTCCTGAGATGCTTTTCCAGCTCCTGAAGGAGGTCCCACATATATGCTGAGCCCTCATTGGCCGCTTTTCCTTCACTCTCTGGTCAAACTCCTCCAAAACCATCTCTACTGTGTTTAGGTCAGGCGGCCAGGTCATGTGATGCGACACGATCGCCCTCCTTTGTAGGCAACTTTGCGTCTAAACTTTTGACTGATACTATATATCATGAACCAGATAGATAGCTAGATACCTTGTCATTGCAAATCCCAGGAATAAAATGAGAGACAATTAAATATAAATATAAAATCCAATTTTTAATCAAAGACTGTATATAAAAACCAAATGATAAAAGTCTTTTTTATGTACAAAAATCGGGACGTGAAATTTGTCAAGAGTGACTGTGAACCAGCAGCCCGGCAGCACCAGTCTTTGGGATGTGACCAGAACAGCAAACCTCTCCAAGCCGCAGCCAAAAGTGCACCACCCAGCATATGCCAATGCAAACTATTCTCTTAAAAATCAAAAATTTCAAGGAGCATCAAATAGTCACTAAATATCTGCCATGGCAAGATCTTATTTCTGGATTTCAGCAAAAAGTGTAACGTTGTGCAGGGAAAAGGGGCTTGACATCACACAGATATGCAGTTTGATTGCACCAATCACCAACAACTTGAATCATTTGTTGATTGGCCAGGTGCTTCGCATTCAAACCAAAATGCCATGTATCCAAAGCAAGAGAAATGAAAGACCGACATCATTCACCAACTTCTACAGAATGAGGGGGAGGCCATCCAGAGAGGAGATCCACAACCTGAAGTCCAAACACCAGTCAGCACAGCGACCAGGGGGCTCTCAGTCCATCAGGGAGAAGTCGAAGCGCTCGAAGGCCTCCCGGAACCTCCGGGCCATGGACTCCTCCTCTTCCCGGGTGTTCTTACACTCTCTCCAGTCTGCACGGGTCGGTGTGTTCAGGAGCGCCTCGCTGGCCAGCACCTCTCTGCTCGACATACACACAAACACGTCACATCCAGCAGGGGGGTGTACTGTGAAGGGAGCTTCACGTCCCCACAGTTAACTTGAACGAACGGTATTATGATGGTGGTCATCAATTCAGTGAGTTAACTCGCCTGTTCGAATAATGGGGATGGTGTCTGCATTGTAAAGAGATTATTTAAAATGAGAGCTCTCCACTGGTAACACACGAGGTAGGAAATACCCGCGCCGCACAGCAAACTTTATCAGCAGCAGTGAGTTTGAGATATGTATTCACACACATTGATGCTGTTCCTGCCAACTTTATGGCGTTCACATGGGGACCCAGGATGGGTCCTTAAAAACATTCGGACTATTCCGACTCCTTGAATCTTGGTGGTAAGCTGTCACGGCGATGGATCACAGTACCTTCCGAACTGCAGGGGAAAGTTCTTCTTGATTCTGTGGAAGAGCTTCTCCCCCGTGTCTAACTCCACATAAAAATACGGCGTCCCAGGTTGGACCATCTGGATCAGGAAGACAGGTTAAGGACATGGACCAGTAATGAAAATGCTTCCAGTTAAGGGTTAAACTGCAAGAAGTAACATGGAGAGCTCAGTCGATTTAACTGCAACAAACAAACAGTAAACCGTAAAGGACAGGGCTTCAGCAAAGGGAAAGCAACCCTCGAAATCGTGCACATGAAAATCAGCCAGGGGACGGAACTGGACACGGTTTCTTGTGTACACAACGAGCCCGGAGTCGTAAACAGCCAGCGTATGTTCACCACTCGATGACCATACCAGGCATGGGGGAAGGTTACGGAGAGCCTCTAAATGTTTAGCAAAAGCTTCCCGGCTCCACTGAAGGCCATTATCTGGGACAGGCGTCACATGAACAGCAACAATGCCATGAACTGCAGACAAGCGATTCTGACTCACAGTAACAAAAGAAAACAATGTATAACAAACAGGAAAGCTCTGCTGCTCGTCTGTCACGAAATTTCCACAAATGGCGCTAAGAATGGATAGCAAGAAACGGAAGAGCAGTTACAGCAGCGATTTGCTTGTAACAATAAGACGTCAAGATACTTAAGCATGAAAAGACAGCGCTGGCTCCCTATCCTTACCAGCCTGTGGAGCTGAGCCGTCCCTATCAACTGCCGTATATCTTGTATAAAACTGGTAATGCAATACGATCACAACAGGAGGCACTCGTTATCGCAGAAGCTGCAATTAACAGGGGACCCACCTGCTTGAGGTCTGTGTGCTCGGGGATTTCCAGAAGCTCTATCTGCTGCTCCTGTGCCTGGACCACGAAAGCCTCCTTGATGTCCTCCGTAGTGCACTTATCAAGCGGCACTGGGACCAGCTGCGTGCACGCAAACACACGCACGCACATACGCACACAATTCGATTAAAATTATTGTCGGGACCTTCTGTTCATTTCTATGGGCATAACCATTATACTACCTAGGATAACCCTAACCTCTACCCAGCCATAACCTTAACCATAAGTAACCAAACAAATTATAAGACTTAGATGGTACTACGTTGGTCCCCACGATGTCGTAAATACAAACCCACTCACAAACAGCTTAGCACAGGAATATGGGGATGCCCATGACCAAGGAAGCACGTCATCACTGGGTCACATGACCCTCAGAAACGATCACCTCGTCATGGTGGGAATTGGGAAGCAGAGGCCCCCCTCCATCCTGTTCAGACTTAAACTGATGATATACTGAGAGTGGGCCTTGATGGGGAGGGTTTGAGATCTCCATGATCCCCCCCCCTGAGAATTAGACAGCAAGGCTCACTGCGACTCATCTGTGTGGAGCTGCAGGACTGACCCCGGGGTCTGGTGAGGGCCAGCCAGGCAGGGCAGCTGCCACAGTCAAGGGGACGACTTCAGCGGAATTAAGGTCTCCAGAAGCACAACACGGAAACGTTTCATGATGCTGAGCGGGCCCTAGGTAGCTTTTACTGTGTCAGGATGGAGGCATCACTAAGAAGAGAGATCTTTATGTGATTTGGCCCTTGATGAATCAGCAAAGCCGCCCAGCATCCGGCAGGACGTGAACGCGGGACAGCGGGAGCCGCAGAATCACGCACTGCAAGCGGATAGTGACGCTGCTCGCCTTGGATGGCCCCACCTGTAGCTGGAGGTGCTGGCTGCGGTAGTTCCTCTCGAAGGCCACACAGCGCCTCCCGAGGCTCCTGTAACAGTCGCGCACTGCGGCCTTGTACCGCTGCAGCTCGGCCAGCTCCTCCGCGGACAGCTCCACCACTGACTGGCAGTGTCCGATGGGCAGCACCAGCACGTGGTCCGAAGTCAGGCCACCTTTGGCCAGGGCCACATAGCACTATGGACACAGAGGCACCACACGTGAAAACAAGGCCATGGCTCACAGCGCCACTTACAGCCTGACAAGGAAACTGCATGGAGTTCCAGTCATTCCCAGGCCAAACCCTGCTCATCCAAATGAAAACATGTCAGCCAGACTGAACCAAAACCCGGCTCCATTTACCAGCTGACGTCACAGGGCAGGTGCCCTGACACACACATAGTGTAACGATCTATGCTAAATCACACCAACAGTGAATGGTAGGTGTCCTTCAGACATAATAAGTCTTAGCCAGAAGCTGCTGATGAAGCGATAAGGATTGAGTGATAAAGATCATTTAGCGTTGTCTGGTTTCTATTTCTGCTGCAGTAAGGCTTCTGCGCACCAGTGCAAAAAAATACACCTTTAGTTAAATAGCACGGCAAGATTTACAGAAGGCATCCATGGCAATCCTAAACGAATTGCGCTCTAAAGTTTAAAAAGAGAATGCAAGCATAAAGTAAATGCAACAAACAACAAGCAGCAGCCCCTGATGGTCACGCAGGCTGCATGTTATGATATTTCCGGAGAAATCCACTTTGTCTGATTAATCTGCCGCCTTGGGAACTTCAAAGACCCCCACACACAATAGGCCGAAAGCCTGATAAGGCTGGCTGTCAGCCAGCTCCAAGCTTCTCCACGGTGAGGCACGGTTTACCGAAAGCTCCTCGTTTGTGCGTCAAAGCCTTTCCTACTTCATAAGAACCACCAAAATAGCCCTGGCAGTTATTTCCTTCAGTGCATTCTTGAATAAAAGAAATTAAACTTGATTAGTATCATTACCTATAATCCTCGGACCTGTTATGACATGCATAACAGTCACTGCACATCAAATACTTTGTATGCTGTTTGGTGGCATGTAGCTCATAGGTTGAGGCTCTTAGGTTCATATCAAACCTTCTGAGTTTCTCCAAGAGTCTAAGCTTTACAGTAGTGTTTCCCAACCCAATCCTTGGGGACCCACAGACGGTCCATGTTTTTGCTCCCTCTGAACTCCCTGCCAAACAGGCCACATTTCTGCTCCCTCCTAGCGACCGTCTGGCAGGGAGCTGAGAAGGAGCAAAAACATGGACTGTCTGTTGGTCCCCAAGGACTGGGTTGGGAAACGCTGCTCTACTGCACCAAGAAACTGAGAATTACAAAACAAGAGATTAAAGAGAGATAAGCATATAAATGGCATATATCCACTTATCTACTGTGCTACTGGTTTCTGAATACTTCTCACCTAAGTATGAAGTCAAAAGCATTAACAAAAAACGGAAAATTCCAGGTTATTTATGAAGAGGTGGTTAAAGGGTTTAGTGAACCTGTCGGGACTCACGTGCGTGCCAATGCTGACCACCAGGTGCTTCTCCACCTCTGGGCTTGCCAGGCAGAACCAGCAGGGGCCAGTGGGCTG
>JAODKC010000064.1:25392388-25413598 GCA_026777985.1 Mormyrops attenuatus
CGGCCGGTGAAGCGGTGGGGCTGAAGAAATCCCAGATCTGCCACATTCCACTCCACAGACACCCCCTTATTACCGTAAAACAATGTAACACAACAGGAGCAACAAACAAGGAAACGTCCAGAACAGTGAGCGACTGAACAGAAGGCAATTTTAAAAACGGCATGTGTCAGTGAATCCAGGAGAAAACAGGGAGTAACAGCAACAAAGAATGGGGCGTGGGGTTTTGCATGTTTACGCCTGGGTCATTTCATCGGAGCAGGGAGAGTCCCGAGACCACCCACACTCACGGCCAGCAGGTTCCAAGAATTGGTGGAAATTTAAGATTGAAAAAATAAAAATAATAACAATGATAATTCTGAAAGACTCTCAAAAGAGCAGTGATTAGACTAAAGCATGTTTTGTATAATTAGTTTGGATTTTTTCCTGACAGTGAGCACAGTGCCAAAAAATTCCCAACACCACGTCCACAGAGGGAAAATAACAAAAACTCTGTTGAGATGGCACAGATCAAAGGGATGTATAAAAGATAAAGTAAATTACTGTTATAGGAAGCCAACACAAAGAAAAACACACAAACATACTCTGCATTTTCCAGTGAGAAAAGCAGCAGGTCTGGGGGACCGTGGGTGGTGGGAGGAGGTGGCTAGGCGAGGAGGGCGGGGGCGATGTGGGGGAGATGGCCGGCTGACTCACGGGGCCTCCGCGGCTGCTTGGGCTGGCTCTGCCGCTCCCCCTCCGAGTGCCTCTTCCTTCCTTGACCCTGAGTTTGAGATTTCTTCCCCATGTCGAAGAAAAACTGAGTTGGCTCCTCCTCCACCTGTGAGGTCACGTAAGTGAATCGTTAAGCGGCACGCTGATCTCAGTGCCACCTAGTGGTATAAAGCAGAAATGCCTATACCGCCAGAACCTTTGTGATTACATAATGCTCACTGTGCCAAGAAATCTGAAGATGTTTCCCATTTAAATATTAAAAAAAGAGAGAACTATGCATAGAGCCTTATCTATGGGCAAAGTCTGTGAGAACACTTAAGATAAAAATAAATACACTATTTAAAAGATCAGTTCTGCTCTGATTTAAGCAATCTGGAAGGATTTATAAGGTGTAGCGGGATTATGACGAATTCTTTTCTGACTTCTGAGAAAATATAAATACAGCATGCAAATGAAGAAACCTAAGGATGTGCACAAATCAGAAATTCTCCAGTTCACTGTCTAAGATGACCGATCCAAATCCCATTCATTATCAGCCTGAAATGAAACACAGCAATAAGGGCCCGATGCAGCCACCTCCGCCGTTGCCGTGGCAGCAGGCCATTCCTTCTGCCCGCCTTTGGCAGGTTTCCTGTAGGGGTTTTCAGTGACATCTTGTGGCTGCTTCACTAGCTCGCCCAGGTCCATGTTTTTCAAAGGGACAATGCTGAATGCATACAAGTACTAGGGAGAATAATAATAATAATTAAAAAAAATCATAAATATATGTGCACATTTTAAAAAACAGTACAGCACATATGCTGGCTGTAACGCAGCCTCGTGGAATTAAAACCGTAACGACCTCTCACCTTCTTCTTGGCAGGATTACTGACGCTGGCCAGGGCTATGAAGCGGCTGACGTGCCTAGCGTTCTCCTGCAGGACCATGTGATTCCTGCCACCATCCAATCACAGCAAAGTCAGTCAGACACAGATAGTCAGACTCAGGGACGTGCATGCGGTAGTGCACCCTAACAGTGGTGTTCAGCCCTGGTATTAACGGCATACAAAGCTACTGGGACCCCTGATCAATGTTCCATTGCTTTAAGCTGTTTGCAGAATGAGTCTTGGGAAATGAGCGTTATGAGTGAAAATAAACCTCCATTTAATAAACAAATAAAAAAACATGTTGCTTGAAAGGCGACAAATAATACAATTCAAAATATTAATTACATCAACAATTTTCTAAACTTTATGTTACGTTACGACTGAGAAATGGGAGACGTTCGGATTACCTTTAAGCAATCGTGATGGAAGCGTAAAAAAAATGCGGGGGGGGGGGGGGTAGCGCTGAGTCTTGTAAGCTGGACCCCCCAGGTACACGTTTTCTCTCCCAGGAGTCCCCACATCCCCCACATTTGGCAAAGAGCACTCAGCACTGCCCTCTGCAGTATCAGGGTTAACAGTGCACACACCTGTACGGCAGTCGCTCGTAGTGCGCCCCCTCCAGGCCAGCAAAGTGGTACCGTGGCCTCAGCCTGTCCGCGGCGCTGGCCAGAGATGGAGATCCGCAAGACTTCGTGTTGATATCCTACAAAGAGACGAGCTATCAGGACACAGCGAAACATGGCGCAGTTCACTGCCAAATAGCGATCAGTGTCAACTGCTTTAATTAACGAAGACAGGAAACGATTCTAAGACAAACGAGGCTTGTATTGCTATTTAGACGTGCAGCCAATGACGGCGTCATTGTGTAACATTTTTTACAGTAAAAAAACACAAAACTATGTGCTGGGCTAGAAAACATAAACTTTAAATCCACCAGCATATTCAATGTGGGTGTAATCGTAATATGGAGGATTTTTAAAAACTATCATGATGGATATTTATTGTAGCTTTTAGACTAATCGGCATCTCTAAATCGCCCAAAGTGTTGAGCAGAGCATATGAGTGTGTGCATCCGGTGACAGAATGAGAGGGACAGGCTCCAGAGACCCCCCCCCCCCCCGCAAACCTTAACAAGGATAGGAAGTTGGAAGATGGGTGAATAAACAATTACTGGGTTATTGCCATATTGCCAAATGCCGCGTGGCCACTGCGAGGTAAGCAAGATGTCCACTCCTTTGAAACTTGAAGTGGATACCAGTGGGGTCACCAGGGCAGTGACATCCTTGGGTGTGAAGCAGTGAGCTGGGGCCGGATCCTGCTGCCCTTCCCTACCGCTGATGTAAGCGATCTGCAGGCCCGTCGCGCCGGTAAAGATGCCCCTGCGACCTGGGAGAACAGACACCCCATATTGGCCAAATGTCAAAACATTTACAGCATCAAAGACTGCAGCTTTTCAAAATATCAAAAGAATCAAAGAATGAGGCTAATTAAGAAGCAAATTACCACCGTGCTCTTTTAGTGAAATTTTGGAATACATGCTTTTAAAGCTAAGTACAATAGGAATCTCAAAATTATTCACTTACGACTTACATACCCAGATAGGTGATGTTCTCAGCCAGCTCACACCCATCTGAACTGGGAAAATACTTCACTGTGTCCTGGCTGGCTGCCCCCAAAACGTATGTGTGAATGGGTGCTAGAGTTTGATACAGAAGAGAAAGAGCATGATTCAAATGGTGTCAAATCTCTGCCTTGGGGGGCTGGACCTCCAAAAATTTCAGTCAGGAATGCTTTTTGAGAGTCCATAGCCTTGTTTTGGCCATTACAGTTATTAACATTGCAGCTGATGTCATGCATTAAAAATGAACTCCCTTTTCTGCCGTATTACCTTTCTTTGCTCCGGACTTGTACTCCTCCCATTCAGCTTCCGCCTCCGCTGAAGAAGCGAAAAATTCTCCAACGCAAAGCAACAGCTTCACAACAGAGAAAACAAATTAGACATTTTACACAACATTAAGGCTGCCAGACTTTTGCCACTTAAAGATGACATACTTACATCAAATTGCCCACTTTTTTTCTGGATCGCTTTCACTCGGTTAAATAAAACATTAATTTTCCCTTCAACGTCCCCACAGGTCAGGCTGAAATTAATTTATAATAAAGATTGTTTAAAGTCCAAGCTTTCAAGACATATAATTATTATTTACAACAAAGGTACCCTTGGCAATATCATAATATTAATTATATTTCATAGGTGAACTATATCAAATACAAGTTTACCATTTATACTGTACATTTTTATTTTTAGACTATCCATGTCTCAATATATTTTTACTGTCTGGTTGCGTGCATCGCGCTACTGTAAACTTAATGAAGTACGACACAAAAATACATAAAACTGATATACTGTCATGTACTTTAATGACTGGATTGGCTCAATACTTTGGAAACTATAGAGAGATGAACATGCGTTATATATATGCGCTTAAATTTACATTTCAGCGTTAACCAAAGAGCAAGACATAGGACCTTTATGTTATTAAAACCGAGATATTACGCTTAGGGGTTTAATGCGACCCATTTTCTTTATTACAACCAGACCAACTGATCATTCATCACAATCAAGTGCTCAGCCTGCCCATTTATTTCTGTCCATTTCATATTTACTTTCAGCCTCTTTCGACAGACGTACGCCGCGTTCAGACCATAAAGCCAACTACACTGGGCAAGCATGGTTTTGGAAATGACAAAAAATACCGCATTACATTCTTATACTCAGGGACAATGCGTCCCGACTCCGGATACTTTTATCCTGTTTAAGACAAAAAGGCAGTGCTTGTAGTCAAATGAAGCTGCCCAAACACGTGCAACGTTAACTGGGAGATAATTTAACAGAAGCTAACGCTAACTAGCGATACCTTCGCTAACTAACCACTCAGACACGCTTAATTATGAGAGACTTTACTATTTTATTGCCGACAACACGAAGAACGCGATCTGACTTACACTCTCATAGGCGTGTCTCCCATTTGGTTATATGTGTAAAAATTACAAGCTTGTAACAGTAAAACGTGTACTTGCGGCCGACACCTGAAGGCGATTTCAAATTTCAAAAATGTCGCTACTGGAACCTAAGCGCTCGTTCCGTCGGTAATATACGTCCCCTAAACAATAATATTCGGTTTCGAAAGACATTTTATATAAATGGTTTTAATATTATTTGTACACATTTAAATAAAAATAGAATATAAAAATCGGCATTATAAAACCTCGTTAATAAAAATATCAATAACGACATCTGTCTGGATAAGAAAGTGACATTATCAAATTAATCAAAAAAGAATGGTTTCCACCCGGATGATTTATACAGGGGTACCATTTAAAGGTACCTGCTGCGAACAATACCCAGCTAAATATTTATCTAAATCTATTTTCCTTTTTGTTATTCATATAGCTATATATGTCTCAAATATAGTCGCTTAACTCAAATGTATACATGCAAATAGATATGTGACTAACGGTGTATGACGTTAAAATGCATTGATGATAATTAACAGCCGCGTAATATTTACTGACACATTTAGTCTGCACGTTAAAACGCAGCTTCATCCTGGGTGCATTTCTCTTGAAGAAGGGGTAACGCAGCTTTGTGTAGGGTGCACTACTATTGGTTTATGGTAAAACGAATCAAAATAATTTTTTTGTGCTATATCCCAGTTCTGCGGTTTCATCGGCCATGGAGACGGAAGAAGAAGTGACGTGATAAAGGAGCAGCTGCTGCATCAAAATAGGAACTAATTTACATTTGCTGAAGATGTTTTCGTGATGTGTTGGAATGTTAGATGTAAGTTCACCAAGACAATCATTTTGATGCACTCAACTGTTTACGGTTAATTTTGCACGTTTGCACTCGAATGCTGCAAAGACTGGGGGCGTTTATTTAGCATGTATGTACTTTGCAGTTCCCTTGATTTAATAAATTAAGATATAAAGCAAATGGCTGGATAGCTGTAAACTATCGGTCGATCTATGGGCGGAGCATTACCTTATATAGACCTGGTTTCTGGCTGTAAGAGGTCCCTGGCTTGTCCTGGTCTTAAATGTAAACGAAGGACACAAGTACCAACTTCGTGACGATATCTCCTACCACCGCACCCTGGCGCACGCTCAAGTAGCAAAAAAAGGAATGAGAGAGCGAAATAGGCTTTGCAATTAGACGCCAAAATGTCATCCACGGAGCAAATCATTGCCATCACTATTGATGACAAAACGTACAATGTGAGCAAAAGCAAGCTGATTGAAAAGAGCGACTACTTCCGCGCTTTGTACAGCTCCGGAATGCGGGAATCAGGAGAGGACTCGGTGCAGCTGCAGGGACTTAGTGTCCCGGGGTTGGAGCTGGTCCTGGAGTTCATCAATACCTCGAAGGTGCAGGTCGCTAACGAGACTTTGGAAGACTTAATTGAAACGGCCTCCTTTCTACAAGTAACTTCGATTTTGAAGCTGCTTCTGTCGGAAATAAGGTTGGACAACTGCGTAGAGTTGTATAACCTCTCGGAGATATACGGGACGTACGACTTAAGGAATGCCTGTCTCAAGTTCATGAGCTGTCACTACCATCCCATGTTGCGGAGACCCGAGTTCCGCAACCTGCCAGTCGCTTTGCGCAATCAGGTGAGGGAGATGCGCATGAAAGGCACGGCGACCCTAGTCGCGATCGGAGACTTCATAGGCACCTGCTTGGACCTGGCAGAACAGGACGAGCCGTGGTCCATGCTCCGGTACGGAGAGTTGGAACAGCGTTGGAAACCGTTGGCCAACAACCTGCCGTCAGACATGGTCAACGTCAGGGGATATGGGTCTGCAGTCCTGGACAACTATCTGTTCATAGTTGGAGGCTACAGAGTGACGAGCCAGGAAATTTCGGCGGCCCACTGCTATAACCCTTGTAGGAATGAGTGGAATCAGGTTGCACCACTGAACCAGAAAAGGTACGATACGGCTTACCAAAAATCCAGTGCTGTTTTCCACTCTCTTTACATCTGAGGCCAGAAAGGTCTACCTGCTGTTAAAAGATCCTATCCCATTGTCAACTCCAACTTCTCTCCACTAACAGTCTGTATATAAATTGAACTTGCAGAATGCAGTAACTAACTTAAGCTTGTTAATAGTTATGTTTGGTTTCCAGGTGTAATAATTAAATTGACATAATGAGACTGCATCATGTACAGTGAACCCAGAACCAATAACTTGCTGGCACAAGTCACAGGAGGAACTGTGGCTGGGAAACTGGAGCAGTGTCTGGAGATATTTCTAGCAGTTCAGCTGAGTGAGGCGTAAATTGCAAAACGTGGAGAAGGGTGTCTCCTAAGCTACTAACTGTATGTGAAGTATGGATGTGTTGCCTTTTGATGCCGTCCTCAGGTCCAATTTCAAGCTGCTAGCAGTCAACGGGAAGCTGTATGCCGTGGGGGGGCAGACTTTGGGGACTGTGGAATGCTACAGTCCTGAACAGGACTGGTGGACCTGCGTTTCCTCCCTGCCTAATCCTCTGGCGGAGTTCTCGGCCTGCGAGTGCCACGGCAAAATCTATGTCATGGGTGGCTACACCGTCAGAGGTTGGTATGTGCTTTGCAGTAGGCCTTAAAAACAGAATATTAAGAAATGAGAAAAAGAGGTATCGCTGGGTCAAGTTTGTAGAGATTGTCAGCTTTCGTAAAACATAATCATAGCCAGGGGTGTACCTAAAAATTCTAGGCTCCCCTGACACAGTGTCACCATGGACCCCCCGACCTACTTTTACTTGCAATTTTACGTATACAAGGGCCCCCGTAAAGTGCTGGGCCCCCTCAATCTGCTGGGGTATCCATGCCCTTCTGTTGCCCCTGTATGCCCAAGCAACCTAGAACCGACTAAAAGGACGGGAGGATTTACGTTTCGTGGCTGACAGCAGTTGCATGTTCTTTTCCAGACTACACCTGGGGACAGTTCTGCCCTGGAGTTTAACCAGCGTTTCTATAATTAACTGACAAAGCTGGCAGTTTGTCTTGGCGAAGGCTTGATGTGTGTCAGCCTAGAGCAGCGTTTTCCCTCTCTCTCCCATAGACAGGAACACAAACGTGCTGCGGTACTGCCCTGTCTCTGACACGTGGACCGTGTTCCGCTCCTGCCCTGCCCACGTACGCAAGCAACAGATGCTCTCCGTGGAAGATACCATCTATCTGGTAGGGGGGTACACCCACGAGCTGGGGCCGGACCGACGGCGAGTCAGCCAGACGGAGGACATGCTGACTGTGCAGTCCTACAATGTGACCACAGGCGAGTGGCTCTGCTTGAAGGAAAACACCTCCAAGTCGGGCCTGAACCTCACCTGCACGCTTCACAACGACGGCATCTACATCATGAGCCGCGATGTGGGCCTGCCCACCAGTCTGGAGCACAGGGTCTTTCTTAAGTACAATATCTTCTCAGACGCCTGGGAAGCCTTCCGCCGCTTCCCGGCTCTGGGTCAGAACATGCTCCTCTGCTCACTCTACCTGCCCAACGTCCTGTGAGTCTGGCTGGGCCTGGATTAATCAGGCCCTCCCCCTGGGTTGAGGTTGTCATACAGTGGACGCCAAGGTCTTGTTACCATGCAGCCTGTTAGGTCTTGGTAGACATGCTGTAGATCAACGCTCTGCTACGCAATGGATGAACGCTCAAGGACTTTGATCCTTCAGATCCACTAAGACACAAAGTGGGTGGGGACACACAATCTTACTGTACGTGTATGTAAACAAACCATTGCAATCCTCTTTTCTGCTGTGAGGGTGCCTTCCTCTCAGAGGACAGTCATCTAGTCCAGAAGCTCTGTGTGGCCACATAGTGCGGTTTTGTGGGCTTAAGGTTCTGATGTGATAGAGGCAGCCTATGATGTGTGATAAACTGCCGGAAAAGATGGCCACTGTACCACAGGTGGGACCCTAATGACTTCCCGTGCTGTTTCACCCGGTTATGTTTAAGTTGCACATGAAAGTCTGGCACCTCTTTGATTGATAGTACATTGCCGTTTACATTCTGCCCACTACCAGTATACTTTAGAAACATGCATTGCAGTATTATCATGCAGACAGTTTAAATCAGACTCTAAAGAGCATAACATAACCAGTATAATTATTAATAGTTATGATGGCACTACACTAACATGCACTGAAAATAATCTTCTAGCATATAAGAAGAAATGTCGCTTGAAAGCACATTTGCTATACTCAGCATGTGAGGATAGCTTGAACATTCCTTAGGTTTTCACTACAAAAGTTTCAGCTGATAGGTCACTACCGTTCCAGACTTGAAGGGAAAAAGAAACCTCAACATTATAGTAAGATGTATGCATATGTATGTTTTGAGAAGACCTTGGTTTTTATTTTCATTAAATAATTTCACAGAAAGGACTTTTGCACACTGTGTTTAATCCACAGTGGAAAACGCTCCAAGCGTTTAAGACAGTGTTTAAGGCCCAGTCTGAGGAAGCTTGAATTGTCATTAGATATGATGTAATTTACTGTACATTAGTATTGTTTACTAACAAATAATTCTTATGGCTTTCGTGAATTTCATCTCTTTGTAAACCAAATTTGTGCCGTCAGTTCCTGTAATTCTCGACCTCTTTTTTTAAATGAAGATGGCACATTACTGAAGAACCAGATGAATAAGAAAAAAATCTAAATGTTCACTAAGACCCTGTACCACGTAAGTGGTATGGAAGATTGTTGTATATGTAAATGTATCTAAATGTTGATTTTACTATTTTTGTTTTTAAATCCCTCAGTGATTGACCCAAAATGATACTTAGACTTGTTTAAGTTACCATGAGAATTATCTTTAAAATAATCTTTTGCTTATGATAAAATATACTAAATTTGATACAGGTCGCAAAGTACAACGGCTCTTTAAACCACTGATAGATTATGTTTGTTATAAATTAAAGCTAATTGCACAAAATGCACAGAAGTCAATAGTAAAACAAGCTCTATTTTGTTACTAGCTATTGACCAAAAACTACTGTTTGCTGTAGAAAAGTTGATGGCAGGGAATGAACAGAGGCCTTATGAGGACATACTGAAATGTAAACATTTTAAAGTGTTAGTTCACTTACGGTGGCAAAAATCTCTATCTTTTTTTGATCATTGAAAACTGAAGAAAAGGCATTTTGCTACACCGTTTTCCTTAAGAGATTTATTTCATTTCCTCCTATTAATTGCCATTCCTATCGATGCCTTGGAAATTAAAAAGAAAGTGATTCAGGGAGTATGTGTTGTGTTTATTTTTTCCACAGGAAGTCTTTGACATCATCTGGTATTTTTCTCTCCGTTCACTTGAAAATTAAGTAGCTTCCTCCTTGGTGAGCAGGTCCACCACCACAGAGAACAGGCAGTCCCCATAGGCCGTGTAGTCGGTGAGCGTGCATCTCCCCACGATGTCGGCATAATTTTCCGTGTAGCTGACTGGGGCGAAGAACCTGAAGCAGGTCTGGTCACCGAGGTTCACAGTGGTCCACTCTCCGCCGGAGGGGGTACTGCAGTGTGGCACAAATGAGCCGTCACACTGCATCCAGTCTGAGAAGGAGGCCGTGATCCCGTGTGAGGACACATCCGTGGGGGTGTCATGAGGGAACTGCAGGCTTGTGTTTCTTTCTGGGGGTGTGTAATTAGGGGGCAGGATGTCCACTTGGAGGAAAACCTGCCTCATCCTGCCAAATCTGGGAGGCTGCGGGCCAGGGAGACGTTGTGGATTGTTAGGGTCGCCTCATGAAGGTTGGTGACCCGTGCTGATATGGTTTCAGTGGGGACCGACCGATCCATGCAGCCATCTGGAGGACGAAAATGGAAATAACATCTGCTGACAATATTTGTTAACCATATTTATCGATGCTGCTGTTTTTGTAAACATTCATTAATCTTTTATTGATTTCCAGGCATATTTGTCCAGAATGATTCGCAGCTAGTCACAGTTACAGATTTATAAACAAACTGAATTTATTAATATATAAAATCTGATGGAAAGTTCTAAAAAGTAGTAATCCAAAATTAAGCAGATTAACAATAATTTGTTGCCAAAAGTTACCAGCGACTACAATAGTAGAGAACAGTAAAAGTGTCAGGTATCTTAGGTATCGTAGGCTAGTGCTGCCTGTCTGTTTGCCACATTTCGCCATCGGGTACCCACAATGGTGAATTTCCTTGGGAGGGGGAATTTTATAATTTTTTAAGGATCTCCAGACAAGACGCTTGAGAATTACTGCCTTCTTGGTGTTGTTGTCTGCAAATTCAGCTATGCTCAGTTTTGAAGAAAACACTAGCATTTACCTGCCTACTACACATACTGCTGGATAGTCAAAACAGCCCATTGAAGCCTTTTTTCTCAGTTTTGGTGTCAGCATAGTTACTGTGTTTTGCCTTTGTAGGGCAGTACAGATACAATGCAAACATAAAATGACAAGACTTACAGAATTCTTACAATATGGAAAAATCAATGTAGATCATAAACTAACCTGAGACAGAACGAAGGTTCTCCATGTCATACAGTGTCAGTCTAATTAGATACCTTTCTGCCAGAACTTGAGACTCCATTTCATGCAACTGGACATCGACTGAACCTCAGACCAGTCAACTGCCATTTCTGCCTTTTTTGAATATGAGAGAAAAATTACTGAAAAAAATGTTATCGAATGTTTCTATGGAAACAAGATTTGTAAATAAGCTACTAACCTCATAGTTCCCCGCACTGGTTTCCTGTTAGGTTCAGGAGTGACTTCAGAAGTTCTACTTACACATAAAGCACTCAAAGATCATGTGTCTACCCACCTACCAGAACTGATTCATGTTCAAAAGCAGCACCACACATTCAGATCACAGAATGCAGGCTTCCTTTTCATCCCACATATAAATAAAATAACAATTGGCACTACAGGGACACTATATTGTGGAATGGTTTGCCAGCTCATGATCAGCATGCAGAATTGGTCTCAGTTTTTAAATCTCGACTCAAGACCTATTACTTTAGTCTTTAATTGGGCTGCCAGTCGATCTTGGACCCCCAGAAGATTTTCTTGGGTTCCTCTCCTCCGTTCTCCTCTGGCATTCTTTCTGTCTTCCCTTTTTTGTATCATGCACCATTTTATATAAATGATGTAGCAATGGTTTGCCACACACTCTTGTTACTGTCAGTCTTGCCATGGGCTCACTGTTGAGAAAGGTGCTATATAAAAAAATGTATATAATTAAAATTGAATAGTATGTCTGTCCTATTAACAACATGGAATAAAATATCAATGTATTAACAGTAGTACAGTATTTCTCCACAGCTTATATTATTTAAATAGTTTTACAGTGGAGAAACCCAAAGATAATTGTACTAAATATCGATTATAAGATTATATCATGTTGGGGTCCTCATGCTTGTTGCTGTATTTTTTTAACAAACACTGGAGCTGTTCATATAGGTAAGTCTGAAAGCTCTTGGGCTTCACTACCCTGGGGCTCTGGCCTCTCATACAGTCTCATGCCTTCCTGTATCCCTTGAGCACTGTCCCCCAGTCTCTTTTGCACACTATAGCCCCCGAGGTGCAATGGTCAGTGGTCTTAGCTGGATAGAGTGAGAAGCTATAAGGGCTCCGTGCTTTCCTGTAACCTTGGTGACCTTGGGTGATGCTGTTGCTTCTTTGTGCTGCATCTTCAAGTCATGTTTACTTGAGGATTTCAACCTGGTTTCATCCAGCCCAGGGGCGCTTGGCAGATACCATCTTTTGATGTCCATGAGTGTTTTCATCAGAGTTGCGACAAGTGACGTCACTGCCTACCTTCTTCATCTCATGCAGTGTGACAAGTCCCCTCCTCCTGGATGATACCGGGAGAAGGTGCTTGAGTTGAGGATACAGCTTAGCTTCCTTACCTACCTTTGGCTTCTTCACCCTTAGCTTCCTCTCCATCCCTTCTTCCACCTTCTTCTGCAGCCTCTCACTGTGAGACCCTCTGGTGGAATGACCTCTAAGATTGCAGCTGGTGTCCTGAGGTGACTGGATGGCACGTGTTACATCCACCCGTTTGCCCTGCGGTCTCAGGTTGCTTTTGGACTCCTGAAACCTCATGATGTTGCTGTCTTGTCTCAGTGGAGCCTTTTCCTTCACTTGTCTAGATTCCTTGGAGGAAAGCAAGCCTGCTTTATTTGCCTTATGTTTTATAACATCATTACTGAGTCCCACCACACTGGTAACATTTTGCTCTATCCTGCTTAGTTTCAACCTTGGCTTTACATCCACCTGAAGCTCAGAATGGTCGGTAGCCTCTACAGGGACACCTGCTTGATCAAGTTTCCCAACCAGTAGTGGTGCAGATGGTCTCCTCTCTATTCCATTATTCGCAGTAACAGGATCTCTCCTAACTGAAGAATGCGGTTTTACAACTGGATACCCATTTTGCATTTCTGCTTGACTGGGAACCACACCAGCCAACTTAGACATGCGCTTTGTTGCTGGTTGTTGGGAGAATCCTTCACCCTTGTATTTATCTACTCTAGAAGTATCCACAGTGCCTTTCATCTGTGACCCAGTGTGAGATATCTGCTCCCTTAGCTCACATTCCTTTCTTAGCTTTCCTTTGTGTTTCTGAACACCGGCGGCCTCCCTGCCTTTCTTTTCCATCCACTCTTTGACTTTCTGCTCCGACACCTTTGCCCTCTCCTCTTTTTGTTGCTCCCTCCTCCTCTGCTCTCTTCTCACAGCCCTTCTCTCTCTCCTCTTAGAACACCTCTCCTTTTTAGCCAGCAGGTCCTTCCCATGAATCCAGGCCCTCAGCTGATCATTCTGACTGGGGTCCAGGTGACAATCAGTGGCCGCCTTCCTGGGGGAACTCTGTCTACACCAGTACTTGCGCTCCTGATCCTGCTCATTAGCCTGTTGTACCCTCCTTCTGGCCCTCCTCAGGTACTTGATGGAAACATTTCTTCTGGGAGCTGGTGGTGGCTGTAGCCTGAGGATCTGCACCCCAAATGGTTTCAGCACAAACAGCATGTTATTTGCACAAAGCCGCCCCCTGGCTACGCCCACACCTCCCCACAGGTGTCCTTTTGTCCAAACCAACTTTGCTGTCTTTTTGATTTCTCCATCAGCTTTGGAAGCTAGTTGGGTTGGTGTGTATCCTGCTCCATCCTGGGAGATGGATCTCCCCATCCTTTTCCTGGTTTCCCTGCCACAGTCTCGCTCCTCCATGGGTTCATCAAAAGCCCCTGGAATCCTGACCACTATAGCCTTCTTTCTCTTGCACATCTTTTCCTGCTGATTTATACTTTCTGATGATTCCATCTCTTCTGCTTCTGTCCCAAGCCTAAGGGTTGAAAAAGTCCTCCTTTCTGCTGCCTGTGTGGCCTGGGGTCTTGGTTTATCTTTTATTGGTATAGTCTGGGGTCTTGATTTTTCTTTTATTGGTACTGTCTGGGGTCTTGGTTTATCTTTATTGGTATAGTCTGGGGTCTTGATTTTTCTTTTATTGGTACTGTCTGGGGTCTTGATTTTTCTTTTACTGGTATAATCTGGAGTCTTGATTTTTCTTTAATTGGTACAGTCTGGGGTTGGCTTCAGTCTCCATTATTCATTTATGACATGTTCCAGACCTACAGACTGACCAAGGCTGTTCCATTCAACCTGCAGAGGCACAATGGATAATATTCACAAAATTCATACATATATTATATTTATATTAATAAATGTTTAATGGTTTTAAGCAATGCAGTTAGGGTACCTGAGGTCTACAAATTGGCAGTCGTGTGTTTGAGTGCCCCGCGAAGGACTAGCACATCTTATTCCCTATATTGTCAGAGACAGACACCCCCACACCAATGACAAACATTTAAAGATGGAATGAATGTATTTTGTTAAAGTTTTTCCTTCCCATTCTATTCTACTTTTAAATGCATTTTATTAAGGCTCTCCTGCAACATAATATTCTTAATAAAGCATTCAGTTGATCATTTTGGCTGGAACTTGCTGTGGAGACAGTGGTCATGGAGACAAGAGTACAACACACGCAGCCAATACAAGAAAAAGAAACTGAGAACAACAAAACAAAAATGGTATAACCACTTATCAGGTTGTAGCAGTAACCTTCCATCTTACGCCGACGGAAAACAGCGCAGATCGTTCATAGCGGCAATCGTGCGCAGCCGCATTAGCTGATCAAAAACGTGTCAGGGTCACTTAACCGATCGCGGAGAAACAAGAGAGACGGCGGATACTCACGCCGCACCTGCGCTTTGCAGGAGGGTACTGTAGAGTGTTTGCTCGGATTTGTCGCCACCTGTCCTAGCAACCCGACTGGCAATATGGGACACGCTTTGCCTTTCGAGCATTAAAGTGGAAGAAATCATTCGTAGCCACGATTAAATGGGGCGAAGAAGCACCCGGCCATTATTACTACTGAGTAGTTTCCGAGGGGTCACTGCATACACATCTGTTGGTAGTGGATACCTCATTTATAAGTGTGCCTAATTATATGTGCAGTTATTAAACATTAAATGTTATCATTTACATTCGTCCCTCTTCCTTATTACAGAGAAGGTTTTTCTCCTGTAAATGCAACCTGATCTGATTTCCCTCCATTTACGACGATCATATGCCATCAAAAGCAAATCAAGCGCCGAAACTAAGAGCAAAGAGGAAACATGCTTCACATGGTCTGTCCGGAAAATGAGATGACAGTGGAGCAAAGCCAGAATGCCCATTTTAACTGTCACCTTTAATAAAAACAAACTACGAGCTTTTCTGCAATCAAATGCATATAAGTTACCAGAAGATGGCGACAGTTCCCTTTTATAAATGAACCGGAGGTGAATTTAAAATGATTTACCGCCCGGCACAGCGGGGCCTCAAACGGCAGGCCAATCGATTGAAAACGCAGACACACAACAACACATTTTTCACAGCCGTAGACTCATTATTGCTACTGGGGGAGTTCTGTTTTTTATTGAATTAATATTTGGGACAAGACATAAAAAATATTTCACCCACAAAATTGCTTAATGATTTAAAGCCGTTTTTTCTTTATTATAGAAACAACTGAAGATTATGAATTCTGTACCATCCTCTTAATTGCTCCTTAATCAGCATATTCTCTGCTGATAAATAAATAGGTGCCCATACTTTATAAATACTGGTGCACTGCTTCACACTAGCGTTTAATACTCCTGAATTCTTAACCAATGCTACATAGACCGGTGTGTAATACTCCTTAGAAGTACTCTACATCTATTACAGACAGAGGGGTTCTGCAGAACCCTGGTGAATAGACAGGTGTCTCATGCCCATCCAGTCTGTCTGTTACACAACTGGCAGCACTGATCACCCACCAGGCACTGGGCCGTATGGCAGTAACAGCGTGGGGCTGTAATGCTTGAAGACTCCCTGTCGAAGATGTAGTGATTCAACGCCTGGCATGTACTCCATCCAGAATTGGGTAGTCTGGGATGGGGAATGTCAGGCTCATTCTCTGAGGGTCAAGGCTAGAGTATGAGAAGCTGTCATGGGAAAAAAAAACGAATGTCGGGATTTTAGATAAAAGAAAATTGAACAGTCTGTCTGTATTACTGTACGACAAATCGGTGACGGGAGAATGGAAGGTCAGGGGTGTTTTTTTCCATCACAAGAAGTAACGGACGATAGTATGCCAGCGATGTGCGCAGAGGAAATCAGGGAAGCGTGTGTGTGTGTGTGTGTGTGTGTGTGTGTGTGTGTGTATGTGTGTGTGTGATGGGGAAGGAGGGGGTGGGAGGAAGAGGGTGGCTACACCGAGGAAGGGAGAGAGAGCGAGCGACTGTGAGATGGTGGGGGGGGGGAGGAGACGCACAGTTTGCCTCCACAGTGCTGCAAGGACAAGCGGCACAGACGGCGGAGTGAGCGACTTTGAGACACGGGCTCTTCACGGCTGCTCTCGTGTGAAGCTGCCCTTACGCCGCAGGACTCTGGCGGGACGGCCATCACAGATCCCGGGACCGAGGAGGACGGGGAGGCATCACCCTGGCGCCAAAATACCGTGACTGACAGAGAGGCATACCGTGACTGACAGGAGGAGAAGGACAGGCAGCCACGTCACACTCCTTCGTGAAAAAGGGACCCACTTTGACAGCTCGCTGTCCTACCTGCCAGTGAGAGAAGGGCGACGCGGGCAGGACTGGACTCCTCTGCACTGAGAGGTTCCCGCCTTCTCATATGTTCCTGTGCCCTGTAACGTCCTCTGTATACGGCTGTGGGACTTCTGTGTATGTCAGCGTGTGTTGCTGTCCTGTAGCTTAGGGTAGCATACGGTACTGTCCTGTCCGGGAGTGTATTATGGGACTAGGTGCTATGTTGTAGAGCGGTATAGTGCTGTTCTGTGGTGAGACGGATTCTGCCCTGTAGTAGCGCGTTCCACCTGACCGAGCCGTGTCACAGTGTACACACGGCATGCTGCCGGTGTTCGGTCACATGATGCAGACGGAGCGGAGTGTACTCTATCCTGTTGCGCACTTCTAGCTGCCCTCTGTCTGCGCGCCTGACGGCTTGCTGAGCTCACAGTCGCCCTACGCCCCGGCTCCCCTGGTGCTTCCGTGCCACCACTCGGGGCAACGTCCTCTCACCCTTCTACCCTGGGACGGACCGCACGCCCGCTGGACCGCCATGAGCGAGCCCAAGAAGGGTGACTTGGAGATGCGGGACAAGGCCATCCTACACCAGCAGCGGCGTCTCAAGCAGGCCACCCAGTTCACCCACAAGGACTCCGCTGACCTGCTGCCTCTCGATGGCCTCAAAAGACTCGGCACGTCCAAGGACCTGGTGAGTGCCCCCTGCTGGTGGCCATTATATCCACCCCTAACTGCTCCTGATCACAAGGCTTCAAATTTACTCTTTATACATTTCGCAGTCATAAAATATTCTACAGCCCTGTGAAAACAAAGTATGATTGTTATATAGACATTATTAAGGTTTTATTATAAGTTTAAATTAAAACAAAGCATTGTTTATTTAAGCAGAAGGTTATGAACTTATTATGCAGCTTATCTGATGATGGATTTACGTAAAGCTGAAGTTTGTAATTCATACCCACGTCAGACGTAGCCTCTTGAAGTTTTCAGCTAAACAAAGGTAGTCGGTATGGGACAGTTGGGCGGCCACGGGCTAAAATGGCAAACGTAAGCCAGCCATGCGTGGCCTTGTGCCACCTCTCTGCTCCAGGTCAACACTGCGACGTGTGGGGCTGGAGTGAGTGGCCGGAGGGAGGGGGAGAGTGAGAGGGAATTAGGCAGTGGCAAGAGAGTGAGGATGAGGAGGACAGAGAGGATCGAAATCTCTAAGTGGTTCTTTATGCTGCGTTCAGGGAAGGTGGCCATTGTTTTGTTGCCCTGCTCCCTTTGCTTCCTCTGCACCTCTCCAATTCCTCTCCCATAGTTCTTCAGAATTTCTGACGGCAACACAGGACCCTGACTGTGAATGTCAGTGGATATGTTGAGAGAAAATGGACGAGAAGGGAAAATAAAAGCACATTAAGGTCACATTAATTAAATGATAAAAGAAGCTGAAATGTTAGTAATGAAATGTAAACCTGAGAGTTTCTGGTATTTGAGGGTAAAAGCCAGCGTTTGCCTTTAGCAGCAGCGAGGTCACTGTGTGAGCAGTGTCCTCCTGTTAAAAGGGCGGGGCATATGGCTGGGGGAGGGGCTAAAGGGACAGGCAGAGTAGGGGGCGGGACCTGGTAGATGACGCACATGCTCAGTTTCCCACTGACACACGTACGTGTGCGTGCCTCCTATGCAGCACGCACCACCCTGCCAAGTGCATGTTAACAGACCCGTAGCTGAAAGATTCTGAAAGTGACAGAAACAGGCTCCCCTGTCAGCATTTTAATGATGCACTAAAAAGCTCTCCTCACGGACTGAAGCATGTTCCACAGCATAATTCATGAAAAGATTCTGTCCGCATGTGCTGGTCTCCTCTGGGAATCTCAATAAGTAAATATGCTTTTAATATTCAGTAAGTGCAGCGCCGATGAATGCAGAATCAGGTCCGGCTTATTTTAAAAAGGCACCAGGGAATACAGTTCGCTCCTCTTGGAGTCTGCTTTCCACCCAGGTTTCTGATTGTCCTCGTGACTTTCGTCTCGGGCCTGAGGTCTTCAGGTCCAGCACTCTGTAAAGTGCTACATAACAGTGCTTCTTGCTAAACGTGCTACGTAAATAACTGAACGGTGACGCAGAGCAGAGCTTGGAGTATAATGTGTGTGACAGTGGAGTGGACGCCATCGTGCAGCCTGCCCACCTGCCTCTCCCCCTCACCGCCTGACACATCTGTCGGAACAGATTTGATCCAGGTGCGGGAGGCTGGCGACGCAGTTATCGCTGGTGACTCCTTGGCTGAGCGCCGGGACCCGTTTCAGAGCTGACACTAGCGTATCCCAGGAGATCAAAAAGTACACAGGTGTGACCGAAGGCAATTCTAGGATTTTTTTAAGGTGGGGTGCATAAGAGAGGCCACAAATTCATACAGAAGGGTCAAACTTAGCCAATCAAACTTAGCCAATCATATGTTTTGAATTGGTGAGTGACAGGATAGTTGACCAATTAGCTGGGGCCATTGCCCTTGTTGCCCCTCCTTATAAATGCTCGCATGTGACAATCTGTTAATGCGGTATAGAGGGAAAAAAGACACAGGACAAGATATCCCTCCTCTGGTCACAGGTCCCTCCAGCGGGAGAAACAGCCGGCTTTATGTTCATTTAATTAAAATGGCCAGATGTGATATTTAGTGGATATTTATCCTCAGTCTAGGGAGACGGAGATGGAGTGTCAACATGGGACCACGACAGAGCCCCCCCTCAGCCACACGCGGGCACGTTCCAAACACAGAATGATCCAGAATGCCAAGCTGTTCAACAGGCCTTGTGACGTGAAATAATTATGTGCCCCCCCCGCACCGCACTCCGTCCCCCCAGGGGAGAGGTGTCACTGGAAGCAGGTCAGCATTCTGGGACAGGCCTTTGTTGCATAAGCGCAGATGTACCTAGCCACGCTGCGCTGTCAGCCGTCTCCCTCCGTCTGGAGTAAACAGCACTAGGCATCAGGCACTGATAGGTTAGCGCGGTCTGCTCTGGTATTACTGTGAAAGCAAGATGGGGGGAGGAGAACAGAGGGAGATAAAGTGGAAGACAGGAGCTGCAGCCTTCCTGCTCCCTCTGACACGGCCCTCTCAGGCACACTTGGACTCGTAGGGGCGTAACGCTGTTGGCATCGCTCCCACCGCTTGCTCTTAACTTTCCAGCTCTTCCGAGGTCCCTCTTTACCCAGCGGCACCGGCCTATTCAGACGCAGTGGGATATTTGTCCCTCCTGCGGTAACGGCACACTACCTGCTCCCTCTACAGGCCTGTCCTGTATTGATCCACCACAGGGAAGCACTATGAGTCATATCTCTCCCAGATCCCAGCTCCAGGCCCCAGTTATGACCTGGTGACCAATGAGCAGAGGGTTATCAGGCAACAACAGGACTTCTGCGCCTGCCAGGAGAGCAGTGGCTATAAAAATAGATAGATAAAAACACCCTAATGATGGAATGCAAAAAGCTGTCATACACTCCTTATTGACATCACGGGAATGTCGGTACAGAAGAGGAAAAGCAGACAAAAGGCTGTCTAATGACACCCAAGGTGAGGCAAGGCAGAAAACAGCTACGTACTGCGGTTAAGCTGCGAGTAAGGGAGGGGTAAAAGATGGAGAGATACAGGCTGTGAGGAAAGGAGGGGAGGAGAAGAGCGGACGGCAGATGGGAGAGAATGAGGAGCAGAAGGGAGAGTGGAGGAGAGGAACAGAGAGATACAGGCTGTGTTCTTACAGGGATTCGAATAGTAACCCCTGTAAGGGTCTCGGGCTGGCAGGAGATCAGATAACGCCAGAAGCCTGGGACTTACTGCATGTGTTGTGGTCTCCAGCCTGCTGCTGGGGTGCGGGAGACCATGGACAGACCCTGAGCCCGCAGAGGCGTCACAGACTGGCAGCTTCCATACAGATGCTTAAGGTTTTAATAAGCAAAACACAGAAAGGGAATCTGTACTCTGTAATGGTGTTTAAAGTTGGTTTAGGTAAATTAAACGGCAAATAGTCCCTTTGAGCAAAAAAGTCTAAGAAGCTGTATTTTAAGAGTCGTTGGCTTTGAGTTCATGTATCAAAAAGTACCAGATATACTAACTGTAAACACCGAGACGTAATAGGGGAAGGAGCCACATGATTGGCTGGATTTCTGCATTAACAGGTTTGACTCAGTATGGACTGATTACGCTAACGGCAGGCGAGTCCCTGGGGGGAGAAAAGACAGGGAGAGGGGATTACCCATCTGGCTGCCATTACTCCACAGCCTCTGTATTGTTGCCCTTTATTAAGGCCCCCGCTTGTCCTTGCAGGGTGAAACGCTTCGCTTCGACCATTATGTGCAGCTTCTGCACCTGAATTTAGATACAGCCCCTCGGCTCAGAACAAGGCTGCTGGGGAGACCTGCACTGGATGTTATGTGTCCCACCCCCCCCTCCACCCCACCCCACCCCACCCCACCCCACCCCATCCCAGAAGGGTGTCCTGCAGTGTGT
>JAODKC010000064.1:25414927-25438306 GCA_026777985.1 Mormyrops attenuatus
GGGGTGGTCCCCCTTGGGATCTTTTGCATGATCATTGGTTGTTGTTCAGGTGAAAGGGGCAGGTCCCCGCGCCCTCACCAGAAGGGCCTGTTGTTGCATCCCACTTGCAAAGCCCAGTGTACAAGGCTATCATTAGAGTTAGCCTCATGAAATGATTAGTCCCGTGCGACCGCCGCTGTCAGCGCGATCTCAACGGCAAAGCCTACATAAGCCCCATGGTCTGTAAGGAGAGGCCCGATCTGATGAGAGCTGCTCAGAATGCAGAGGGAGACAGATGATGGATGTGGCAGTAATCCCAGGGATTTAGGTGGTGCTGGAGCCTGGTGAATGAGGATGGAGCCACTATCCAAAGGCAGTAGATGTTCGGATTGTAGGAGGTGGGGGCGTGTGTTGGGCATCGACAAAGACAGAGATCAGGTCGGTAAAGCGGGAATGTCAGAGGTTAAAGAGGGATGCAAGCATATGGCGAACTGGCTCAGAACAACTTGATGGTGGCTTCAGCCTGGCCCTGAGTCTGTGAGCACACTCCCACATCTCACAGAATAGAATAGTGATACTTTAATGCCACCATGCTCTCCATGAGAGACACAAGATACAGCAGGTTTTGGGGTCAGAGCACAGGATCAGCCAACTTCCCTGGGCCAATTAGGGTTAAGGACCCAAGGGCCCTACCGAGGCATTGCTCTGTCAGCCATGGCATTGGAACCAACAACCTTCCGATCACAGACACAGAGTCCTAACTCGCAGAGCCACGCAGCACCTTATTGCCCTTTTCCCCATTTATAGCCAACACAGACTGGAAGGGGCGACATTCACAAAGTAGCAACAGCAAAAGCATTTTCACAGACTGCCAAAAAAGCAAAAACAAACAAGAGGACGTCAAGGTAACACTGAACACTGACACTCATTCCTCTTTTATCAACCCCACTAATGCGGCCCCCCCCCCCCGGCAAATCTCTCATCTTCAGTCACACTCTGAAACCCTCCTGTAAAAGAGTTTAGGTCAGAGCCCTTGGCATTTGCCTGGTAATAACTTTCCATCTTTCAGTGATGTTAATCCATCTTCTTTAATGCACTGTGGTATTCCCCATACTTTTCCTGTACTTAGTCGTCTTTTCTCTTTCTTTTCAATCATGTGTGAATTTGTTACAGCTCTTGGAACAGAGCCGCTTCAAGGTCTAGATTTGCAGAGGTTTATATAACACAGCCCCTGTGAGCTTGGCCGTGTCCTTCCCACAATGCATTGCTCTGAAAATAGAAGCGCTTCATGTATAAAACATTATTTCTATGTAAACCGGAACTGGGGGAATTTAAAGATTTTAATTTGCATTCTCATCCACAGCAATGGTACTTGTTCTTGTTTTGAGTGCGTATTTGCAAAATAGTATTTTTGCTTGTGGTGATGTCCATGTATTTAATAAAAAAGGGGCATCTGAAGCTGAGAATCTAAGCAGACAAATGTTCTAAAGGAGTTTTTACATATTGATTTTTTTTTCTTTTTGGGGGGGGGGGTGTCATTTTTAGCGTGACTGTCTGTCACCCCTTTCAGAACAAGCAGTGTCCCTTGTCTGCTCTGCTGTGTCCGCAGTCATGTTTAACCCTGGTGTGCTGACTGGATTATAAAACATGATGAGGGAGGACTGAGGCGGCAGGATAATGTGCCTGTAATGAAAGGATGATGGGGACGTGGTGACAAAGGCAGGCCAGGCTGAGGTCCCCAGGGTCCATGTTCCAGGGGTGACACAGCTGTGGAGGGACTGTGCCCAGAGAAATATTTTTTTTTTATCGAGTTTGGAGTTTGATCCATTTAGAACTGAGCTGTGACCTCCCTTGTGCCTTAAAAGTGAAGCATGGCTATCGTGATGCAGCTGTGTACATGTCCCTGTGCGTGTACCATCCCTGTGGCACCACACATGTTTATAAATGACTAAACCTGACCGGAAGCTGGGTGTTTTGTGCCTGTGTTGATCCTGAACTGCAGCCTGGTCAGGAAACTGGTCGACGCTGATTGTGTCTGAACTACGGGGAAAAATGCACGTATTTACATTCCCGCATGCACAGCAACAGCGAAACAGGAAATCAGACAAGAAAAAACCAAAATGTGGTCATTATGTTGGCTTTAGGGGACGTGCCTCATATAAATATGTGCAGTTATCATATAAATAACCTCATTTATATTTGTTAATTTATTTAATATTATATAATGATAAACTTGAGCCTTTTTCCACGCAGCCTGTGCTGCCTACATTAGTTCCAACAATCATTAGCAAGCCCAAACTGACTTTACTGCCTTCCAATGATGTTATTGATGTCTTTGACATTGCTGGAGTTGGCTGACCTTGTATCTCACTTTAAAGCTGGACTGGCTCCCCATGGGAAAACACGCCAGTGAATCGCGAAGGCTCACGCATTTCCGTCTATTACTTACTAACAGGAATCCTAACACTCCGCCACCAAGTGTATGATTGTTAATCGAGGAATTAAATGGGGTTAACTGATTGTCAGATTAGGCTTCGGTCTGCCATGTTTGCGGAGGTGGAGATTTCGGGTCCAGAGAGTACAAATCCAGACCAAGATTTTATTTCAACCAACCAGTTGAGTATAAAGAGTCACAGGCACAGAGTACTCAACTGGTTGGCTGAAACAAAATCTTGGTCTGGATTTGTACTTTCCGGACCTGAAACCTCCATGTTGGACAATCTGACGTTATTAAAAAATGTAACATAACATTATTTAAATACAGATATTACTATATATGCAAATATTTTATATTGGCAGAATTTCTTAACATTTCTTTACTTAGTTACTAAGTTATTTTCTGAACGTTGAATATTTTTTCAAAAGAAGATCAATTTCACCCTGGGTTATGACCCAATACCCTTCCAGTAACCTTAACCCTACATATCTGGAGCTGACCTCTGACTTTGTTTCATGCGTTTTTCTTCGCCATCTATCCACAGCAACCACATTGCATAGTGCAACGGCGCCTCCTGGAGGGCAATATACCGCGTCTGCGCGGTGAAGCCCGGGACACCGCTGCACGGGTGCGCTCCCCACTAGCGGACAGCAAGGAGGGGGCGGAGCCAGAGGAGAAGAGCGAGAGCACAGCGGATGACTCGACAGAAGAGAGGGAATCCCCTGAGGAGAGTGAAAAGAGCCTAAGGTCTGAGGAGGAGGAAGAAGATGAGGAAGAGGAGGAGGCCGGCAAGGCTGTGAGCAAATGTGATGGGCGGTGGCAGAGCGAGAAGGCAGCAAATAAGAAATCAGATGCCGGCCGGAGAGACGAGAGCCTGAGAATGGAGGAGAGGAAGACGGCAATAGCCCTCACTGCTTTGGTGGTCCAATGCAAGGTAAGGAAAGTCTAGCATGAGTTTGTATTCAAGCCTGGCTTTTAATAGGTACTCCCTGATGTCTCTAGTTCAATTGCCTGTTATCTATGGCGCCATCTATCCATCCATCCATCCATCCATTTTCCAACTGGTTATCTAGTACAGGGTTATATCAGAGTCTGAAGCCTGGATCTTACTCCCAACAGCATGGCTGAGGAACAGCCTGGAGAGAATGCCTGTCCATCACTGGGCAGTCTATGGGGATATTCACATTCAAAATAATGGTGGCACACAGCGTCACCCATGCCGTCATGGGCTCTCATTCTCTTCAGAAACCACAAATGCTGAAGGCTACAGGAACTCCTTCTGCAGTCCTCAAATAAAAATGAAACTTTGGGGAAAACAGTGCTTCTGGCTGAAGAGACGCTGTGATTCATTTTACATATTTGTAATAATGAAGGCATAAAATGATGAGCCGTTGATATCTTAACAGTATCCAGTCATCGGAACCTCTGTAAGCTATTTACACACTTAATGGCAAGAACCTATCAGCATGACTCATCCTGCTGCACAAAGACAAACCTGACAAAGCTGAGGCTGGTAAAAAAAAATTCTCAATATCCACAAGTCTATTAAATGTCTAAAAGCACAAACACATAACAACCAGAGGCTGTTAAAAGGCAGAAAACCTTGGAGACTTAATGCCACCTGATTCTCCAGATTGAAAACCCCCACACAGCCACGGAAAATGCTGAAATGATGAAAGACGAAAGAGAGCCGAAACAGTCAAACAGGAATGAAAAGGATGAAAAAGATGTTATGAAATTAATGAGAGTCGTTGACGTAATGCCGTGTATTGTATGCAGCGGGTGAAAATGGTCTCAAAGGCTTGTACACTCTGTTAACTAGATGTAGATAAAAGCTAGATGTTGTACAACAGTTGCAGTAACCAGATTAAGACTGCAGAGCTGCAGAATAATATTTGACAGGAGAATCTTCTAAGGGAACGGTCCAATCAGTGGGCACATCCACCTGAAGCAAGCCAAAGCTCTATCACATACCACACTATCCTGTTGCCACCTGATGGAAATGTCACTGAAGGTTCCTGACCTGAGGACCGCGGCTGGCTCTGTGATCTATACGGTCATACATGTAACAGTGTGTAAACAGAAGATATAAAGTCCACAGCAGTCTCCTCATTCTGTTCTGGGCCTCATCTTGGCCGGTTATAGTCCGGAATTAACAAGTCACTCACAGACACGCCAGCAGATCTGTATAGCATCTGCAGTGTGATGAGAGACGGAAAATCTGCTCTCCAGTCTGCTTTAATACAGCCTTAACAATATGCCATCAACTGCAACAATGACCACCTGGTTCAACTGCCACAGTGATGAAAACTCTTATGCAGACTATTTTTTCTCTAACATACAAATGGCATGTGAACAGCAACAAAGTATCTCCATTAGCAAAATTGCTTTATTTGATTATGTCATTGTTTTTCAATGCATTACAGAACTAAAAGCTTTGTCTTTCAAATGTAATCAGTTTACACAGATGTATATCTGTCTTCTACACAATCTAAGGTAAGTGCTTTCTTTAAGGGTATCACAGTTGAGCGTATCAATTTCCTCTATTCCCCAAGCAACCATTTGCAAAACCTTAGACCAGTGTTTCCCAATCCAGTCCTCGGGAACCCACAGCTGGTCCACGTTTTGGAGCAAAAACATGGACTGTCTGTGAGTCCCCAAGGACCGGATTGCGAAACACTAACTAAGGCCACTGAGTCAGTCCTGTGAGGCGAATTGTCCAGATCAGTAGTTCTCAGCCATTCTTAATTACCTACTGTGGTCAATGATTGGTCTAAACCCATTTCACCTACCATATACTACAGGTACATTAATTTTGTCTGAAAATCAACAGGGTCATGTTACCACACAAAAAGGGCCTAGTGCCCTGGTTCTAAAGGTGCAGATAATGCAGTGTATGTACCAGGCACTGTGTAAGACCCTGGAATTAATGTTTGGCCAGTACACAGCCAACTTCCAACGGGTCTTAAATACATTACAGTCTTCACCTAATTCGCACCTCATTTTGGACATGAAAATAGCTCTATTAGAACCAGCATATAGTAAATTTTGGATTTTCAAAATCATGATTTGTGTTTGTATTGTTCTTTTTGTTTTTTCAGCACCTCATTCATGAAATACATTTCCATTTTTTTTGCCTGAATGTGCGAGAACTGCACTCCAAACATCTAACAGAACAATGTGTCTCACTCCACACATGTCACTCCACAAATAATTTGTTTTTTAGTAGAACTTCATGGGTGTCTGTTCCAATATGCATCACACTCTGTAACTGTGACCCATCCATAATTAATTAGAAATTAGGCGGTCAATGAAAAGTTCATAATTTTTTTTTTTAAATAATATTAAGCAGAATGATACCTTCAGTACTCCCTGTGAAATCTCCGTCTGTGGTTAATGAGTGGCACTAGACTTTAACTTATTTTTTTTTTTTGTCAACTGGACCTTAAATTAAACCGTTTCGTGCTTGTTTTCTGCGCAGATTGCTAAATGTTAATTTAAAAAAATCCTTCCAATTAATAATCCTCAAGCTATTTTTAGACTTCACAGCTGAGCAGTGAAAACTGAATATTTACACGGCAGCCAGACAGACAATTGCGTGCTGCGGCTGGCTGGCAAAGCTGTGAAGTTTAAGGGGGAACAAAGTAGGTTCGATAACAACCCTATGATCTGGAGGATGACGTGGTCACTGTAAACCATGACCCGCCCCAGTTGATTGTCTGATTCAAAGATGGGGGGAAAAATAAACTAGACAAAACACGTCTGAACTGAGCTGGAGTTCAGCGGGTGATAACCATAGAGCACCAACCCTGCAAAGCCTGTAAACACAGATAGTTCGCCTTCGGTTTCAGGAAGTGGAGCAGGATGGCTTGGATGCAGTTATCTGTGCTCACGTCACACATACTGCTTTTTCTCAGAGGCGGCCAGAGGTCAGAGTACAGCGACAGGTTTAATAAGAGCTGCCCCCCCCCCAGCCAGTCACAGCACTGTGGACGTTTACCTACTGATTAGTTGAATATTAAGCCCCACTGTGCAGAATGAGGACAGAAACTGTAAAGCCTTCTCTGTCAACAGTGATAGTCGACGGCAAAGAGAATTAATTGTATTAAAGGGACAATGACAGCTGTGTGTGCACAGAACTAGGAGATATGCAATAATCCCTTTAAGATTACAGTAGTTCAGTTTAAATGTAAACCTGCATTATAAACATAAATAAGACAGTAGGCTGTACATAACCAATTATTAACTGTAATCTGCTACTTCTTTGGTAATTTTGTTGGTGTTGACTTGTGCTTCAAGAGTCTTGCACTGCATTTGTGTGCAATACTGGCATTTTTATTTTGCTAAAATTATCTGACATACAAAAATTAAATTCATAATTTGCATCTAAACCCATAAATATGTTATAAAAATGAAATGTAAAAAAATAAAACGTAACAAAATGTAGCGTGTACATTACAAAGCTATGGTCTATATGACTATATTGAATTCCATTTAATTTTACCAGTGGCCCAGTGCTGGCCATAGTGACACGCTCAGCCTGTGGCAGATTATACAATAGGGAAGAGCACAGAGACGGGTTTCAGTAATGACATAATGTTTTCTAAATGCGTTATCACCTGACTGACACAAATCAGAATTTTCAGCTTACTGTTATTCTCCTTCCGGAAAGAAACACAATGCTCAGTGCTCTTTATGACTAAATAAAATGTATATATGTATATGTTAAAATGTGAAAATCTGTATTGTTTTTAATTAATTCTGGTCCTAAATAAAATACTTTCACATCTTGATGTGGCAAATTTATGTACAGCCTGGTGGTGCAAGTAGGGAACTACATCGTACAATATGTCTAAATGCCTTTGATTAGGAAACCAAACTAAGTTTGGTGAAGCTTCTGTCGTATGTTCTGTCCAATTGCCTTCTGCATGGGCGCTTACAGTGCGGACATGTCACTGAATTTTGTGCTTTTATAATCCGCAGTGTTGTGACAAGGAAGTGAAGGCCTCCATAAATACAAGCTGCCAGGTGAACCGCATCTCCTACACTTGCTGCCGAAGACTCGGGTGAGAGTTCTGGCCGCCACCGCAGTCACAGCTGTCCGCTGAGGAACATGCATGCAGCTGGAAGCTAAACAGTGCAAGACTTCATGGTCTGCTGCTGTCACTTTAATGTGTAAAGGATCCAAATGCAATGGAAATTCAAAATGTATTCACTGTGGGACATCCACAGGAGACCTCACTACCTAAGAATATCTTTACCTGTAAGCTTAATTCTAGCTATCAGTAGTTTCAGGCTGTAATGTACAGGAGGATTTGGTTAATAACAAATACTCTGTCTTCCTCTGTGTGAATTTCCATTTTGTATATATTTTTCTCTGCGGTTGATTTCCAGGTGTCATCGGCCTTTGTTACAGTATTCTGTTGCCGTCTCTGTTCCTCCATTCGTGGATCCTGTTTCTGATATATTGTTGTTATATGATCCATGCTGTGCTCTTACTGGTAGGCTGCTGCCCACTCCAGAGGGTCATACCTGCGACCAAAAGGAACACAGCTGCCCTGTGACCACACTGCGCCCTACAGTGAAGGACCTCAATCTGCAGCTAGGCAAAGGGAGGGTGCGGTGCTCTGCGCATGTTGTTGGTGAGGTCCTTGCAGGGTCATTTCACTATGAATTTTCAATTATATGTTTATCATTTGAAGGCAAAAAAAAAATAATGACCTACCAAAAGAAAGATGGAATGACGATTATCTGGTAGCAACTGCGTGGCGATTTTTCTACACAGAATCCAGCATTTCACATGATAACATCAACAACAATAATAAGATTATTAATAACGAAAACGATACAATGATTTTTAAAAGTATGTGTAAATAATGCCATTTTAAACAGGCTCTGTGTCTTTTAACTTTTATCTTCATAAAATGAAGCAACACCTGTAGTGTCAGGACTCGAATGTGTAAGCTTATCACGCACCTCAGAAAATACCCACAACACAGAATACAAATCAAGCAATAACTGCTTCTGACTAAGTCTCAAGCAGCCAGGTTACACAACAGTGAATTATTAAAAAACCACATGTAGCAGTTGTCAATAGGACCCCACTTCTTCAGTGCATCTTCAGCCTATGCGTACACCACCCACTCAACATGGGTCCACCCCTCCATGCTTTCTTTCCACCTTAGAGGAGGACGTGTTTGATCTGTGCCTGGGTCTCCAGACTCTGCTGGAACTGAAAGTAAGCGTTTTTCCGCTTTTTAAATATCCAGTTACTTCATATTTGCCTTTGCCTTGAGCACATTCCTACACTGGGACTGATTAATTTGGTAGAATATGACGAAGCTGAACCATATAGGTTCTCTGTTGAAGCCCCAAGTCCTGCTGACTAGGCTCCTTAACCCAAATCACTCCGTTAAAACACAGTATGATGTGATAAATCCGTCAGCAATGCCTAGGGGCAAGACAGGAAAAGAAATTTTGAAATGTCAATATATTGCACAAGAAAAGATTTTCGTTGCCCACAAAGGACTCCCAGTACTTCTCCATCATTCTGGGCAGCTCCTTTTGAGAATTTAATCTAATTTTATCATGGAGTATGTTTTCAGACATTCTTAAAATAGCGTGCTGACATGAATCTGGCTGAATTAACTCCGGTGTGCCGTGGAGGAAACTGTACCGGAGCCGTGAGGGATTTCCAGAGCTGCTGATTTTCAAAAACAAAACCGGCCACATCACAAAAGCTCTGGTGACTTGAAAGAAAAGTCCCAGTGGAGGAGATTTAGCCAGAGCTGTTTTACTTTCATGCGGCGCATACAGTGGTTAAATCACTCCTTTCAAGCATAAAGCTGGCCAGCTGTTCTGTCAGGTAGCTTAGCTGTCACCAAATCCCACGTGGCTTTGTAACGGCTGCCGCCTTGAGATTCTTGGTGAGCAGATAAGTGGAATGGCCTTTAAGGGCCAGGCATTTTAAATGTCCTCTTCTGTTCAGGTTCATTCGTCACTCTGGCACCGTATGAAATAACTGCTTTCAGTAGCTGATAATCTCACTGTTTGAAATGCCAAACATACCTGGGTGGACGATTCATGGAAATGTTTACAAAGACTGAATGGTAAATTTCCAGTTCAGTCTTATGTGGAGCATATTTATTACTACGATTATTTAGGTACTTAGCAGATATTCATCTAAGTCAATTTAAAGATTTAATTTCTTGTACTTTTATATGAAAGGGGTAATTTATGTGAAATACATTACTCAGTGATACAATATGCTACACTATTTGTTATTTGTGATAACGGATCATGTTTGCTCTGTTTTGTTAAATTCCTATGTATTCCTTTCTGGCTCAGTGTTGTGTGGATCTCCATGGCAGAGTTCTGAGGCTCTATGGCTCTGGAGAGGAGCTACCATTCCTGGAAACCTACATGGAAGGCCTGTGCCATCCAGACAACAACAAGAACCCAACCATGTGACCTTTTCCATGCCCCCCAGATCTGGAGCATTTGGTCTCTCCCTCCATATGGTTCCTCACCTTGCCGGCCCTCCATTGGGTTCTAGGATGGGGTCCTTATCTTCAATATTCATCTAAACCTGAGGTTTCCAAACATCCCCTTGAGGACTTCCAGCCATTCCATATAATACCACCACTACATAATCTGATTTAACTAATTAACTAGCCTAATCATAATTAGCAGATTCATGAATGCCAGAGGTGAAATGGCTAATGGTGCCCAAGAAGAGGTTTGGGAACCCTTTATGTCAATGTTTTAGTAGGATCATACCATTTCCCCTCTTTCGCATTTTCTGTGGTCTTAATTGTAGTCATGGACAGAACCAATGCAGCGCAGGCAGGGGTGTTGTACTAGCTGTTGAATCATTGTTGGCATGTAGCACAAGAAGCTCATTTCCCCGTATTTTGCCAAAACCCTTTCGAATCTGTACATTTACATTACAGACAAAGTGGAGACTCCAAGCTGTTGCATCCTCTTTGCTTACTACCTTGCTGAATGATCTTCAGTCCAGTGAAACACCCACCATACTGTGAGTCCCCTCACCCCAAGGTCTCATATACAAGAAGTCCACTAAAAGCTGATTTTCAGTACATAATTGTTTCCAGAGTCCTAAAAAAAAACTATTTGTGTCTGTCAAATAGAAAAGTAGAGCATTGAAATATTTTTAGAGTTATCGCCATAGTGACATTTACTGTATTGATTATGCCCCCTGTGGACAGCAGATGTTTCCGATTTTGAACACTGTTTTCTAGTTGTTAGCCTTTGTATCAATGCGTGTGCGAAAAGAAGGAGCTGTTTTGTTTCACTGACATTAGCGTTGCACATGGGAAAGAGGCAGTACCCACAACTCCCCTTCCAAATGCCAACCAGAGAAGGGTGCCGAGACAAGTCCCCAGCTCGCTTCCCTTTGCTCTTTCCAGGGGACTAGCCCTCCAGGCTGGTGCTTGACACCCTTTTTTGTCGGAGAATCTACGTCTATGCTTCTCTTATTCTTCTTTGGATTAAAGTAGTTACTATTGACTGTAAAAGCTAACTGATTTCATACTCAATGTTTCAATGCAGAATTGACTTTAGCTCATCTCTGCTATTGCCCTGCCAGAGAAGAGCCACCTAATCCTTAATCTTCACCTAAAGTGTCTGATACGATTCCCAGATGATTTGCTGACTGTATGGATAATTGATGAGCACTTAGAGTACCAGATTTATGAGCCCTTGTGCAGTATCTGTTGGTCTGTTGATTTCCGTGGTTATCCACTGACACGTAACGGCTCTTTATTTGCCTCTGACGTTCTGTAGCAGTGATGCAACGTGTGAGACGAAGAACTTATGGGATGAGATGTGCTGTATGTGTTTGTTTTTTCCGAGCAGTATTTTATCAGCCTAATAAAGATATGTATTCTGGCTACAAAGTGTCGTCCTCTTTCTTTGTATCTGATCGAAATGGTTGTGCTTTGTGTAATGAAGGAACAAGTAAAAGATGTGGCGATAGTGGATTGGTACAGTATGCCAATGACCAGCTATTGGCCAGTGAGAACTTCTTGATGGCAGACTCGAGGGAGATTACAGGGCTGCATGGGAATGGAGAATGTGGTAATACCACGGATGTCCACATGTATGGGGGACGAGGTGGAGGCGGTTTTGGTGCATGGGGGATGAGGTGGGGGCAGTGTAGGTGTCCGTGGGGACGGATGAGGATGGGGATAGATATCGTCTCCGTGCAGCTCTCCAACCACCATGCTTTGCATAATCCAAGCTGAGTCGTTCCTACGCAGAACTCCCCCCATAGAGACAATGAAGGCCCTGTGGTCTGTGGTCCCCACACATGGCTGAAACAACACGCTCTGCCGGCTGCATGGAGCGGACTATTAGGGCAGCCATTTTTCTCTGAAGTATATGCATAATGATGGATGTCTCCTTTCCCCTCCCTCAGCATCTCAGCTCTCATGTTAACCAGTCCATGAGTGATGCTTCAAAGCAGATGTTCCCATGGTGGGCTAGACCAACTCCAGCATCCATATATGACAATGCTCACACACATGTACCCAACCATAAGCCTCCAGTGGACCAACAGCTACCACTTCTCCTAGCATTTGATGGAACCCATCCCAGTGTCATTGTGGCATTATCTGCAGCCCCATCTAAGCCCCACAGTACATCTCAAGCTTTGGTATGACCCTAGAGAGTGATACCAACCCCACGGCACAAATGCCATTTTAAACACTGTGGTTGACATCTCGGGGGCCCCAGCTGACACAGGGGCTCATGAGTAATTGAGGGGCTGAGTGTGACTCAGCCTCTGCTGTGACGTTCGGTCACAGATCAGACCTGGCTTTTTGGCGCGCTGCCTGTGCACCATCTTTTCTCCATTAGGGCCCGAGCATAACACAGTAGCTCCTGCAAGACCCTCCCGTCCCTCACCCATAGGGTCGGGAGAATAACACATCCCTCGAAGCCCCCACCCACCTCTGGAGACCCTATTTCAGGAAAGTGCAGGGGACCGAACCTAAGCCCAGCCGGAAAAGAGACTTTTGCCTGGTGGATGATTTCACAGGATGATTATAATGCATAGGTGCTAAAAGAAAGACAGTTTCATATGTGACGTACCCCTCACTGGGGCATCGGTGTCATCTGGCAGTTTAATTCTGGTTCAGTAATAAGAGTATTTCTTGAAATTAAGTCCCGTAACATCTATACCATTACGTTGCAATGCTTCATCTGAAAATACAATGCTAACTAACTGTGTATCAAATGCTATGTAGCACTCTGTGTGTATTTGATGTTACAGTATGAAATATTGCTGGGGGTGTTGTGGAGGTCTTATGTGGCTTAGTGGGTTAGGATGCTGTGCCCAAGGGAGTCAGTTTGATAGTGGGAGGGACACAACTTAACAATTTAAGCGCAATGGTCTATTTACTGGAAGGGGTAAAGCCAAATTAATATTGGGGGTCCCCCGCCCCCCCACTTCCAATGCCCCTGACTGTACCTATGATTGGAAGGTCATTGGTTCAAATCCCCGAGTCAGCAGAGTGATTTCACTGTTGGGCCCTTGAGCGAGGCCCTTAATCCCAATTGCTCCAGGAACTTTTCGACCTTAAATAAATAAAAGGTAAGTATCTAAGCCAGTATATAATTCAGCATATATAATAGATGTCACATGTTTATTTAATGACTGGCTTGAACTGATGGCCTTCGCCTTTCGATTTTCTTTTCGAGCCTGACGACATATGGAAGAGCCGCATGACTGTACCCCGCTGTCCTTCTGCTCCACCCCTGCGGCCCACAGCTCGTGATGTACATTTGATCTTCACATACACCCAGAGATGCAGCGCCTCCTGAGTCTCCACACCCGTTGGACAGTGGAGTGGAAAAATGCTGAGAACCGCGGGCAGGGCCAGCGCTCCTGGTGCCAAGCTGCGAAGACCCAGCAGGGGCGTGAATGAAAGAGGCCATGGGAACAGGGTAAGAGCATAACATGGGTGGGAAGTTCTCAGCGATGGGGGATGACTGAGGGCTCCCACAGGGCCACAGAACAGCAAAGATTCCTCCTGTCAACAAAAAGAATCTGGGTCACATGGTCCACCATAGTCATCCCCATTGAAAAGTCAATGAAAGTGCATCACTCTAACTCACTGTCTCTTTACATGAGTCAAAGCTGCATGAAGTATATATTTCGACAAGACTCACTGTCTCCATCAGTATTGACCACTATTGTAAAAATGAAACCCCTTTCTAGTCACTGCAACACTAGCATTTCAACGCAGGAATGGCTGCAGTTTGACTCAACACATCCGCACAGCAGCAGCGACAGCCCACGCCGGGGGACATTTCCACATGCGTCAGTCACAAAATAAGCGTAAATAAATCGTGCGATGATGAAACGGTGCAGGATTACGTCTGACAGTGTCAGAATCGGGTGCCATTAATCAGCTCTGTCAGCCACAGAGTGGGCCCGGGCATTGAAGATTAAGGCTGATACATGTGGAGGATCCAGTGCAGGCTGGAAGTCCAACAGAGGATGTTCGAGATCAGCACTGCCTGCTTTACATGAGAGGAAATGATACAGAGACTGACCTTTCTAACCAATATAATCTGATGACTTATATTAAGGGGTGGTTACAGTTGACATGGTAAGTATAGTAACTGCTTATGGTAGGTATTCATATTCATATTCAATATGTATTTTTGCATATTTCTTTCCAGCTTCACCAGTGGGCAGTAGATCAGTATAAAGCTGGACACACACTATGCCGACGGCAAAAGAGCAGCACCAACCAAGACTGACAAACAGTCGGCTCCCATCGCCTGCCGTCGACTCCCGTCGTTTGTGAAAATTTGCATTGGAACACACCGGCGTGACTAAAGGTGATGCTTCGCATACAGATGGTTGACCAATCAGCGAGCTCAATTTCGCTGACTAACTCTGACACCGATTAAACATGCTAAACTGGCCAAAACAGCACCGACGGTGACCGATCATGTTGTGCCACACACAATGGCACAGTCACCGACACCCCAAAGGTTTCCTCTGCTGAACCGGGCTTTGAGGGGCCCACAAGGGCAGAACTGGAAGATAAACTGATCTGGGGACCTGAAAACTTTGGTTCTGTCCGCTGTAGGTGCCTCCTGAGCGCTCACATGAGACCAAACAGCACCCAGCCACTCCCAGGGCTGAGGAACATTTCTCAAAGCAACACCATGACAAAAAGTGTGTGAGATAAAGGTAACAGCAGCAAAGCCACATTTCCAGTTGGCGTGTGATCTCTCTGGAGTCAGTCCAATAACAAACACCTTTGTTTTGTCGTGAGGACAGACGTATGCTGTTTTCAGCTTGGTTCCACCGTGGTAAATTTACTGTCTCATTTGCATAACTAAGACTGCGTTTGACCTTTTTTTCTCAAGCAGCTGCTTCAAGTCTTAGCAATTCCAGCTAAATAGCACTTAAGGTTTATCTTCCTGCACACTGTTACACTTGTATACACTGCCAGAACAAAACTGGACAGCACGACGTAAGCGGCCCCATGCGTAAATTCCCCCAGATCTCTGCACACCGCCGGTTAACCTGGAACGCAAATAGGCCAACCATCTGAATGAGTGCTTCGTTTCAGGCCATCGGCTGCGACAGACTTAGGCCCCTGTGGCGAGTCCAAGAGTACACGGTTTATTTCCACTGCTTCTGCAGTTTCTTCCGTTAATGCAAGCACTGCTAAAGCAGGGGGCAGCCGGGTGGCATTTCTACGACATTCTGGGGCTGGAGAAATCGCACAGCTTACTTCCTGTTGGCCGTCTGACCCCGACTGTAGATAAAAACATGTCTTATGTTTTTGTGATGGAAGTCAGACTGTTGGCAGAAATGTGTCTTTTCCCCTAAGGGCCATTACCCTCTCCACTGTGCATTAGCGTCAATTTGCCCATACATGGGAAAAAATGAGGGCAAAAGCTACCATAACTGACATCAGTCTGTGAAAAACTCGTTCCTTGGAATAGCAAAGAGATCCATGAGATACGGGGACTGGAACGAGGGACTTTATTGGCTCGCTTGGGATTCGAAGGGGCAGGCAAGCTGGGCAAACATACAAATAACCAGTTTGCTCACTATCCAAAAATGAACAAACTGGAAATCCCCGAGATAGGGAATACTGCTCCCAGGCTCTCTCTCCTCAAAGAACGATGGAATTACAATTACTGAATGACTGCAGGTGTGTAGATAGGCTCCCCAAACTCACCGCTTCTCCTGAAACATCCACATCCTCGGTGCATCTCTCGTAGTCAACATTGCGATGTTTTATAGAAACCGTGCCTGAGACTGACGCGGGAACAGATTTATAACCCTTGGCCCTGGAGCTGATGGTTCTGTAGCCATAATCATGTTGCACACACGTGACATAATGTCATTCCCAGACTCAGGGCTTGTGGGTCACTGGTGAGTTCAAGGAAAGTACTGTGTGAGGATGGGCCCTGAGCGACCAGGCAAATGGCTACAGAAATAGGAACAAGGCTGCCTGCTTCTCCTTGTGACGCTTATTTGCTGTCAGACAGGTCCTGGGAAACAGCATGACACTCTGTTGCAGGACACTCTCCCTTTTACCATTAACGGTCAAAACAGGGGAACCAGGCAATGCAGAGATACACCCTATTTGGGTTCACACTAGTGAGTTTGCTAGCTTTCTGCACACATGAACAAAATATTGAACAGGATCCACTCCTGTCCTGCTTGCCAATTTATTTGTTTATCTGTTAATATAGATTGCAAAGATTTATTTACTTCTAATACTACAATATTCTGTTTTGCTGATATTCTACTTGTGTACTGTATACCTTTTAATTTGTTTACACCACGTTTACATGCTTACACTACTTGCACTTTCTTATACTTTGTCCATTTTGCACTATGTATGTCCATCTTTGGACTACACTCTTGCTGCTGTATGTCTCAAATCTCCCCCTGGGATCTATAAAATAAAATCTTAATCTTAATTTGAACATGACGTTTTGAACTCTGGGATGGTATGCAACCACGCATAAATCTCTATAAGCCCTACTTCCTCCCCCCCACCTACCCAAACAGCCCCCAGACACAGATACGCACAACAAAGTGGTGGTACCGCGCCCCAGAACAAGGAAGCGGACACACTGCTCTTAGGCACCTCTGCATCAATGTGTCCTGTGTTGCTTAGATCATATTCTAATCGCAGACCCTGCCTGATCCAGGTTGCGTTTGAGGCCATCCATCTACAGGGACTATTGAAAAGGGATTGTTCAAATAAAGGAACCATCAGAAGCAGAAATATCGCCAAAGCGCTTTTCTCTTTGACAAAATAAATGATTCATCAAAGTGTCCATCACTGCAAGATATTATTATAGTGTGTGGTGACTTCAATGTGATCCAAACTCCAGCTCAGTCAAGGATAACTAATAAAGAGCTGAACTGGAACAAAAACCAGCTTACCCACTGGGTCACCAGGACCAGTATTAAGAAAGTATTAATAAAAGTTATGAGATGAATCATTTCCCAGCCCCACTAATGGAATAGCTAAAATGTAACAGGTAAAGTGCAGTGACAGCAATGATATTGTAGAATTAAACTGTCAGCTACAGACATTGATGATTTTGCTCCTACCTTGTTGGGACACAAGCAGAATTTTTGATTGAAATTTTTTAATCTGTAAACCTCTATATACCCCATAACTCTCTTTCAAACACTCAGCTTTCCACAAACGTCAAGAGCAACACTTGATTTCTTAGCCTCTAACCTACTAGTTTAAACCTCGAGTCTCCACCACTGAGACTGGCCTTTAGCTTGGGACTATTTTAGTCCCTTAGTGATGAGCCGCACAGGCAGCTTAAGGCTGTAACCCAAATGAATAGTTAATCACAAGGCAGCCTCAGACATCCTGCTGCTCTGATGCCTTTCAGGCTCTTCTTTGAGGCCAACCACTTCTCATTGTCCACCAACCAGGTAAGGTGTCTTTCTTCACTCTCACACACTTCAGGATCAGAGCCCGACTTGACACAAGTAGGGTGAAGCCAGACAATGGTGGCGCATTTTGGGGGATTGTTTCACTGGGTCACCAGGGGGCGCCAAATCCTGTGCGCGCTACAGCAGGATACCCCTTACTTTGAAGCTTGATATGAGTCTTTCCAAACCACATTAAAATGCATAGTATTATGGCATCTGCAACTTCACTTAGGTCTACTTGGATCTCCATTTCCATTGTTGAGGTACCCAACGTAAACAGCAATGCACAGGAGTTGTTCAAAGTCCCTTAGCCATGCATTTGCATTGCAGATTTTCTGAGGAAAGCAGAAAAGAGACGACCGCTTTCTGCCAAATGACTTTCACTTCAACACGTGACGGTGTGACTTAATCCTGGGGCCATGAGGCGTCTGTGCCAACGTCCAGTATGAGGGGGATCTAGGGACTAAGGAGAGGGCTGTAGCAGAGGGGGCTCAGCAAGATGATAACACACCATCTCTCTGTCATGCACACACACAGCCACATACACCAGCAGACAAACCCACACTAGAATATTCTACACACATCACCGGGCCACAATGGAGATCAGAATCCCAAAAATAAGTGCCGCCTCCCCCGACCCATCCAACAGCCTTGAACCTTGTTGACCCTTGAGCGCTTCACCACTTGCTCCTACTGGTTCTACATAATCCCATAACAGAAGGCATGAGAACACCTCAGGTCACGTGACCCTGGCTGATGCAACATCACTTCCCCTCTGGGGACCATATAAATATACCTCGTTTTAAGCTTTTTAATGTGTACAGGTCTGTACAAGATGTCCTATCAAGCACAAAACAATGTGAATGACAGGAAAAGAGAGGGAATGACAGAATGAGAGACCAAGGGAGAGAAAGACACATCCTGGTACGGGCCAGGGGTGATGTGCCCTTTCTTCTGAGCACAAATATCAGAAAAACCAACCCCCCCTCCCCACCCTCCCTGGATGCTTCCTGAGCAGGTGAGAGAGACAGAGAGAGAGAGACAAAGATGGATGTCCAAGGGAGAAGAAAAGGTCAACATCTCGCCTGTTGAACCACTCCAGACGCATCACCTGCTGCTCGGCATCGTGCGGGAAATGCAACTCAGCTGGGGGTGGGGGGGTGCCGTCACGAGCAGCCAACCACGCGAGCAGCCTCGGAGGTCAAGGAGGTTCAGTGTGCACCCACCTGCCGGCCCAGCGCTACAGAAGCTAAAGGCTAATCAGCTGGCCGCACTTGTTGATGACTGGCGATAATTATGCTGCCATCTGGTTCGGGCAGCTTCTGGCTGGGCGTCGCCTGCACGATGTGCGCGGGGCTCCAGTGAGCCGGCGGCCTTCGGTGCCAGAGGGGGGTGCTGCTGGGTCACGAGCACGCTAAGGCCACGTGAATCACGATGGTAAGCAATGACCTGCACAAAAAGCTCCATTTGCATGCATGCGTTAGAGCTAAGGATGCGTTTGCTCATCTCACATTCAAGACCTGTCTTATTGCAGCCCTCTGTTTTTATATGTGTGTGTGTGCATGGTGCTCACATCACCAAAGCCGCGTGGGGCTGAGCTGAATACAGGCTATCATTATCACACAGCGCTGCTGGATATTCACTATTATTAGCACTATGGACAAATGCGTGTCAAATAGTTTTTTGGTAACACTTCACTTGATGGGGCACAAATAATATACTATTACCTATGTATTAAACTAAGCCTTAGTTACATACTGATCTCGTATTTGTTCATCATTAATGAATCCTGATGCATCTTTCATCCCAAGCAGTTACTATATTTATTACTATATCTGTTAATTCTGTAAACCCTCGTGAAATACTGAAGGAACAAGTCATGAATATCACAAGTGAAATACTGATCTCATGTTTGTTTGTCATTAATGAACTGCGATGCAACTTATCTCAAGTAGCGTCTATATTTGTTCATGATTTGTATTTTAGTACTAACTGAGTTATTACTAAGCATGTGTGCCTCGTCAAGTAAAGCGTTACCTATTTTATCGTATTAAGTATTCCTGTTCCTCCAGGACGGCCTTGTACTGGAGAAACAAACTCACAGGAAACCCTGCGCTCACAGTTAACACCCGTACTTAAGTGTTCCCTCAAAGCCACTGACTCAACTCTGACACGGACACTGTGTTAACACGCACCGACTGCCGCAAGCATAACGAGAATTCAAGGGAAGGCATCTGGCTCAGCAGAGTGGATTACACCGACGAGAAGAACCAGAATGCACCCCCCCAAGCACCCCCCCCATCCCTCACTTGTGATCCTCTTATTCCTGCACTGACAGGAAATGTTTGAGAAAGCAAGAGAAGAAACGTGTTAGGAAGAGGCTGAAGTCAGTGCTGTGAACTGGATGATGTGCATGATGGAAAAAAGGGACAAGGGAGGAACAGAGCTGTTTCGAGGTCTCGTCTGCACCAAATAATCGCTCCCATTTATAAATGCATCACCCTGACACATTTGTAGATTAATTCATTGCTTAAAAAAGACTTTTTAGGACTGTGCACGAAAGGCTGATTGTCTCCCTCTAGAGGCCAAGAAAGTAGGTAGCAGCCAAAATTTCTTATGCATTACTGCCACCTTGTGGCACATGCACAAAATCAGTCACCTGTTTACCCTCCAGGCTTTATTTTATGATGGATGAGTGCTATTCCTACAGGCACATTTTTATCTTCAAAAGAATCTTTCTTGTTTCACAAAACACCTGTCTGTTCAGGTGCATCATCCCTTCTCAGTAATCTGGGGCCAAATGGGTATTGAGCGATCTGGCACAGAAATGCGGCACTATTTTGTAGGGCTCGTTTGGCTTTTGGATACATGTGGGAGCTTGCATCAATGATGGCATTGATAAATGGCCAGCACGGGAAGAAATGGGCCAAAGCTACCATAACTGACAACGGTTTGTGAAGATCTCGTTCTTTGGAATAGCGAAGGGATGCATGAGATATAGGGACTGGGCCTTCTGAGAGAAAGGAGATGGAGAGAGGTGCGTCCACAAGTGTTTAAGGACTTGGACATACGTACAAGAAAGTGGCAGGTCCAAGTGCCAGAGGATCGCAGCTGAAATACCCTCAAGGAAGGCAGTTAGCCTCACCGTACACAAAAGTCTCCTCAGGTATAATAATCATCACTGAGGTTTATGTTTGATTTGAGATTTCTGCAGGGTGGCGGGGGGGGGGCGGGTGTCAAAATAGTGACTTTACTGCCAGACTATATGACTGGATGGTAGCAAAAAAAATTTGGGGGGTTCAAATGCATTACTTCACTACGTAGCTGTGTGCGGTAGCACATCCTCCACGCCTGCCTACGGCGTCATCACAGGGGCATGGCTACCCTGGCAGATTCACGGGGCCCAGCACTTAACAGGGGCCCTTGAATACATAAAACTATACATAAACTTGGGCAGGGGCCTCAAGCTGACATTTTGTTCAGGGGCCCGGAATTTCTAGGTACACGCCTGCCTACCTCCAGTGGCCTTTGCAGGTAATACGGGACACAGGTCTCCTCTCAGTGGAGCCACATGCAGAGAAAATCATAAACACAAAACCCCCACACCTGCCCTGACACCTACTGAACAGAATCAGCGCTGACGGGCAGATGAAGACCCTCACGTTTCCTACACACGTACTCAGGAGCGCACATAATTACTGGTAACGTGTTCTGGAGCAGAGCCCCGGGTTGGCTCCCAGACCCTCTCCCGCTCTCCCCAGGCCGGGGGCGGGGGCTTCTGTCAGCATGATATAGCCATTATTACTGGCTACACTGAACACGAAGTCCTGGAGGACTGCGTTAGAGCCGCCGCACATACATGAATCAAGCATCATTTAAAAGATACCAAAATGAGGCGACAGCAGCAAATTAGCAAGAGGGTTTTAAACCGAGTAAAGATGGCGTGAACAAGCTGCAGGGATACGGGAACCGCATGGGACCGATGGGAGAAGGCGAAGGTGTACCAAGCGGCGCTCCTCAGGCGGCCGACGGTACCCCACCCCCCCTCTTCCGTGTCCCCTGCAGCTCCCTCTGCTCCATTAAGCTGCATTTTCAAAGCACTGGGGGGGGAGAGACAGTGACAAGCACCAAAGCTAATTTGAGGCCTTCATTTCCGCCAGCTCCCCCCCCCAGCTGACAAGGCAGCTAATTATGCCCCAGGTCCCAGGATGAAAGCGGCGGGCGGAGCTGAGGACAGCAGATCGTCAGCGAGCTGGAAGGAGCGTGTAGCTGTCACAGGGAACTGCGGTGGGGGGCGGGGCCACCATCTGTCTCACAAGGGACAGTCAAGTGGCCGTGATAGTGCGCGTTTATTTATTCCACCTGTTCCTCATTCCCTCCAAAAGCAGTCGCATGTTCTGCTTTTGTTTACGCCTGAGCCAGCTGTCAGAACAACATGCAAAATATCTGTGTTTATTTTGTACAGCTGCTTTGTTTTTTCGTCCATTCTTGGTCTTTTTTTTCCTATATGTGAAGCACTTTGAGCTGCATCTCAAGTATGAAGGCTGCTATATAAATAAAGAATTTTTTTCTCACTCTTTGTTATGGTATTTCTTTGTGTATCTGGACAGTCTTTGTTGCTTTGTTGTCCTGCCTGCCCCCCTGAAAAAAGAGAATCTAAAATAAAACCCATCTCATATGGTTGTTTGCCCAGCTGCCAACGCTTACCCAGCTACATGGGGCTGATATCTGCACGCTGCACATGCTGCGGTCATCTGGGGTAACCAAACACGATTTTGAAGCCCTTCTGCACCCACCCGCAGTTCCACTTCATTAAATCGCTTGTGATTTTCTCATTTAAACATGCATTCCTAAAATTCTTTGTCGATTCTAATTAGGTCAGCCTAATTAGTATTTCTACTTCAGATGATAGGTGGTGTCTGGACTAAAGCCAATCTGGGGAGTCTGGAACAACCTGTGTCGAAGGAAATAAGCTTCCAAGTTGTACTGCGCCTGGTCAACAATTCAGTGATCTCAGGAAGCTTCAGTAGGACCTCACCACATCCAGCTCAGGATCCAAATACCTTTAAGGCAGGTGGAGCAGTATGGTGTCAGTAAGGCTCAAAATGAGTGTGGACCTTATATTTACAGGAATATCTCATTTTACACTAGACAGCCTCACCACTGAACATCTTTTTACCTCCAGCAGGGATAAATCAAGATCTTAACAAAAAGGTTTACCTGCTGTAATAACCTCTTTTCCAGTTGAGAATAGTTTCTTATTTTCATTTTTTCCCTAATAATTCTTACAAAATATTGTCGTTAAAAATAAAAAGTACTACCTATTTTTAAGCACATAAAACAGAAAATATACCTATTTCAGTTATAAACATCCAAATTTCTGTTTTTCAAACCTATTTTATTTTCTAAGGATAAATTCGGGAGATGAATTTGCTGCCTGGTCTAATGTGTTAACAGAACTCTGTGTTACTACATTTATAAACAACACTTTAAAAACAGTTTCTAACTGAAATATTCAACTAGTGCTAACATACAGAAACACATACACATCGGCAGTATAAGAGTATATGCGTGTTCATCTGCGAAACTTTCCATATATAATTAAAAAATCAACTGTGACTTACATGCAAAGCAAGCATATAAGAATTATACACATAATATATATATTATGTGTCTTTTCGCACATTTCATTGTAACCGATCTCGAAACCCTGAGACATATTTTTCAGAGGAACATTTTAACCGAATATCGGATAGTTACAGGGGAAAATTGAAAAAATTCCACATATGTGCTAATTGTCGAGCAGCCAGCACGGACCCATCTACAAAACCTCACAGCAAGAAGCGTGGAGACTCCGACACAAGGCGCGCAAAGTTCACAATGCCGCCACCTAGTGATCGTCTGTTGAACTCTTGTGAATCTTAACATTGAAATCACAGTTTATGCTGGTTTTTTGCTGCTCTCACTCTAACAGCTAGAGTGGATGACATCATCGTTC
>JAODKC010000064.1:25455955-25471619 GCA_026777985.1 Mormyrops attenuatus
TGGAGTGTGAAAATGGCCTCCAACATGCAGGTCACACTCACCTTCATCAAAGTGTTCGCCCTCATCCTCATCATTGTCCCTGGCATCATGGCGCTGGCCAGAGGTACGCTCATGCCAGTGAGCGCATGGAGGGCAGTGCATTCTTCTATGGGCCTGTTCTGACAGTCTTGGTAAAATAGGAATTTATCTTCGGTGGTCTGTCTTTCCGCAGAAGAATTTAAGAACTTCGACAATGCCTTTGACTCTGAGTCCTTAACACTGACCAAACTCCCACTTGCATTCTACTCTGGACTTTACGCCTATGCTGGCTGGTGGGTCTCGTCACATCAGATTTGTTTTAACCAAGGAACCTTGGTTTTGGATAAACTGATTTCACTTTTCCCTACAGGTTTTATTTGAACTGTGTCACAGAAGAGATCATTAATCCCAACAGGTACCAAAAGAAGCCTAATTCTAAAATGAAGCATTTCGGGAAGAATCAGATGCACTTTGTGACTAACGCAACCACATGAATGGTGCGTTGTTGTCTGTTAGATGATTCCTGCTGTGATAACTAGCATGGTTTTGTCTGGTTCTTCCTCTTTTTCTGTCTTGTCAGAAACATCCCACTGTCGATCGTTATCTCCATGGTAACAGTAACTGTGTGCTATGTGCTGGTTAATGTGTCATACTACACGGTGATGACCTCAGCTGAGCTACTGGCATCGGATGCTGTAGCTATGGTCAGTACTGCTATACTTAAAACATCATTTATTTTTGCTACAATGATAAACTTAGTCACTGTGAACCTCATTTGCAGGGATGGTCCAACCCCAACCCTGGTCAAAATTTGCACCCACTAAGTTCGCTAATGCCTTGGGGTGGCCCATCCCAATTCACTAAGCGCAATAGGAAATGAAATCATGCATTTGTCTTATTCTTAGTTTCAGTTTTATTGAAAAGCAATGCACCATATAGACCTTTGTGTTTATATTTACAATATAGAAATATACCAATGAATGTGAGAGACTACCAGAGCACATTATGACATATGTGGAGGGTTTTAGGGTCACATGATGATGTACGGTATGCTGCTAGGGATCAGGTCAGTGATACTCTGTTACCTTTTTCAGACGTTTGCCCACCGCACTCTGCAGAGCATTGCATCCATCATCCCCATGCTGGTGGCCATGTCCTGCCTGGGGTCCCTCAATGGGAGTTTCTTTGCAGTATCCCGGTAGATATTTTCCCTGTCAGGACCTGCACTGAGTTACAGCTCTTCTCTCCCATTGGGAGAAGCCTGATGACCTTCCTCTCTGTCTCAGGATGCTGTTTGCAGGAGCCAGGGAAGGCCACTTCCCGGCTTTGCTCTCTATGATTCACATCCGCAGAAAGACACCCCTGCCAGCGGTACTGATGCTGGTAAGCAGTGCTCCATCATCATAGTACACAAATGTGGAAGGCGCCGCGGTACCTTTAGATTTAAAGAAGTACACCCCCAGCTCTGAAGTACAATTGCCTAGTCAGTATCTGCAGAGTACATTGTGAGGATGAAAATGGACACGCACAGGTTTAACGGCCCTGAAATCCCTTGTTTTCCCCTTTTGATCCCTGTCCCCACAGTATCCACTGGTGGTGGTGATGTTGATTAGAGGGAACCTCTTCCAGCTGATCAACTATGCCTCCTTCTCCCGCTGGCTCTTCATTGCCATAACAACCCTGGGATTGCTCATACACCGTTACAGGTTTCCCCTCCACTCCAGACCCTTCAAGGTCAGTGGACTACACAAGTTTACTATTTTTGTTAGTTACCCTTAGTAATTTTGATATGGCTTCATCAGGTTTGCCTTGATTAATAATTAATTACAGCAAGGAAAAAATGGTTTGATTCTTATAAAATGTAATTAGTAAAAAAAATACAACGACCAGGGAACCTGAAACACATTCTTAATGATGATTATTTAATTATCCGTTTTTCTTTTTTTCTACCTTCCCAGGTGCCGGTAGCCATTACTATCAGCTTTACTGCAGTATGTTTTTTCATTGTGGGCCTGTCCCTGTACTCAGACCCCTGGAACACTGGGAGCAGCTGTGCAGTCACACTGTCAGGCGTGCCAGTGTACTACGTTAATGTCCACCAGCAGCGCCTACCTGTCCGTTGGAGGAATGCTTTCCGTGAGTGACGAAAAAACCAACAGTCATGAGAGCTGCAGTATCATAAGGCGCTTTCTCACCGCAGGAACAAGAACCATTTTCAGGAACCAGGAACTTCTGTCTGGTTCCCACTATAGGAACTGGTTGTAGTTTCTTCGAGGTAGTTCCTGAACCTTTTTGTAGTCCCTATTACAGAGTAGGTACTTTACGCTCTACCAGGAACTATGGGGTGGGGCTTATGAAGATAAACTTTGCTGATTGTTGACCACAAGCAATGGTGCTAACTTAAAAGTTATGCCAGAGGGCAGAACAAAAGAGTAGTAGTACAGCTAAAATTGAGCAGATTAAATTATTTTTGTATCTCAATTACATAAAAATCATTAATGAATACCTTTTTTTCTGTATTTCATCGGAAAATTTGATTGATTACCGATATTCTTCAGTCTCATATCATCAGTGCCAGCGCTCATTAGTGAAATAATGTTACATTGTTTTTATTCTGCGGAAAAAGAAAGATTGATCTGCTGGCCAGATTTAATTATGAATTATAAATATGTTCCAGGCTGCATAAAGAAATGAAATGCTCTGGCCTGTTTTGAACCAATACAGAACACGATTTGTCCCATATTTTTGGACCGTGTTATCGATCCCTCCAATAAGTAACAAAACTTTCTGGGTCTCCCATGATTATTTAGCATAACGGTAACAGTTCCTGTTGTGCAGTGGGAAAGCGACACATGAAAAAGGCCAGGAACTATTAAGGCTCTCAGTTAACTATAAACTAGGTTCCTGAACTTCAGTGGTAAAGCACCTGTAATGTGACCATGCAGAAAACAGCACGTGATCTGAGTAGTGGTTCTTTTGCCAGCACAGCCTGTCATTTTTCATAGGCTCATTTCTGGATCTATTTTCATATTGCTGTGTGGTTTGATCATGTTTTTAGTTGCTGACCACAACCTATCCATGTTTTTCCAGAATCATGCACCAGACATCTTCAGATCCTATTGGAGGTGATCCAACAGGAGGTCAAAACATACTGAAGCCCTCAGAGATACTCATCACATCCACTTCCTGTGGAAACCATTAGCTCAATGCTAAAAGTGACATAACAAAACTGTCGATATCGTACATAACTTTAATAGGTGACAGAATATAATATAAAATCTATAATAGGCACTAGGGATGCAATGAAACACGGTATATTGTTGAACCATTCAGTACACTCCCTATGGTTCAATTCGCACAGGTGAACCGTGGTATTGCAATATGCCTGTCATTTTCCTACAATTTCCAAAACTTGCTTATTGCCCTGTAGACTACATGCACGTTGTACATTCAGCACCACAGAACATGTGAAATCTCATCCTCCATGCTAATTACAACCTCCTGTTGCTCAGCGATTGGCTGATGATGCAATCTTGATGATGCTGTTTAACCCTCTGGGGTCTGAGGCCTCTCAGCCACTTTTGGGGTAGTCTGACATGCCTTGACATTTAAAAATATTTCACCCATCTAAAAAACATTTATCCCAAAGTGTTACATGTGCTTTTATTCAGCACAAATTCAGCACCAATAATCTGAGAATGTTATTCTATTCTGTTCTATTTTTTGTTAAAATCAACGTCAAACATATACTTTCCAAAAACCTAAAGTCTGTCATATCCTGCCAGTGGTATAGCCGAGAGTCTTGGCTACACCAAATAAAATTCAAGTTTACCCTAACTGTTGCTGCATGTGTTCACACAAAATCAGCTTACAAATGTTATTTTATTTTTGTTATTATACAATATTGTTTACATTTATCTTAACAGTATAAAAGCTGCCTTATTAGATTATCAATGTATATTCAGCTCAGTAGCGATTCGTTTTATGGATTATAACCATATATTTAGCTCAATGTAACTCGCCACGTCGCCCATTAAGCATAGAATTAAAGAAATTTGTTCCCCTGTCACCGTAATGATTTGGGAAGTTGGAATTGTTCGACTCCACTATTCACGGTTCAGCGGAGTACCCCCAACCCCACCTAGCAGACATACATATGAGGTGATAGAGGTGTGGATTGATTCTGACCGTGTATGGACTAATCATCCTGAGATTCAGATATGTCGTCCATGATTCACCCATAATATTATTGTGCCAAGGTTGAACTGCATAAACATGTTTTTTACCGATCACTTGTATAACTTGTTTCTCACGAGCAACTTGTTTCTAATGAAAGGAGCCAAAATGCTTATCTTGTCCTAAAAATAATTGTCCTGGGATACTTATTCTGTTCAAGGACGCTTGTCTTGTTATTTCCAATTTATGGGATGCTCACTCTGTTCAAGGATGCTTGCTTTGTTTTTCTGAAGGGTTTTCTTGAGAAGAGAACAGGTGGACCAATATGTTTTGTACACCACTGATCGGTGTGTGGGACCCTTATCTCGTCTTCAGGAGAACGGGGAAGCGTTGATCAAGGATACTTGTCTTATTATTATTACCGATCGGTGTGTGGGATGCTTACCTCACCCTCAGGAAGAGGGGAACGCGTTGATTATGGGAACTTGTCTTATTATTTTTGATTGAAACCGCAAGCAGCATTACCCGGACAAAATTGGAAAATTAAGAGCACATTGCCTGAGGGGAGGGGTGAGCCTGGCCGGCTCATCCCCTGCCCGCACACAGCACTAAATTTAGTATAAAGGAAGGAATGTGGGTCTCCTGTCAGGACTGAATCGGGCTCCCCAGTCCCAGGCTCCCCAGAGTGAAGGTGGGTGATGGTGGAACGTCCGAGTGTAAATAGCTTGCAGCATCTTATTGATTAAAGGGATTACTTATCACAGTTTATGATATACATAATACTTTGTATTTTTGGACTAACTATTGTTCATATTTCATATGCAATAGTTTGTAATTGTTTGATTATTATTGCTTATGATATATATATAATATCATTTTGTATCACTTTTAATAAATATTTCTGAGTGAACCTAAGCGTGCCTGTTTGGCCCTTTGAGAGCCCTATATCCCCCTCAAATCATCTTAACACAGTTGTGGAAGAGTCAGACATGTCATTCAGGGAAGAATTTCCAAATGTATTTTCTGGGCGAGGAAGGCTAGAAGGGGACTACACAATCCACATCAGGGAAGATGCCAGACCTCATGCAATCACAAGAGCATGCAGTGTACCAACGGATAGAGGAGCCTACAGAGTGGTGTGTCTCAGCTTCCTTGGATGAACTGGTGGATGTGGACGAGCAAAACCAGAGGGAGTCTGGGAGGTGTGAAAGGGGTCTATGACCCTGGTGACCTCTCCAGAACATGGAGTCTTCCCGATCCTCTCCAATACCATCCCTGAGGCCACCAGTTGCCCTGGGATTTGGTGATGGGGAACCCAAGCAAGGGCCTGTATCCAGACAAATGTGGGCATAATACTGGTGGTTGTGGACCCAGAGAACTGTCCATAGGATCCCATTCTAGATCTTGAAACAGGCCATGCCCTGATGGGCTGAGCAGCGGTGTGCTGCGTGAAGTCAGCGATATGAACAGCTGCGTTGCTGCCAGAAGCTGGTACGTTGAGCAGCGGCGTGCTGCAGGAAACCGGCGGGTTGAGCAGTGACATGCTGCGGGAAGCCGGCGGGTACAGCAGCGGCGTGCTGCGTGAAGTCGGCGAGCTGACAGCGGCATTGGTGTGGGAAGCCAGCGGGCTGAGCTGCAGCATGCTGTGAGAAGCTGGCGGGCTGAGCAGTGACGTTGCTGGGGAAGCCGGAGGGCTGAGCAGTGGCGTTGCTTTGGGAAGCCGGCGGGCTGAGCTGCAGCATGCTGTGGGAAGTCGGAGGGCTGAGCAGTGGCATGATGCGGGAAGCCGGCAGGCTGAGCAGTGGCGTTGCTAGGGAAGCCGGAGGGCTGAGCAGCGGCATGATGCGGAAATCTGACAGACTAAACTGCAGCGTGCTGTGTGATGTCAGCGAGCTGAATAGCAGCGTTGCTGTGGGAAGCCGGCAGACTGAGCAGCAGCATTGCTGGGGAAGCCGGAGGGCTGAGCAGCGGCATGATGCGGGAAGCCGATGGATTGAGCAGTGGCATGCTGTGGGAAGCCGGCGGGCTGAGCTTCAGCATGCTGCAGGAAACCGGAGGGCTGAGCAGCGGCATAATGTGGGAGGTCGGCGGGCTGAGCAGTGGCATTGCTGGGGAAGCTGGAGGGCTGAGCAGTGGCATGATGTGGGAAGCTGGCGGGCTGAGCAGTGGCATGCTTTGAGAAGCTGGCATGCTGAGCAGCGGCATGATGTGGAAATCTGGACTAAACTGCAGTGTGCTGTGTGATGTCCGTGAGCTGAATAGCAGTGCTGCTGTGGGAAGCCGGCGGACTGAGCAGTGGCATGCTGCTTCTCCAACATTATCGTTCAGAGAGGGAAAATTAAATTGAAAATTAACATTATTTTTCTTAATATTATTATTTTTAATTATTAACAATATTAATTAATTATATTGATTAATAATATTAATAATATTATTATCTATTAATGCATTTACAATGCATTTGTGGAACATTCAGTACACCATCCTAATGCATTCATATAACATTCATAAGTAACATGTAAGTAGGCCTATACCTCAACATGCCTTAAAGTTTTCACTGCTTCACTGGTGAAGGTCACTGATATTTGAAAGGTTTGGTAACATATTTCACTTTTCAAAGCTCCAGCAGCAGAAGATTATAATCTGATGTTCCCAAGGTGTTGTGTTGTCTATATATGGAATCGTGCCAGTGTGGGACTGCATGTGTTGAATCATTAACAGACGGTGCATTACGTCTGAACACATAGCCAACTTTTCCACCTGACAGTTAGCAGGGATGCATGCATCTGACATGGGGAATGGTGGGAAGGCAGACAGCGGGCAAGAGAGCCGGTCGGACGATGGTGCTGTGCATCTAAGAAGGAGGATTGGCCTGGTGACCGGCACCTCACTCGTCCTCGGCACAGTGGTGGGCAGCGGCATCTTCATCGCACCTAAGGGGGTGCTGGAGAACAGCGGCAGCGTGGGGGTCTCCCTGCTGGTCTGGGCGCTGTGTGGAGTGCTCTCCCTGGCCGGTAAGAGCACAAATCAGATACAGTAGAGTCTAGCTTATCCTACGTCGGATAATAACGTTGGATAAGCGAAGATGTCGGATAATGGGAGGTGTTAAGACAAAGCCTATTAAACGTCAAACTATGTTATAATTTTACACATTACGAACCTAATAATCATGTTTTAGTGTAGACAGGCGCGCCACTGTACAGTCGGGAGCAACAAAAAATAGACTACGCTCACGCTCACAACTTGCAGTTCTTGTTGCCGATTGATGCGTTTTTTTGTTGTTTTTTTGCGGTGAGACGTCGGATAATACGGAATGTCAGATAAGCGAAGGTCAGATAAGCGAAACTCTGCTGTATTTATATATATATATGATTTTACATCATTGTATATGTGTGTGTGTGTGCATGTGTGTGTGTGTGTGTGGATGTATGTGTGTATACACTACCAGTCAAAAGTTTTTGCACACACATGTTTTTACCGCTTTTCCATTCATTTCATAAACTACTTGAGTAAACAACTATAACTGAAAATGTAATCAAATAAAACAAGTTTCCTCTATAACATGGACAGAGTATGTAACAGTGCATGTCTGACATCGTATTAACTGGTTGTGTAATGATGGTATAGCCAAATTCTAGGCTGTCTTTTAAATTTAAATGCACTACTGAACTGTGTCATCCCATGAAACAGAGCAGTATTTAATGTCCCCTATAGAAAGAATGCCACCACACCTTGTGGTTCTCATGCCCTCCAAGGTGTCCTGTTATATAGAATGAATGGATGAGGTGCAGATGTACAGAGTGGAGTTTTCCACTAAGCTCATAGCAGCCCCGATCAAGTTAGACAGAGTTAATAGCCACCCACTCCTGCTGCAAGCATGTTTTTACATGGATGTGCACACATACCGTGTGCAGAGCACGATCCGATGAATGTGGTAGGTAGGCTCTCAAGTGTCCATTGACCGTGAGATACACACTGAGTCCCTAACAGATCTCACTGCAAGCTTTTGATGAAACTTGACAGCCCTGTGTGTGTGTGTATGTGTATATATATATATACACATATATACACACAGGTATTATATATATATGCTCTACCACCAGTTAATAATGAAATAAAATTAAAAACAAAAATAGCTAGGGGATCCCATGTAAATCTTTGAAAACCACTTGGCACATCTCCTTCATTAAGTCAACTATTTAACTTGGGGTACTATAGATTGGTTTTGAATGTAAATGTTGGTCCAGAGCCAAATCTAATTTGTATCTTAGTTTAGTGAGCACCTAAAATGCTTACAATCATTCCTGTTATAAAAGCTGACTTATTCCTATAGGCAGGTTATTTGTTGAGCCAATTGTCATTTTGTATAGTTAACAGGATTTTGTTCTGTTCAAATACACAATAAAGTTCTTATCTCTCTAAGTGTCTGTCCATGTCTCCAGGTGCCCTGTGTTTTGCAGAGCTGGGGACCACCTTCAAGAAGTCTGGAGGACAATATGTATACCTGCAGGAGACTTTGGGCCCTCTGCCTGCATTCCTCTGCTCTTGGGTTGAATTCATTGTAATCAGGTCAGCTACTGGCAAGCTAATAAAATATATGAAACATCTCTGTGTATGTGATTAACATTTAGAGCTTCTAAGGCAGGGGTCACCAACTGGTGGGCTCCGGTCCGGGTCCGGACCGCAAAGTGTTAGCGGAGCGGAGCGGGAGCAAGCGCGGAGTGTCATATTTGAAAAAAACTGAAGCGTCACCCACTCACATTTAAAAATAAATAATTCCTGCTTGAATGTGGATTTGGCTAGATAGATATTTGGATCGTAGACTCATTCCTGAACCAGCTCAATTAGCTCCTTTCAATGCGGAGGAACAGCAGCTCTACTTTTATCTCCTCCGGCATGTTTCAACTCCTCACCCCACCTCTAAGGCCGAACCCAGACACCCTGGGAAGGAAACTCTTTGCTTACTTACTGCTGGGAATGCCAACCAAACTCTCACTCCGTTTATACAAGGACATGATGGCCTGCAACAATGGACCCCGTACCCCCAAACAACAGCACAGTGTCCCATTACTGCTGATGCTACACCAATTCAGTTGTCGATCTCCTCCTCCCTTCTTCCCTTACTCATAAATAAGACCTGGCAATACTTAAACTCCTAAAAGTTATGAACAGAATTGGTGACAAAGGGCAGCCTTGGCGGAGTCCAACACCCACCTGAAACGAGTCCGACTTACTGCTGGCAGTGCAAATCAAACGTTCGCTCTTACTATACAGAGACTTGATGGGCTGCAGTAATGGACACATTATTCCATATTTCAGAAGCACCCCCCACAGGAACCTCCAAGGGACACGATCGTATGCCTCTTCCAAGTCACCATACGCATGTAGATGGCTTGGGCAAACTCCCATGACCCCTTCTGTATCCTTGTGAGAGTAAAGAGCTGGTTCAGTATTCTGCGATCAGGATGGAATCCTCATTGTTCCTCCTGTACCCAAGGTTTAACCAACGGGCTGACCGTCCACTGCAGTATCCCAATATAGACCTTCCTATGGAGACTGAGGTTTATGATTCCCCTGAAGTTGAAACATATCCTCAGTTTCCCTTTCTTAAAGAATGGGACCACTACCTCAGTCTACCAATCCAAAGGCACTATCCCCAACCTCCAAATAATGTTGAAGAGCTGTGTCAGCCAAGATAGTCCAACAACATCAAGAGCTTTCAGGAATCTCATCCACTCCAGAGCCTTATCACCGAAGAGTTTTTCAGTACTTCATTAACCTCAGTCCTAGAGATGGGTAAGTCCCCCTCTGAGTCTTCCAACTCTACTTCCTCCAAGGAAGGTGTGGCGAGTAGAAGAAGACAGGAGGTAGCTGCTTAGTCCGTGCAAGGGATGAAGCACTCTTTTTATAAGCCAAGAACAGGGGAGAAAAAGAACGGAAGATCCGGTTGCCACCGAGATATCCAAAAAAACGGAAGTCTAACAGACCTTCAGAATAAGAGCACATCTGCCCTGAGAATTCTGATCGATAAGAACCCACTACACAGGCCCCCTCAGAATTCACAGAGGCAGAGGACTCCACTTCTTAGGGGGTCTGATCACCCGCCCGGACCTGCTCACAGGATCGCCCACCGGAGCAGGCACAACCGAGGCCGGTGCCGGCGACGGGAGTGGACAGCGCGGGCGACCCCTATGAGGAAACTGGTCGAGTGGCACTGGGGCATCCAAATCCAAATGGGCTGGCTTCAAACAGTCCACAGAAACGCGGTCGGCCCTACCACCCATGTCCAGAACAAAAAACTTGTCCCCAGGCTGCAGCACACGAAAAGGCCCATCATGGGGGGGTGCAAAGGATTGCGATGAGCATTATGCAGAACGAAAACAAAACGGGCATCCGCCAGATTTGGGAGAACATGAGATCGCGGGAAAGCATGATGCGATGTGGGAGTTGGACGGAAAGTGGCCGCAGTGTCCCGAAATGCTGAGCACTGCTGTGAGGCCGACCAAGGAACCGATGCATCTGGTAGAAAATCACCAGGTACCCGCAAGGGCTGTCCGTACACCAACTCAGCAGAGGAAGTCTGCAGGTCGGCCTTCGGAGCGGTCCGCAAACCCAGCAAAACCCACGGCAACCTGTCAGCCCAAGAAGCACCCTGAAGAGACGCACGAAGGGCAGTCTTCAAACAACGATGAAAGCGCTCGCACAACCCATTAGCTTGCGGGTGATAAGCAGTGGCGCGGTGTAGAGTGATCCCTAGTTCACGGACAATTGCACCCCACAATTCAGATGTGAACTGCGGACCACGATCAGATGACAAGTCGGCAGGGACACCAAAACAAGAAACCCAGGAGCTGATGAAAGCCTGAGCCACATCTGCCGTCGCCATGGAGGCTAATGGCACCACCTCCGGCCAGCGGGTTGTTCGGTAAATGACTGTCAACAGGTGCATGTCATCGTGGGATGGTGGCAACGGACCAACCAAATACACGTGGACATGATCAAATCGACGCACCGGGATTGCAAAGTGAGCCAGGGGAGCCTTGGTATGCAGCTGGATCTTAGAGCACTGACACGCAAGGCAAGAAGCGGCCCAGTCACGTATGTCCTTTTTCAGACCACGCCAAACAAACTTAGCTGAAAGCAGCTTTTGTGATGCCTTGCGGCCGGGATGGGAAAGGCTATGGACAGCATCGAACACCCGACGCCGCCAGACACGCGGCACAACGGGCCGCGCAGTTCCTGTCGAGACATCACAAAGCAGTGAGGCGTCACCAAAGGGCACATCCTGGAGCTGCAGACCAGTGTCAGCAGACCACAACCCCTGAACCTCACCGCCAGCTGCCTGGTCTGCTGCCATTAGTGCATAATCCACACCAAGGTGGACAGAACCAACCACGGACCGTGAAAGGAAATCAGCCACCACATTGTGCTTGCCAGCGACATGATGGATGTCTGTGGTGAACTCGGAAATGAACGCCAGCTGACGCTGCTGACGTGTAGACCAAGGGTCCGAAATTTTGCCCATTGCAGCCACCAATGGCTTGTGATCCACAAAAGCAGTGAATGGGCGCCCTTCTAACAGGAAGCGGAAATGGCGCACAGCTAAGTACAGACCAAAGAGCTCCCGGTCAAAAGCACTGTACTTGCGCTCATTCGGGCGCAACTGGCGACTGAAAAAGGCCAGCGGCTGCCATTCCCCATTAACCAATTGCCCATGTACAGCGCCCACAGCAACATAGGAAGCATCTGTAGTGACGGCGATGGGAGCATCCGGCAAGGGGTGAGCGAGCAACGTAGCATCCACTAAGGCCTGTTTAGCATTACGGAATGCTTGACAACGCTCAGTAGTCCACTCAATCAACGCCTTAGAAGCAACACCCTTAAGTACAGAGTATAGGGGACACATAATGCGGGCAGCCCCAGGGATGAAACGATGGTAGAAGTTAACCATTCCCAGAAACTCTTGCAAAGATTTGACTGTGACAGGCCGTGGGAAATCCCGAACCGCAGCAATTTTCTCAGGGAGAGGCACCGCCCCCTCATAGGTAATGCAGTGGCCAAGAAAATCAACAGAATGGACACCAAACTGACACTTAGTAACATTCACAATTAAACCGTGAGCACTGATACGTGCAAACAATGCCCAAAGATGAGTCAAATGCTCGTCCAAACTGCTGCTGGCAACTAAAACATTGTCTACATAAACTAACAAGAAAGGCATGTCCCGCACAACGCTGTCCATCAAACGCTGAAAAGGTTGAGCTGCATTCTTGAGCCCAAAAGGCATTCTAAGAAACTCGAACAAACCAAAAGGTGTAACAACGGCGGTCTTAGGGACGTCCTGGGGGTGTACCGGAACCTGATGATAGCCCCTAACGAGGTCCACCTTACAGAAAATGAAAGAGCCTGCCAAGCGGGCAGAGAAATCCTGGATGTGTGGAATAGGGTACCGGTCAGGGGTAGTGGCATCATTAAGGCATCTATAGTCCCCACAGGGGCGCCAGCCACCCCCAGGCTTGGGCACCATATGAAGAGGAGAAGACCAAGGGCTGTCAGACCGCTGAACAATCCCCAAACGCTCCAATGTGGCAAACTCCTCTTTAGCGATAGCCAGCTTCTCAGGGTCTAGGCGTCTAGTTTTGGCATGCACTGGCGGGCCTGCTGTGGTTATGTGGTGCTCCACACCATGTTTCGCCGAGGATGCGGAGAAGGTGGGTGTGGTGAGGGTGGGAAACTCTGCCAGGAGGCGCTGGGAAACATCAGCTGAAGCCGAAACACCAGACAGATTGGAAGGGCCAGCCCCGCTGAGCGAACATGGAAAAGAACAGAAATTCTCTGCGTTTATCAGCCGCTTATTTTTAACATCCACCAGCAAGTTGTTGGCACACAAAAAGTCAGCCCCCAACAATGGGGTGGAAACACCAACACAAAAACCCACTGGAAATGCTGTCCATGAAAACAGAGGTCCAGTGACCGATCGCCAAAAGTCCCAATCAAACTGCCATTAGCAGCCTCTAGGGGGAGACCACGCACTCCTGACTGCTTGTGTAACTGTGAGGCAGGAAGGACGTTCACCAAAGCACCCGTGTCACACAGAAAACGCCGGCCGGAAACGGAGTCTTCGATAAATAGCAGACTGCTTTGCTGTCCGGCGCCCAGTGCAGCTACAGGGCGCCGGTCCTGATGTTTCCCGGCGGTTTGAAGGGGCAGGGCGGGATGCACTTCTTAGCACGCACACCGAAACGGGCATGGTAGAAACAGTGACCGGGCTTAGAGTCACGCTGAGCCGCAGCAACGACACCAGGGGCAGGAAAAGTGAAATCAGCAGGTCCTCCGCTGTCCAGCACGGCGCAGGACTGCCGACCGGCAATGTAAACTCTGTCCGCTTCTCTCGCCAACTCACGGAAATCTGTAAGCGTGGAGCTCTCTAGAGCCAAGCGAACAGGAGCCGGCATCCGCTGCATAAACAGTTTGCGGAAAATAAAACAGGGCTGATGTCTGCCCAGCAAAAACAGCATGTGGTCTATCAGCTCGGATGGTTTCTGGTCTCCCAAGGAGGGCAAAGCGAGAAGCCGACGTGCCCGCTCCGGCTCTGACAGTTCGAAGGTTGCGAGCAGCAACAATTTAAAAGCTTCATACTTGCCGTCCGCTGGGGGATCCTGCAGAAAGCTCACCACACTCGATGCTGTGGCATTGTCTAGCGTGGCAACAACATAATAGTATTTTGTGTCGTCCTGCGTGATGCCCCGGACGGCGAAATGAGCTTCAGCCTGTGCGAACCACACAGTGGCATTGTCACGCCAGAAGTCCGGCAGCTTTAAAGCCACAGCGTTAGCTGTCATGCTGAGGGAAATCTCGACACGTACGAGGAGACGTCGGGGTCACCAATGTGGCGAGTAGAAGAAGACAGGAGGTAGCTGCTTAGTCCGTGCAAGGGATGAAGCACTCTTTTTATAAGCCAAGAACAGGGGAGAAAAAGAACGGAAGATCCGCCGAGATATCCAAAAAACCGGAAGTCTAACAAACCTTCAGAATAAGAGCACATCTGCCCTGAGAATTCTGATTGATAAGAACCCACTACAAAGGTGTATCAGTGGGATTCAGGCGGCCTTCGAAATACTTCTTTCACCGCCTGACTATATCCCCATTTGAGGTCATCAGTTCTCTATCTCTACTATAAACAGCATGGATAAAGCCCTGCATCCCCCACCTGAGTTGTCTAATGGTTTGAGAGAATCTTTTCGAGGTCAACCAGAAGTCATTTTCCATTACCTCACCAAACTCCTCCCACACTCTAGTTTTTGCTTGGTTCTATGTAAGTATATCCAAGGTGTCCAGGTGAGGGTTCAAGTGGTGTAGTGTCAACTTGGGATCAGCTCAGGATCAGCTCGGAAGAGAGAAGATGGAGAACAGAGTTATTGCCCTACACCTAACCTCTGGCAGTACTACAGTAACTATGGCAGCCTGGCTAAAAGAGAGACCTGGAAGGAAGCACAGACATGAGGGTTTCCAGGGGATTTGGCGTCAAGCCAAACTACATCATCAGCTTAAGTGATCGGCGAGAGTGGCAGGACGACAGCACCAATCCGCCTTTCACCTTTAATCTCAAATGACCATGAACCTCAGATTTCCCATTCACCTTAGAAAAGGGAATTTTACTATCCAAAAGACTGGCTAAAGAGGTAAGTATTAAGCCTTGACTTAAAGGCAGAGATTATGTCTGAGTTCCGAACACTAATAGGAAGTTTATTCCATAACTGTAGTGCTTTATGAGCAAATGCTTCCCCCACTATTGGATCCTACTAACTACCAGGTGGTGATCAGTTGACAGCTCACCTCCTTTCTTCACCCAAGTGTACAAAACATGTGGACACAAATCTGAAGATACTACAAAATCAATCATCGAACTACGGCCTAGAGTGCTCTGGTCCCAGGTGCACTTATGAACACCCTATTGTTCGAACATTGCGTTAGTTATGGACAAACTGTGGTTAGCATATCAGGATAGGATATCAGTAAGTTGGGGATAATATTCAGGATTGATGTTGTGATAAGGTGTCCATGACAGTTTGTCGCAGTGGTGGTAGAAAGGCTTTCAAACACAAGGCTGGGAGATATCTCACCCAGGAGAAATCTTTGGGGCTAAGGATTGGCCTTGGCTCTGCGGGTTAGTAGAGTATGCCTGGAAGGTCGTTGGTTCAAATCCTCTGGCCAGCAGAGTAGTCATATCAACATTGGACACTTGAGCAAATGGCTGACTATGTTTTGCTGTCACCTGTATATATCTGAGTGTATCTCACAGGAGAGTAAGACAGGATATATGAAGATTGACATTTTGTTGTGCTTCCTACCTGTACAATGACAATAAAGGTCTTCTGTCTCAGACCAGCTGTAGCCTCCACGGTGGCCCTGGCCTTTGGCCGCTACGTGATAGAGCCCTTCTTTGCCCCCTGTGCTGCACCCGGGATGG
>JAODKC010000064.1:25474833-25492622 GCA_026777985.1 Mormyrops attenuatus
TGCCGGTAGCCATTACTATCAGCTTTACTGCAGTATGTTTTTTCATTGTGGGCCTGTCCCTGTACTCAGACCCCTGGGACACTGGGAGCAGCTGTGCAGTCACACTGTCAGGCGTGCCAGTGTACTAGGGATGTGCGGTATACCGGTACTGTGAAAATACTGGTATTTATTATTTTTCAAACGGTACAATATCAAAAGTTTGCTCAGTTCGGTATTTCATCCGCTGTTCCGATTTTCACCACTATGCGGCAGTGTTGCGCAAACTGGCGTAAAACCGGCAAGCGTGATAACAGACAAATGGCGATGGATCACACAGATGAAACGCGCTTGACACATTAGTTTTCCTGTCCAAAAATCTGCAGCTATCAAAGGAGCTAGCAAAAAAATAAAGACTGCAAAGATATGTAGATGTGAACCCATTTTATTGTCCCAAAATCACAATCCAACCTGTATCCTCTACTCTGTAACGTTTTTTGTTGTTGTTGCATTCTGGTTGCATTCACATTTTCTTTGTGATAAAGACTGAAAAGATATTAAAGAGATTACTTTATTTTAATTAGATCTCTTCAATTTTGTTTCTTCTAAAATCAAAATTGTACTTTTTTATTTTTTTGTAACAATTTCTTTGCACAGTTGTTCATAGTTTCAAGCACTGTGTTTAATAAAACGGTTTTCAATTCACCTATATTTGCCTGTTTCCTTTTTTTTACCTATGGTATCGATTTAGTATCGATACCAAGGTATTAGATCCTAGTATCATACCGAAGTCAAAATTGTGGTATCGAGCCATCCCTACAGTGTACTACCTTATTGTGCACCAGCAGCACCTACCTGTCCGCTGGAGGAATGCTTTCCGTGAGTGATGCAAAGGCCAAACAGTCACGAGAGCTGCAGAATCATGCGACCAGGCAGATAACAGCACTTAATCTGTGTGGTGGCTTCTTCACGATCATTTTTCATGGGCTCATTTCTGCAACTATTTTTAAAATATTACTGTGTGGTTTGATCGTGTTTTTAGTTGCTGACCACAACCTGTCCATGTTTTTCCAGAATCATGCACCAAGCATCTTCAGATCCTAATGGAGGTAATTCAGGAGGAAGTCAAAACGTACTGAAGCCCTCAGAGATACTCGTAACTGACTGTGGAGACATTTAGCTCAATGATAAAAGTGACATATTATAGGGCGAGTACATAACTTTAATAAAGACGTTATTGTGAAGTTTCTACAAGAGACACCATGTTCATTGCTGTCAATTTCACAATAAGTGTTGTTTGTAAAACTGTTAATGTTAAATAGCGTTCAGCGTCCTCATAACTTCGAATATACATTATCTGTGATGCTGGTGCTACAGTCTGTCAGCATAGGCAGGGAGCAGCCTGGATGGACCACACACACTTCAGGCATTTTAGAGATATGCGTTTAACTGCATGGCTTTGCAGTGGACGAGGAAAGTAACCTGGGCAGAACATGCAAACTCAGAACTGGAACAAGGATTCGAACCCCCAAACTGGGAGACACGAGGCAACGGTGTCGCCCAGTCATTAATCATAATTACAAATTATGCCATCACTTGTCATAATCTGTTCCTACAAACTTCATCCATGAATGTATTAACTAAGCATATAATACAGTACAAATTCTGGGACTCTGCCTGTGTTGTACAATAATACCCAGCAGTATATCACAATTTCCATTTAATAATATGCAACATAACTCAGGATTAAATTACCCTTTTAATGGAAACACTGTAACATGGGGAAAAATATGTACAATTGGAAAGATAAATTGCAGTGCTGATAAAGCAAAGATTTTCCATCAATAAGTGAAGGCCTGGGCTGATGACGTAGGCTGACAAAAAGTCCAGCTGGAATCCCTTAACAGGTTTTCCCATAAATGACATATTGGAGACTTCCATTCCAGAGAGAAGCACAAACAGAATTCTTTGCAAATGATAAAAATGAAAACCTTGTTATGAATGCATAACAGTGCAGTTCTTATGAAATGTCAACTTCAGTGATAGTGTTCAGTGTAACATACAGGTGTTCCTGCACCAGAAGACTGCTTCTGCCTTTCAGCACATTTCCAATGTGACCACTGATTCGTGCACAGCCTACTTTACAAAAATTACGTCTTGGTGTTCATATCCACATAGATATTCCACAAGATTCATGGTTTAGGTCTCCATGCGAGTTGGACTGCTTTCCTAGAACTTGCTTACAGCTCTGAGGCACTGAGGAGCAGGTTGAAAATAGCACAATCCAGGAAACAAAGACCAGGGTCACTGGGAACACACAAAGAAACACTCCACTTGAAGTATTTTGCCCAGAAACCCTGTTCACACAAAGCAATTAAAGGGTATTAAAGCAAAACCTCCTCTACTTATGGCAGTAATATTAGAATTTAAGTACAGATGAAGTAATACATTTCTTAAAAAGCCACATAAAGATGGACATACAAGAAACTGTAGCCATTTAAAATGGGTTGTAAGGAGTCACTTGTCTTTATCTAAAACCTTTAAAGCAGAGCCCAGATCACTACCTATGCACTCTTTAAATATCCTTTGCCGTTTCTTATTGTGGTGTAATATTTATACATATAGAGAATATGAAAAACTCCTAACAGTTCAACAAATGGAAGTTACCCAGGATTTCTGTGTCCCAAGCATAGTAGTGTCTTATTAGAGTTGATGTAAAAATTTAAACTTTGAAATATGTAAATAAAATATACAGATTGTGCAAATAAAGATCTATTATATTTACATGTGTCAACAGAAGACAAGCAAACAAATAAAAACAAGGAAACTATTCTAAAGACATCTTTCTAAAGACAGAACCAAGAGGCAGTGAAATGTACCTTTCCTGTGGCATGAAAAGAAAACGCAATTTAAGGACAACCCTCCCACAGACTACAAGGGGCGCTTTAGTTCACTTAAGATCAGGAATGATTTGGGACCAGCTGATATTAGCAATCCCCAAGTCTTCACTATCCAGCCCAGGGAAGTCAATGTCCACCAGGATTTTGCTCAGGCTGTCGTTTGTGGTGTCCAGAACCAGGCCCTCAGTGAAGGAACGGTTGGCTGGGGCAGGACCGGTACCTGGCGTCTGGGGCTTGGGGGAGGTAGGAGAGTCAGGCATGGTGTTCAGGAGATCATAAGGGCCACTATAAAATGACAGTTCCTTGAAGGCTGCACTTGATGTGTTGAAAGGGTCACGGCTGGACCGTCGTGGTGTGATGGCCGCCTGAATGGGGCTGACGTCTGGCAGGCTATGGTCTTCGGAGCCTAGGGGCATGGCCTTTCTGGGACTGGGAGGGGTAGGGAGAGGCTTGCTGGGGGTGGAGGATGCCGGGTGGGTACCCTTGACCGGAGTCTTATAGGTGCACTCTTTGCCCGGGCTGTCTAGTTCTGGGTGTGGCTCGTCCTTGATGTCGTGGAAGCCGGAAAGGTCCGAGGCCAGGCCAGAGTCAAAGAAAGTGCTGTCAGGAAATAGAACAAGGGGCTCTTCGCTGGAAGCCAGGACCAGGCGCTGCTTGCGGCGGGAACTGCTTGCTTCTCTCTTGGGGTGGGACACTTGTTCCCCTGGAGTCTGGAAGCAAAAGGGGCATACATGAAAGAAAAGCTGGCCTTTTCGTAAGACTAACCACAACAAAATCAGATTATTAATTCCATGGCTCGGCCTTACCTTGGGGGCAATGCGAAGTCTCTTGCCTCCACCAGGGGCTGAGATGCAGTTCTGCTGAATGGCTGTAGGGGGCAAGTGTATGGGTGACAGGAAGAGAGATGAGGCAAGAGGGAGCTGGACAGGGACCAGGAGGGAGTTTGTGCGAGGCAGAAGAGGCTTCATCTTCCTCTCTGAGAATAAGGAACCGGGGAAAAATAAGAAGACACATCAGAGGATTAATGGAAAAAGAAAAACACTACAAATAAAAGATAAATCTATGAGCAGGATACGACCTAGAGCTTTTACAGTGGTCACAGTCATTTTTGCTACTCACCAAAGCCACCGGCAGCTGGCACTTTCTTAACTTCAGCAGTAATTTGCTTCTTTTGCTGTGGGAAGAGATCACATTCTTATCCAGAGGGATTACATGGTTCATGTTCCCTGCCCATATGGCAACGACATCAATAGCTGGTGACAACAGCCTGACTTAGGCCTGCTTAGAAGTAACAGGTTACTTAAATCAACTGCATGGTAGCAAAATCAATCGTGACTGCTGATGTCCGAATACTCCTTCCTGTCGCTACTTTCTATTAGTGCCACAAGAGAACTTTCAGACACAGAAGGTATGAGGTCAGCGCTGGACGCCTGCTCCACAGAAGTGCTGGAATAAGCCTTACTTGTTGCTCAGAGACTTGTGGTGTGAGTGGGAGAGGTGATACTGCTGAGTCCACTGCCATCTACAGGGGGAAGCAGGAAATAAACAGAATAATAGACTGACAAATCATTTATGTAACATGTCTGGTACAGTATAGGATGCACATGGTGGCTGTGTGGAGCATGGACTTGTAACCTGAGAGCTGCTGATTCAAGTTGCAATAGGGGCCCTGTGATCAAGGTGCTTAACTCTAATAAATCATCTAATAAATCAGCTGTATAAATCTGTATTTAAGTTGATCTGAACAAAAGCACTGAATGAACAGATATCACAAAATCGGTTTTTATACAAGAACAATAGTAATATGCTTGTTCGATATCGTAAAGGCACTCTGAATGTCACGGCATCAAGTTGACCATATGGCTGCACAGTAACACTTACCCTATAGACCTGATCCAACGTCAGGCGCCGATTAGCCTCGGGACGAATGGTCCAGTATGATATCTTGCCATCGTTAGTGGTCTCACGGATGAACATATCATGCAGGGAAAGATTGTGGCGGATGGAATTCTGCGTGTCATGAAAATAAAATGAGACCACCGATTAAAATCAACACGAGCCCCAAACTCTCAATAAAAAATGTGTCAAATTTGCAGCAGTGAGCAGTGACAACAATAAGCTAATAATAAACAATCAGCTGCCTGGTTCAACCCACGAGCACCATGTGTACCTTCCAACCAGGCTTAGCCACATTTCGGAAATAAGGAAAGTGATCCTCAATCCAGGTGTAGATCTCCTTCAAGGTCATTTTCCGGTTCTTCTTGCTGTTAATAGCGAACTGGATCATGGCCATGTACGAATATGGCGGTCTCTCTGACAGTTGATCTTTAGTAGTGGGAAGCAACACTTCTCCTGGAGGCTAAAGGAGAAAGGTATTTTCGGAGTTATGGTAAATTTGTACATTTTCAAACAGCAGGAGACTTGGGTGGTAAATACTTCGGTCAAGCATTTACAGTCAAGGAAAAACAACACCAGAGTAGCTTCAACAAACAGAATTACCTGGGGAAGTTTAGGGTGGGATTCCTGGGACTCCTTTTTGTAAACTTTCTGAACAGAGTTTGATTCCAAGCCATCTGTGCTCATCCTTCCCAGCCATTGGATATTTGTCAGGCTGTCATCTAGAGGGTTGCAGTCCAGCCCTTTGTTCACTATAAAATGTTACTACATGAGTTACATGAGACATCCAAGGGCTTGCAAGAAGCACGTGACAATTTAAGGCTGTTGCAACAGGCATTGTCATGTAACAATAATACATGAATTAATTCCACGAGAGAGTAGTGAATTATGACTGACTCACATAGTTTTATTGCCGTTAGGGGCTTGGCTTTTTCTTGACAGTCTGTCCCAGACTTTTTGAGGAGTCCATACCCCACCTGTGTGCTCAAAGGCCCTGGATTCCCTATATCAAGTGACGGCTGGCAGAGAGACTCTGGTTTGTCTTCTGAACTATTTCTACTAAGCAAGATGAATTTGTTGGGGCCTTCTGGGCCACGTTCCTTGCCTTTGGCAGTGAGGGTATCAATAACACTTTGGAGATCGGCAGTCTTGGGGATGATCAACACTTGTGTGTCTGGCATGGAAGGGTGGTCCATGACACGGACATTCTCAGGGATGCACTGCGGCCTGCTGGGCCCATCACGCGAGACAGGAACCTCTTTTTTTTCCAAGGGAAGTTTCCTCTTCCTTAGGATCAGGGGCCGCCTGGGGCTCTCTTCCATTCTGCTCAAATGTCAATCACTGGCTGTGTGCTATGATGGCTGAAGAATAAAATGAAGGTCACACTGTTTCACAGCATGGCAACTTTTTTTCTAATATATATCCATCAGACAAAGTCATTTCGCTGAAAGAGCATTCCAAAATGTGTAACTCATCGAAGACTATGGTGATTTAGGTGTAACTTACACAACTACTGCATTTCAGAAACAAGCTGCTCCTAAATATTAAGCTGTCTTTTGCGCTCACTGCGTCATCGATTAGGATCCCCGCATTTTTAATTTTTAGATAAAGGTCCCATGTGTAATCAATATTGTGTACAGAAACCCATAATCTATGTTAGATGATAATATAACATTCAATATGTGAACAAAGCCGATTTACCCAGCACAAAAGCGTGTATGTACCGGATAATGTTTATTAAATCAAAACAAAAAAAATGACAGTTGAAATGGGAAAATAACGATCTAGTGATGATATTCAACTTTTTTATAACGTTAGTTTAGGTGATGACGTATCGCCCTCTAGAAAAATGAACCGTTAAACTTAACTAGTACTACGGCCAGCAAACTGAACGTGAAACTACGCAAACGAACATCCGGCCTTATCAGTACAAAGTGTTTGCCTTATTTGACAACTGGTTAGATTGGTCAGCCATACACATATATATATAAACCACTGTCGATACGCCATATAAATATACTCAAACCTTGCTAACATACATAGCCAATGTAATCTTAGGTAGACATAGTCATTGTGTTTCAAATACAATGCTGCAGTGCTAAAAATTGCTAGCTAAAGCTAGCAAGTTATGTTCTGTGGAGAGCAATGATTTCGCTAATAGGCCGAGTTACTAAGAACTAATATTCACGAATTATCCAGATGTTTCGTAATTTTAATTGCTCATTCCTATTCGCGATAACGTTAGAAAATTCACAGGCTAATTTATCTTACAGAGTAACTGCGTGATTTACAGTTAAAAACATATTAGCTTAATAGCACCCGGCAGTCCCGCTACTGTATACTGACAATGTTAATTTAGCACAAGCAGTTGTACTTAACAACGAACGCGTTACTGAATCATGATCAAACCTTCATATTAGGAGTGTCCTTGTGTAGCAATAATCTGCCGCTTCTTTACGCGGTGTCTTTATATAAGTACCTATTAATTAATGTGTATAGCTAGCTAATGAATTCAACCACTTTCTCATTCGTTTTGTGTGGTCGTTTGAATTTTGGCGCAGTCCTACTTATGCCAATCACGTGAATGGTATATAACCAATAGGATCAGAGATGAGCGCTTCCGTGTTCGACGGCGAACCAATCAGAATACAGAGTACAACTAGCCAAAAGATGGAAAAGCAAAACCTTTGCAAAGCGTCTAGTTGCCTACTAACGCCGAAGATTGCGGAAGTTTATTAATAAAACAAACATATGACATTGATGTGCTCTGTTCTTCGGTATGTGGGGCATTGCTTTAGTATTTTACTCAAATTAATGATTTTGGCTCTTTCGTTAATGCTTACAAAGACGTTTTCTCCGCCTCCCTTGCGAAGATTATGTTATGTGCTTTGTGATTCTCACGGCATGTTTTGTATTTCGTAGCCGGGTGCAGCAAGCTGGACAGCTGTGTGTGTTATTTAGCTTTGTTGAATAACATACTGTAAAGTGATTCAAAACGGCCATGCTGGCTGTTTCCGATGCCCCGCAACAAACCGAAAAAAAGACTAAACAGCCGAAAGCCTCAGTTGCTGTTCATTGAGCCACCGCTAAATGGAGCCAGGCACCACCATGGGTCACAAGTACAGAGTGCCGCTAACCCCAGACTCTTCTTATCAACAAACCAGCGTCAAAGTAGCACGCGCAACTCTTCCTGGGTAATATAAAACTACTTTGCATTAAACATACAAATTATTTATTTTTCTGTTAATGCATATTGGTTATTTTTGCGGCATTTATGCTATCGTGTAATTCTTTTTATACTGCATATGTCTTAAGTTATTATATACATACATGCATGTCACTGCCCAGTAATCCTGTCTTTCCCTGTGCCCCCCGCACTTGCTTTCAGGTAATGCCTCAGTTTGATACCAACATGCAGTTGCAGAGCTTTGGACCTCAAAAGGGAAGACGAAGGAAGGGTCACAAAGTGGAGAGTAGTATTCTGAACAGGAGTTCCACACTGTGTTTACCTCAGCCCAAGAAAACAAGTGTCTGCAAGTTTCCTCCACTTACCTTTGATACTAGCATTTCTTCTCCACCTGAAGGTCCTGCTGTTACATATGGGCTTAATGTCCCTAACCCCCACATGGATGAACTTGAGACCAGTCATGTGGCAGGTCTTGCCAGTAATGCAGCACCTCGGGGTATCGAGAGTAGCAGTATGATGGAAACACCAAAGCGGGTTACATCTCTTAAGAGACGTACTATAAAAGATACAGCCTGCAGAGTAATCGCACCTGGGGTCGCAGCCTCCACCGGGGACACTGAAGCACAGCTGGCTGACAACTATGGACATACCAGTGGTCCAGTATATATGATCACACCAAATAACATGAAAAGCAATCACAGGGACAGTGTTTTCACTCCCCCTGACTTAGATACTCCAGAAACACAAACAACTGAGAACTGCAGACTTTCTTCCAAACTCCCTTTTCTGTCAGACTTAACAGAAACGGTATCTTATAACCAGCCTGCAGAGATTTTAGTGATGGACACCCCTGAACAGGACTATGGAGTGAAGGTTACTTGGAGGAAGAGGAAACGACTGATGAGGTTTCTCATGGAGCAAGGGCGACTGTCCAGCACTGAGATAGCCATCAATAAGTAATAATGGACCTGTACTCATAGTCTATTGTAAGTGAATATGTATTTTTTTCTCCCTGGTCAACAGACTGTAAAACTGGTTTATCAACAAGTATCAGCCAATAATAAAATGTCATGTATCCAGACCACTAAATTAAAGGACTGTTGTTCTGGATCTTTTTAAAAACGTTTACACATTTATTTTGTATTTAAGGTACTCAAATGTTACACGATTTTTATTATCCAGAGTTGGATTCATTTTCAGATGAAGATTTACTTAATTCTTATAAGTAAAACAATTTGCGCTGAAATCTTTGTAGAATGTCGTATTCACGCCTGGAACTCATTATAAAATAATATATTGCCAGGTTGACTGCTAACCCTTGACAATAATAGTATTTCAACAATTTGATTTTAACCAAAACGAAAGGGAACACTTTGGTTTAGCGGTAGCGTATTTAAACACCTCGTTTTACAGGTGCGTTAGTAAAAGATGATGAAATACCTTAAGTTAAAGACCATTGCCATCAGCTCCCAGAGCAGTATATAAGCAAATCCATGCTCTTAAACAGAATAAAATTAATCTTGAAAAGTTGCTTCTGTGCCGTGCGGTCACCTGGAAGACTATCGCACATACGTCACCGTTGCCTCCAGGCGAAGCCGTTCCACTTTTTAGCCAATCACAACGGAACTACAAAACCTGCTGACCAATGAGGCTGACTGTTGCATGTTGGTCCCGTTACCAGGGCTGAAGAACTTCGTTCAGCGTCAACTACATACAGATCGCTGCTCAGTGAGGCCAACAGCTGGGGGACCCATAGCAACCGCGCATAAACATGAGTTACTACAGCATCAGGTAAGCTAGCTAATACAGATGGACACGTAGGAATTTGTCGACCAGTGTTGTTTATTTCATCTCTACCGTGTAAAATCTTCGTCTAGCGACGTAAGAAAGAGATCGGCGATGTTTTAATGGGAGCAATGTACCTTATGTATGTAGAGCGGCGTGTCCGCGGACTTGCTTAGATTTCTGAGTGGGATTTGCTGGATCCCAGGAAGCAGGCGGGCGACTATGGCTTGCACGAATCACATTAGCTGTCTTTTCACATCTTTCGCCAGAAACTGCTATATATAATATATATGATGAATATAAATTCTTACAGTTTTTGTTTTAAAGAATAGATAGTTCTGAGCATAATACGATTATTCAGCAACAGCCCACTCTCTGTCCATTTAACTTCTGGAAAGTTAGCTAAATCTTGTTCGCTAGCTGATGCAGCCGGGTCAGCATATAACTTACCTAGGAGAAATAAAGTAGTTTAAAATGTTTCGGTATACTTTTGCTGTGCTACCCAGTTTAGAAAAGTTGATGTAAACAATGCCAAATTTACCATTTGAAATTTAGAAACTTCTTCACCTTCGTCTGGCGGTGATGTTTACCGTTACAGAGGTTAATATTTAAACAACAGGGGATAACAGACAATCAGAGCATCGGGTTGCTGCCAATCAATAATCCATTGAGCGTGCGGCGCTGCCGGTGATACATGGTGTCGGGTCATTGAGAAGTTCGGTCCGATGCTGAGCTCGGCGGCCCTGCTTCTACCGGGATGCTGCGAGCGGCGCCGGATGTCCGAAGCGCACGTCCCGATTTCAGGAAACGAGCCTGGGAAGACCTCTTCTGATGAACGAGCTGGTCAACCTTTATCTAAAGACTAATGCCGATCATAAGCTGCACGCGATATAACCGTGTTATTTCACGATATGTTTTTGTGATGAACTTAAAGTCATTTCTCTAGTTTAAGATTAGGATTAACGTTATTGTTCACAGGGGGAAATTCTGGTGCATACAGAAGCAAGAACATAGTGTACAGGCGAACGTACATGTATTGCCAAACAGACAAGCAGCAAAGACAGTACACATAGTGCAAATATTTTAAAAGTACATAAATAAGTGAAATGTTCTGGAAAGAAACAGGATGTCTTATTAAGACTAAATATTTAAAGATAAAAAGAATGATTATGTGTAAAGCTAATACAGATTAGTTTTTTTACGTTTATACGTTTTTTTTTGGGTTAGGATCAGAATAAACACGAATCTGTATTAAATAGATATAAATAGATATGTGATAGTTATTTTTAGTCATGATCATAATGACACCTGACGGTTTTTAAAGACAAGTAATTCAGTTAAAGATCTGCCAAAATAAGCTGGCCTAACCAAGAATGATGCGTTAATATACACAAAGCACATGCAAATAAAACAAAACGTTTCTGTGTTGTTTATTACTGAACCTAACAGAAAGCACGACTCTACTTGTTCCAATGTGTCAGCAACACCAGTCCTCATTTTGAAGGGTATTCTAGCCAACATTGACTGTACCCACTGGATAAATGTCTTCAGTTAAGCTGATATGTAAATAATGGAAGCTAGGCGAAAGAGATGCTTGCTCCATTTCTCCAAAGATGCATGCTTGCAGGGATCCTCTGACTCCAAAATTTTGAAACATTGCCATCCTAGATTCATAGTCATGTTTTGCGTATGAGTGTCATATGCCTCATCCCCTGAACATCTGTGAATTTTGAGACCCCTCCTTTTATGACTGATGCAGAGCTGTTAAGTTATGTAAGTAGCTGGAAGGTGAAGGGGATTTTATTTGTGTTGCTGTACTCTCAGTGCATGTATTTTTTTTTAAGTAAAAGGGAAGTTTTAGCTTTATTTTCAGAAACATTGTTTTAATGTGTAGCTGCCTGACTTTGTGAGCGTATTTGCAGTTTAAACTTGCAGAAATTTTCTATCAATTTTCTATTTTTTTTGCAGGCTCTAGGTGTCACACAGTGTGCTTTCTCTCAGAACACTAGTGAGAGGGAAAAAATTGCATTTTATTCACAGCTGACATGGTTTTCTGATAAGCGTATGTCTCCTGCAGTGTGGCTTCCTCTGATTAGGTGGCGGGGGGGCATTATTGAGGGTGGGTTGAAGTGAATAAATTCCCTAGAAGTTTCTTAAGTCGACCTTCAGGGAAGCACATGGTGAGAACAGGTGTCGACCAGCTGGGACCCTCTGGTCACCGTTGCCTGGTCAGTTTGTGACATGAGAGTGCATGAGGACATGTGACTGTTTCTTGGGGGTAGCGTCAGCTTCCTGTGACTCTGCCCTCCTTTTGTAAGTGGAGCTTGACGACCTTATTTGGCCAAACTGCCGGAAATGCATTCCTCAGCAGCTGTTCCATTTCTTTTTGTTTTCTCTGCATGAATGAGGCCCCTCCCTCTGAATCTAGTGCCTTGCAGAATCATGAAAATGGCCCTGACTCAGCCCCCCCCCCCCCAAACATAGAAGATTCCAAACCTGATATTCCACATTGTACATCTTAGTAATACATAATCCTTTCTGTGTTGAAATCCTTTGAAGTCCTTTGATATCATATTTCAGCGCAATTTAAGTGGACTGAAATTTCAGCTTACGTTTTATAACTGGGTTCAGTTCCAGCACACTTACGACTGGGTCCCTGACTTACGACTGGGTTCTGTTCCAACAGAAAGTGTCAAAATGGGCATGTGTCAGAACTGATATATACGTACAGTACAGTCTACCAATTTCTAACATGAAAAAAATAGGTTCCCAGGCTTTAAAATGGTTAGTTATTTATGTTATACATATGTATAATCTTATACCTAACATTCACTACAGGCCAGGGCTCACCCTCAGAAAAACATTATTTTTATGCTTGTAACGGTTAGAAATGTAGAGCTAACAATTAACTAATTGAGAGCTCAAATCGAAATTTTAAATGAAGAAGGGTTCTCTCATCAGCAAATAGCCAGAATGTTAAATGTGTCTAAGCATGGAGTGACCTACTGTTTTACAGAGAAAAGGTCTGGGGCAAGGAAAGTGACATCAAAGGCTGAAGATCAACACTTAGTTGTTGACGTACAAAAGAAATTGGAAGGTGACTGTAATGGTCTGAGGATGGTGTTGGGCAGTATACCGGTTCATACCGGAAACCACTTTTTATTATTGTTATGATATGAATTTTTCTTATACCGCAATACCGGTTTAAGTAGCGTACACATTGTTCGGAAAGTGGCACAACTGGAAACTGTTTAAGGAGGGACCTTTTTCACTGCTGCGCCGCTAACATTGTACCACGAAATGTCAGACATGGAAGATATAGCTGACCCTGGAGTTGAAAATGAGACACTGGGGTTGTCAAAAAATCGATTCTCAGATACTAATTGATATAGAAAATTAGTATCTGTTAGATACTCATTTTCACCATTATTGATACCAACAAGGCGATTTTCGCCTCATTCGCCACACTTCACACAGCACCACTACAGCGCACGCGAGTTGGCTGAACATGGCATATGCTGCAGTTGAAGGCACTTCGCAAGCTGCTTTAGTAAAAAAAAAATAAAAACGCCAAAGTGCCGTTTGGAAGTATTTTGCAGACGAGCATGGAAAGGCTAAGGATGTCGATAAGCCTCTATTCAAACAGTGCTACAAAGTTGTGGCGACAAAGTCAATTAGCACGTCAAACTTGGCGAAGCATCGACATCCCGGTTTTCATGAGAAATTTCGCAAGGTCAGTAAAGCTCGCGTTCCAGCAACACTGAACTATTAAGCACATATCAAAAATGTTGACCTGGCCGACGCACACCTTAATATTAGCCAGCTTAACTATAAGCAGTTAGCCAACAAACACGTTAGCCGTATGTTATCATTAAGGTAGCGGATAGGCGCAATGGCTAATAATAAAATAATATAGTTAATGTGGGAACAATGCAAAAATGTAAAACAAAAATGTGTCCTGTAAAATGTGGTAAACGCCCAGTCGTGCTTAAAAAAAAAAATATCGTTGTATACCGTGAAACCGATTATAACTTTGAAAAATACCGTGATATAAATTTTTGGTCATACCGCCCAGCTCTATCTGAGGGCTGCGATTAATGTGAACAGAGGGAAACCGGTATCGCTACAGTCAATCAAAGACTGAGAGCAGTTCGGCTGATGGTTGAGCTGCTGCCAGAAAACCTTTACTTCATGGTGTTAACAAGAAAAGCGACTACTACAGGGTAAACAGCACAAACAATGGAGTACTCAGGACTGGGAGCAGGTCTTATGGATGAATCAAAGTCCAAAAGTCCATCCATGGGACAAGTTTAGACCAGCAAGTCTAATATGAGCGTCTAGCAAATGAGACAGAATTGTTTGTATGCTTGAAAAGGTGCCGGGAGAGTTTCCAAAAAGTGCTGGAAAAGATGCTGTGAATCTGTGCCGCTATGGTAAAGGCAAGGGGTGGTTATTTTGATGAAACTCGTAGTTAAGCACTCGCATTCATTAAATTGCCCTTACAATGCACAGTAAATTGTTACATTACACTCCGAAACCAGTCAGTTACATTTGTTTTTCTAATATTTTCTTGTATTAAGAGTTTGAAAAAGCAACGTATCTTTATTTTTTAAAAAGGGTGGGCCCAAATTTCTGGCCTGTAGTGTATATAATAATTTTGCAATTAAACACATTTTTTTTCACACTTAAGTCTAATCAAAATAGCTTACGAAACCCAAACTCATAGTCTGCCATACATTGCTGAGATTCTTTACGTTTTCTTCGGTGTTCTGGGATGGGGAGGTGTCTCTGAATGCGTAGGCCTGTACTGCTCATACCAGTGACATAAGTCACCAGACATTTCACACATCCAATAGACTTTTCAGGCATTTTTGTATGTTTCTCTAGTTTCTCATTTTTATTAACATTTATGAATTATAGCATTCACTGTACTTTCCTGTGATAGCTAGCGTGTGGCACGCGGTGTGCATTAGGTAGGGTAGCACTGCAGGGCAAGACTGCAGATGGCCTAAATTTTTTACATACATTTTACTTTTTTATTTTTTATTTTTAAATTTCGGTCATTTGTGTGAGTGGTTGTAAGTTGTTTATGTCGTTAGTTGGGGACAGTCAGCAGTTTCTTGAGCAGACTAGCCGCTTTCCTGGTTATTTTTAATATAATGTGTCAGATATTTATTAATGGTTTAATGCGATCATTTACAGTCTTGTGTTTCATGCTGTAAGAGGCAGCTTCTCTTGCATTAATTGGTTGGATTGATCATAACTGATACAGGGACCATTGTGGAGTGCCTTGTTTGGGCTGGAGTTGCCAGAGTATCGAGGAACCCAAGTCAATCAACCCACCTCAGAAGAGAACCTAACCTTGGACTTTGGATAATAACTCTTGCAATGTGGTCTGAGAAGATAACCTGCTTCACAACCAGGAGAAGATGTGGGTATCTGCAGGATTTCTTGCTTAACTGTATAACTTGCCAGATTTAAGGTGGTCTAGGCTAATTTAAGTGAACCAAGATAAAATCAATTTAGCCTAGTCTCCCTTAAATCTGACAACTTATCCAGCTAAGCAAGAAATCCTGCTTCGTGCTATAGGCTCCAGATGTGAGTTGAAGGTGAGTGTTTGTTTTTGCACTGTTACTCAAAGCAGTATCTGGAGCCGTGCCTTTCAAATTGGGAATAATTACTGCTAAAAATGTTCCTTTGGGGCACTAGTGTGTCATGGTTGCTTAGGTAATGGCTCTACCTATCCATTCTGTATTTGCCTCTTGACTTGGCCATATCCCAGTTTACCCAGAATCAGGTAAACATTTTTTGAGTTGTTTGATTTGTTTGATTTGTTTGTTTTGTTTGTTTTGTTTGTTTTGTTTGTTTGTTTGATTTGTTTGTTTGATTGATGCTTTGGCAATGAGTGATTGACACCAATTCGTAATTGGATGACCTTGGAGATATAGCAGGTAACCTCTGCAGATCACCATAACCTAAAGACCACTATGCACACGTAGATGCATCATTACAGCGTGGATGGAAGATAATTATACTGTATTTGGCAGTCTTGGTAATGAGGAAACTCACCGTGGGCATATAGCTTTTTTCATATGATCATTCTGTTGGCTTTGATGACAGAATGGAACAGTCTACAAAACGCCGGCACGTCTCTGTATGTCAGGGTGTGAGTCAGGATGCTGACAGAGGGAGAGTGCTTTGGTCCAAGGAAAGGGAGAGAGTGGCTTCATCTCTTTACAGTCTGCGGGTGGCCTGACTCATCCTTCCATAGGCTGGATTGTCCTCCTTTAATTCCGTCAGTTGATGGCTTCTCCCACGCCGAAATGTTCTAAGATAACCATCGCTACAACTGAGGAGGATATCTTCCAAAAAGGCAAGCGATAAAAGCCACTTTTGGGTTTTAAACCAAGATGTTCCTCGTAGTGTTTGCTCAGTTAACACTGTAGACTTGACTAACTTGCTTCTCTACAGAATAATCATTTCCCAGCTGTATATCTGCATGTCGGCAGCATTAGGGATTTCTGCAAATAGAACGAGCTTTCGTGTGTCTCTGCTTCATCTGTTTTGACAGCATTTTAATTACTCCCAGCTGAGGTGGGTCTGTCCCCCACAAGGGTTGTCCCTGACCGTGAAGAAGTTTCATGGTCTCTCTCACCATATGGTGCACATAGGATCCCTCTCAGGCTTTGGTCTCTTAGCAACAACTGACAGAGTCCCTGAATATCACTTCTTTGTAAAAAAGGCCTGTTTTTCTCCTTTGGGTGTCAGCATCGCAGTGGTGGCTGGCAGACGGTTGCTAGCGCATAAGCATGCTGTCAGACAGGTGCGGGTCTTCTGTAGAGTGTCAGAAAATGACAAATGGAAAGAATCTGGCTGGGGTGAGAGAGGTTGTGGGGTAGGGCAGTGTACAAAGACTCCCCCTGCTCTGGGTCTTAGACTTTGGTGCTTTGTAACTCTGCTGTCTCCTGGTGGTAGTGCAAAATAAGAATAACAAGATGCTGATGTGTCTTTGTGGCATGTAAACTTTAGTTTCTCTGTGTTTTATGGCGTGGAGTTTTCAGGAAGTGTGACATACACTTGAGATCAGAGGAAATGGCATGTTGTCGTACCTCCCTATTACTGTGAGACCTGGCTGGGGATTTGGGGGGGGGGGGGGGGGCGGGTGAAGCTTGGCATTTGCTATTTCCACAAATTTACTTCCAGGTCTACTTGTGGTTTCAAAGAGTCCTTTTGCGTCACAAACCTATAGACATTATGAGCCCGAACAAAGCTGGGAAGTCTGGCATTGTGTGACGAAATTAATAAAAAATAACTGCTTCTCTGGGTTTACAGAGATATTTTAATTTCCATTATAAACATATATTTCCAGAGAAAGGCGCAGGAACTCTACACATAGCCAGCATGCCTTTGAGTTGTAGCGATGGCTTTTGTTTCGTTCATCCCGTCATCATGGCCACGCCACCTGGTTCCGCCTCTGGGCTGCACACGCTGGCAGTGGCTCCCACGGGTGACCCTGCTCTGGTCCCTCCAGCCAAACAAGGGCATTCAGGTGATTTGACAAGCCTTGGCTCTTGGTAACTTTATCATGGATGGCATGAAGAAACCCCTCCAGCCTGTCTACAGCCGCTGGTCCTACAGGTAACGGTGTCGCTGCTGGCGGAACGGTGATATTCAGCTCAGTGAGAGGTTAAGTGTGAGTGAGCGTGAGCCTTTCAGGTGACATCCGCTCCTCCCCCTACAGCCGTCCGCAGCTGTGGGGGATTTTCTTGTGGTCCCAACCCATACTGCTCTATGCAGACTTGTGTTCCCCTCCTTCTATGAGTATTCTGTGCTGGAAATTTTAATTGCTGTTCCCAGTAAAGCTGCTGGTTTGCTTATCTCCAGTTAGAGTCAGGACTAGACACAATCTGTGATCTTTCTGAAGTGTTTCTGTTGGGGTATTCTGGGTGGTGGCCTGGGGGGGGGGGGGTTGGTGCGGGTGGTGTCCGGGGGGGTCCGGGGTGGTTTGTGCGTGGGGATTTTTTCAGGGTGTCATGTGAACGGGC
>JAODKC010000064.1:25506439-25541881 GCA_026777985.1 Mormyrops attenuatus
CCATGTGTTGGGTGGAGGCCTTGGCCATTAGCCTTTCCAGGTTCGAAAGCAAACTGGGCTGCGAATGAAAGCCCCCCCCCCCCCCCACTCTGGGCCCTGGGGTCCCCCACTCTCTCTCTCCCATGATACGTTATCCCCCTAAAAACCAGCCCTCTCCAAAAGGCGACGTGGTCTGCCATCCACTGATCATATTCTAGCACCTCTGCTGCAGCTGTTAAGGTGGCTTCCTGGCAATCATGACCCCTGCTGGCCATGCAGCTCAACAACGGCAGTGCGATCTAATGGCTGGAGAACAGCCACAGAGGGCGCCATTGTCATGACAAGATTTGGAATCGTGTTTTAAAAAAAAACATGCATATATGAGTAAAAAATGACTTTTCGGTGTATTTTTTAAATTTGTAATTATAATATTTCCGTGTTTGTGATTTTGGATTATGTTGTTATTCTGTGTTTTGTTTCTTGACTACCACCTTGTGGGTGGAAAGGGAACTGTTATATACAGGCTATATAATCTAACCATGACTCGGGGAACAACTTAGCCTGTCCACTGCATGAGATTTAAAAAAATATCTTAATTTCCTTTTGTCTTTTTACATTAATGTTGTCAACTTTTAGTTAATTTTACCTTTACTTTTTAAATTGTTTTTTAATTAATGTGAGTATGTACATTATTTTGGATAAGGTCTACAGAATGTGTGGCAGTGTTTGCTTTCCAAAACAGCAGTTGCACTGTCTTCTGATCTTCGAAGCTTTATTTAAGCACAGTACCAAATACCGAATTTGGTTTAAAGTGCATCACAGGAGCATTAGTGAAACAGGGTGCCCTTTAAAGTCCAGAGTGCTTTAGCATGAATGTCTTTACTTAGCACTCACTTTCATTGATTTAACGGCATTCAGAATAAAAGCGTATATCTTTCGCCATAAAAGCACTTTTTTCTGTTACATATCTGTCCAGTGAGCTTTTTGCATTGTTTTCCTGTGGCGAAGCAAAGAATATTTGGTGTTTCGATCTCAATTCTGACTGATTCCTGACGTGACCTTTTGTCTGATTTGTAAGTGCAATATGCGGAACTGGAAGGACAGCTTCTGGTCTGATATGGAGATCCAGTGGGATGCATGCAGTTTCTAACTGGTTTGTAAAAGGGTACATTTGTACAGTGCAGGGTTTTGAAGAACACTTTTTGTAATGCGACATTTCATCGGTAAAGGCGCTTTGTTTTTTTCTGTGAACATGTGTCATTGTGTTGTTTATCTCGCCGACACCTCCTTCCCCCCCTCCGTTTCCAGTCTACTTGGATGCTGAAATCGCAGGTCGCAGCATTATCCAAAATAAGGAAATCAATTCTCAACAGCTCTATTTATTCTGGCTGGACTTCTGTCGGGTTCATGGGCATGAGTTCAGTGTCAGGGTATTTTGGACTGCAAGCAAACACCTTAACGTAATGATCGTATAACTCTGATGACCAGGAACCACCGGGTCATCCTGTTTATGGTGATCCTAAAGGTATAATGATTTGAGAAATGTGTCAGGTTTCAACCACAACCCTGTACTAGATAAGGGATGGATGAACGGATGGACTGATTTCTCCATACGAGCAGTTTGGCAGTATGAGTTAACACTCTGTGGTTGTGTGTATATCTGTCAGAGCCAGCTTGTTTTATTTGCATATTCTCTGCATAAATGCCCTTCTCAAAGATGGAGTTTTTTTTTAAATCAAAAAAAGATATAAATATTCAATTGGTGCTCTTGGGCTGTATAAAAACACAATGATTTTATTTAGAAAGGAAATGACTATTCAGAAAGCTGATTCCTCTTGATGTCACTCCTTGGATGGAAGCTGTTTAAGTTGATGTACAGTACAGCTGACAGTCATTCTCTTCCATATGCAAATACAGCTAGGCATCAGCTGTTTCCCCTTCACTCAGGCGACATACAGACAAAAACATACAGAGGCTTGAAAAGTAATACGCCCATCTGAAAAGGCACAAGCCAGATCCACAATCAGCCGTTACCCTGCCCTCAGTGGCAACGGGTCGGGGGCTATAAGAGAATGGCTGATCCAGTAACGTTTCAGTTTGATAAGTAATATCAAAGCCAGAAAGATGCAGTGAACTGCACAGGGTTCTCACTTTACACACGTTTCCAGAATGCAACATTTGCTTATTTCAAATGTTAAATATTTCAAACATTTTTGCTGACTGGAAAATGAAAACGGCATAACTGATTTGTGACTTACGGCACGCCATATAATTTAAAGAAAATTGTGCATTTTAAGCTTTTGTAAAATGGGAACGCACTGCAACAGCATTTGTGGCAGTGCCAACAAGGAGCAGTGCTAAACAAAGTCAGCTAATTTTGTAACAGTACTTCATTTGTCAGTGACGTACAGTTCTGAGAAATACATAGTGGGCACTGAAAACAACAGTTAACACTATTGATGGCTGCTACTATACTTCTGAGGTTTGGCCCATAAAGGTAATGAGGCCAGTGTTCCTTTATAGCAATCCTTTACTTTTTTCCAGTATAATTTATAGCCCATATCCTCCTTTGCTTGTACTACCCTTCGGAATACTACTAAATAGCAAAAACTAGTGCCTAGCAGTAAAATTGTAATATTGCAAATGGCCTATAGGTGGCACCAGAGAACACAGTCTTTGCCAAGGCTTAGAGGTCCACTCAGTCCATTACAAGTCAATTACTCTGCAGGAATGCTACTACATTTGTCTTTGAATCAGTTTGTTACAGACATAAATTGTGCTGTTCACCCAGTACCTTGGCTGATTTACTCTTTTGTGGAATGTTCAATGCTAGTCTCACTTGAACACGTCGACAACCTCAGACAATGCCCTGTACTTTATGAGGTAGTATGGGTAGCACTGGCAGCTGTCAAATACCACAAAGATGGAGGGATTGTCCAAATGGTTGACGCATGTGTTATATGACTCATACTTGCTCTTACTGGTTTTCAGTTGCGGGGGGCGGTAGTATTTCCGTTTTCCCAGGCTCATGTTGCCCACTAGAACCTTGGCGAGGAACATGTGTTGTAAACCCCCAGGAGAGGGCGCCCTTGCGTAGTCATTAGAGTAACTGGCATCCCGGGCGAAGTAGCTCCCATGGCCATACACCACTCCGTTTTTTCCAGAGATGCGTGGGTCAAAGTTGTTCCAGCAGATGTCTTTGGCAGCATCCTCAGTGGTGCCATGGAAGAGGTGCATCTCCAGGGTTCCTCCTTGGTCCAGGCTGCGGTCGTGCATGTGCTGCTTCTGTCTGGATGGAGGGCAGCATTGGTAGTAACTGGTAAAATTTTTAGCCTTTAGTTTTGGCCTGTTAGTGGTCCCAGGCCCAACACAATGCAGGTCTTCTTATGACATGTAGCCCAAGACAATCCTTCCGGAGGTCCGGAGCCTATCCTAGAGGCTACAGGTGCAGGGTAGGGGACAACCGAGGATGGGGCACCAACCCATCACAGGGCACACACACACACACACACACACACATACCATTCACTCACACATGCACACCTACGGGCAATTTGGTGACTCCAATCAGCATCAGTATGTTTGTGGACTGTGGGGGAAATCCAGAGCACCCAGAGCAAATCCCACGATGACACAGGGAGAACATGCAAACTCCACACACATGGAATCCTGCAGGGGCCCTCCAGGTCCCAAAGGTGTGAGGCAACAGTGCTAACCACTGTACCACCATACCACCCCAAGACAATCCTCATTTGGATGTCTTTTCAGAGCAGATACTTTCATCCAAACTAACACACTGGCTGATGTTTTTCCCTCTATTCTTTCAAACAACAACTTCGTAGCCAAGCGGGACTGTGACTTCAACTCACCTGCGGTATTTGTCCCACTGAAAGACATTCTGCACTTGTTCTATGCTGACGATCTCCATTTTAGTCTCGATCATAGTTTTGTGAAACAGCCTGTGGACTTGGTGATAGGCCTCTGTCCCAAACGGTACCTCTACCAGGCTGACATCCTGGTCATGGGTTGGAGTCCATACAGGTGGGTACCAGCTGGTGAACATTTCCAGGGGGTCCACGCTAAAGCTGGGGTAGTTCTGACAACTGGAATCTGGGGCCTCACTTAGGATGACAGTTCTGAAGATAATTTGAAGAGCATGTGAGACACCTAAGAAGGCTGATAGTACTATGTTCTCAATAGCATCTGAGCAAAACAGTCATCTCAAGACATAATTGTTCTCTACTGGTCATCCATTAGTCAGACCAAAAATGAGAATAAGAAATGAAGGTAAAAACAATACCTGAGGTTTGATTTGATGGCCAAGGGGGAACGGAAAGTAGGGCGGCATCGTACTCTGCGTATAAAGCTGGTGGTGAGGTTCTCCTGGGTAAGGTATTTAAAATCCACCTCGTACTGTTGCTTCCCAATAATGAACCTGCAACAGGACTCTCCTGCTCTCATTCTGGTCACCAGCTCTTTTGTTATGTCCTGTAAATCACACGGCAACAGTCAAAAATGATTCCACCATTAATCTCCATTCCAGAATGGCACAGACAAGAACAGAAGGTCAGATGAGAAGGAGCCAGACCTTTGGGGGATTACTTATATAAAGAGGTATCAGAGGTTGGATGTCACAAACAGACGGTTACGTAAAGAGCTTACTTCCTTGTAACATTCCCAGCGGCAGTTATCCCACCAGTACATCTTCCACTCTGTGGGAAAGTGTGGGTTTTTCAATGGGTCACTGGTGTTGGAGAGCCTTCTGGCTAAATCATATTTATCTGAATCTTCTATCCGCATTGTGTCAAAATTCAGGGTGAATTCTTCTGTCCTGCAAAGTCAACAAAACTCAATATGTACGATGAACAGGAACAGTACTGGGCCCTACAGCTGAGGCTTGGAATAATCCCCACCACTTGTTTACACACTACATATGACTGGACTTTTACTAGATTTTTTTTCTGCTGTAATTCAGGTAAGAATCAATGAGCCCTTCCATGACCTGAAAAGGTCCAAGTCCTTAAATGGCCCCTAAAACAGCTACAGCTAACACACAACATATTCTGGCAACTAAGGGAATACCCTAAATTTTGGTGTGTATGAATTAGCAAGGAAGTAGCTTCTGTGTGAATTTCTAATTCAGTCAACGAAAAAAACAGGTCCCCGTTGTCTGTCTGTATCAACCATATTCTTCTTCCTGTTTTCTGAGACTAGGAACCTCACCTTACAATACAAAATATGAGACCTACTTTACAAATGCTTCATTGCGCTAAATTTGTCATACTGGACTCATGCATTTTCCAGACTAATTCTGTAAATCCTCTTAAGTCTTACTCCTATTCGTTTTTCACAGAATCATGCTAAACTATATGCTAATTTCCTAAATTTCTAAATACAGAAATTCTAGAAAACTGGTTTACTGTACTATTCATAAAAAAAGTTGAAGTAACTACGATGCAGGCACTGAAAGCCCAGCCTAGCCGCACATATAATAATTTAACTCCTTAATTTCTGATTGATTATAGTGTACTCTTTATGTGGCTTTGGACAGAAGCATTTGTGAAAGAAATCAATGCAAATATACCTCGATGATGATGCTTACTGTTCATTGTGATATACAGAATAATTGCACTATTCCTTCACTCCATTCCATTACTCTAAAATCATTTCTATAGACTGTTTGGGGTTTGCTTGGATACCTTATTCCCCTTATCCATCCATCCATCCATCCATCCATCCATCCATCCATCCATCATTTTCCTTCCTTACTAACAAACATATAAGGACAGCCACGACCCCCTTCCCCCACATTTGACGGCTTGGTTTAGGTAGACGCGCCGTACTCACTCCTCCCTCAGCCTGACGCTCTCCCTCTCCTTGTTGGAGTACAGGCGCTCCAGGCTGAGCTGGGCTGAGTGCGAGGTGCTGATCCACTGGTGAGTGTCCTGGCGCCGGATCTGCCAGTGGAAGGGGTAAGGGGTGTGGTGCAGCGGGCACTCGGACCGGCGCGGACAGTAGCCCAAGAGGAAGTTGTCGCAGATGTCTATGTTTTCCCGGGGGCGGGTGTGGAAGTAGGCCTGCTGGACCCATTCCGTCCGGGGCAGGGGTTGAGATAGGTAGGAGGCTGGGTCTACACGATCGACGGGGAAGACATCGTCGTTGGCCTGGGCAGAGGGTATGGGTGGGGGGAGGGGCTGTAAATGGCTTCCATCCAAAGACCGAAACAGGGTGACAGTCTGAGCTGGTAATATGGCCACAGTCTGAAACTGGGGTAGCACCACAGACGGGGGCTGAGGTTCGGCTGACACTGGTGGCAGGGTGTAGAGCTTTGGCCCATGATGGACCGGCACCAGTTGGTCTGTAGCTGAAGATTTGGAGAGAGTCTGGGATCCAGCCTGAGGATAAAGAGGGGTGATGCGGATGCTAATGTTGTAGGGAGCCTCGCTCCATTCCACCTCCACCTGGCCCGCGTGGATTAACTGCCACACGGGCAGGCTGGTGTTGGTCTGTGCCGGAATCTGCAGCATCAGTTGGCTGGTGCTGAAGACAGTGATGACCATGGGCTTAGCCAGCCCTTCCTGGTTCATGCACTGAGTCTCCAACTTTCTCTTTTTCAAGGGCACCTCGCCGGCCAGATGATCCGCCATTGTTTTGGTTTAAAGACAGTCGGGGGGGACTGCAGAGAATCAAAGAGGAACCTTACCAGCTTTTATTTTATACAGTTACCTCGAAATATGTCACATGAACATGTACATATGTGACATATACAAATAAATTATATACGTGTGTATAATAAATATACATGCACATACAACAGCTTCTTTCGATCTAAACGGCTAAATGTAATATTTGCATTGCAAGCCTGAGAATGAATCATTAGGGTTTTTTTTTTTTTTTTTTTAACTCATCACGTAAGAATTCCCCTGGCCGCTACACTCATTCTGAATTATTTAAAAAACTAACATCAACTTTCAAACGTTATACAGAATAACTAAATAATAATCGAGAAGCTACGAACCAAAAAAAAACACAACATGCAGTTTAACTGCTTACTTAAGTTACTTTGAAGTAATTGCTAAAATGTAGCTACCTGTTTTATCCCTTCTGCTTGTGCATCGAGAAGAAAAACAAGACCGGCGACAGCAGCATGAATAGCTCCAATTCCGACAGCGTCATTAATTTAAGTTCTGTTGATAAAGTAAAAATGTATCAAAAATAAAGCGATCCTTAGGATTATCCTGTTAAACTGTTTATGCTGTTCTTATGCCACGATTGTCATTGGCAGCGTACGTCTTCCGCTTTTGCTTTCAGTTTGTCTTACCATAAGCTACTGTGTCTTTGTTGTGTCAGAAAGTAGTTATAACAGACTGTATGTAGTTATACTCCGATTATGATGTGTCATCATCACTCGCTCCGCAAGCGACGGGAAATCCGGTTGTGTTACAGTACGTTGATGTTCCTACATTTCATTTTACTGATGCGATATTGCTTAAATTTATACGAAACCACGCAACAACCACCTCGACCTTCGACTAATGACAATGTGCGTAATAAATTAACATGCTGTTCTGGGCGAAATGCGAATGTTTTTATGATACATTAAGCTCTATTGTGCGTTAGTATCATTCGAAAAGGAAGAACTACAATTATCATTGCAGCCAAGTGTCAAAGTTCAGACGCGGGACTTCGAAGTTATGCCTTCGGCTTCAGTATCTAGGATTACACTTAATAGTCAGAAACGCTCGCATTCATTCCATAATTTACATGAATAATTACCAAGAAAGTCCTGTCGCGTTTTCACGCTGTTTCGTTTTCCCTGTCGTCGTGGTGCCGTCCCGCTGCTTGTGGTGTAATAATATTTGATCTCTTGCCAAGTTGCCATCTGTTTTGCTTTATTATGTTTCCCACGTGACTTTGGGAAATACAGGTATTAATCCAGTTACCTGTTGACGCCGATGAATGTGACGTTCATTTATTTTAAATCACATGACCAGAATTATTTTTTCTGTGTGTGTGATGCCACAGCTATCATTTATTTACGCAGATTTAAATATTTTATTTAATTTTACAACTTTTAATATATTTTTTCCAGGAAGAGGTGTTGGAATTTCTAACAATCCGTTTGCATCCTGTTCAGATGGTATTACACTGTAAAACTAAACTGGTATTTTCACTGTATGAGTGACACTTTAAAATCAGAATAATATATTTAAATGATTACAATAAAAGCTGTTTTTTTTGTCACATATCGGTTTGTTAATTCTGATAGACACACACAGCATACATTTAAAATGAAAATAACTGCAGAGATGCACAAAGAGTAGAAATGCTAAATACAATGTTAGATTTGTTAATGAAATGTGGTTTAAACTTTAGAGAATATCATTCACTTTCATGTTTACAGGAACGATGCGCAATGGAGTTTCAAAACCAGCTTTTTGCACTGGACACTTGTGCTTGTGTTATGGACACTGGGACAGGCAGCATTCGTAGAGGATGTTCCTTACAGTCCACCCACAGGTAGGGGAACACTTCCTCAGTAAGCTTGTGGTTGAATGTGTAGATGGGCGTGTTGTCGCTGGGGTCAGAGAAGGCGACCCGTCCCCTGTCACAGTTCAGCTGCACTCGGACCACACGGGGTTTCTTTTTAAGGACGAGTCGCGTGGGGGGTGAAGTCCCCGCAAAGTACATGTGCTTGTAGTAGTACACAGTCAGGTACCCATTCTTGAAGACGGAGGACTGCTTCTCCTTCCTGCGGGCCGACTTCTTGGCCACACCCACGACCCACGTCGAGCTGTCGCCAACCTCGACGTCCCACCAGTGGTCGCCAGAGCGGAAGCTGCATGCTCCCAGCACGGCCGTGTCCAGGCTGAATCGCTCCGGATTGTTGGGGAGCCGTTGACTTTCATTCCCCTTACACACGCTAGTCAGGTCATCGGACAGCACGAGCCACGGTGCTGCGCTGTTGGGGTCAAGGGTCACCGGGTCTGAACAGACAGAGACAGAGAGCAGCTACGTGTCGTTTACTCCAGACACATGCAAAATGCTGCCTTTGACTGACTGTAGCATATTTATTCCAAGCCGTTCTAGTGCATTCCAATCCAATCTAGTGCATTCCAATCCAATATAGTCCACTAAATTCCACCCCAGTCCATGTGTTAAAATACACCACAGCATGTGATATATCCAGAACTTCATACAGGCCTATTCGTGCCTGTAAATTGCAAAATGTCTGCTGGCTCTCAGATATGCCGTGAGCCTTAACCTGACCTCTAGCACTTGTAAGCCACCTGTAGTGTTCTTTGTTAAGGGAATCTCTAGGTCAGATGACCCAGAATAATGCAGCCTTATTCTCCATACCCAGCCAATTCCCCCTATCTGAAGTTGGACCCCCAGCACTCACGGTACTGCACAGTCCCCAGCATCTTCTCCCAAACTCGGTACTTCAGGGAGTCCAGGTGGGAGGCCACGTTGACAAGTGCTCCGGATAACATCTCTGGTTCTTGGGTTGTGAACGGCACACTGTGTCCATAAAGGGTGGATCAGGTCTGGTAAAAGCTCAGGTCCAGCACTTACAATGCATAGTAAAATAACAGTATGGCAAGGAGTTTGTGTACCTTTTCTCTGTTGTCTTGTAATTCTGAGAGACAAGAAATACTGTAAGTTAGGAAATGTGTTTAGCTTACGCTCATTAACAGGGAACACGAAAAGGACTGAAATACTACTACAAGGGTGCTGGTGTAATAAGCTGTAATAATCCATCCATCCATCCATTCATTTATTTTTCATATCCAGTTGTCCTGCACAGGATCAGAGCCCAGAAGCTATGGGTGCAAAGCAGGGAAAAACTCAGGACGGTGTGCCAACCCATTTTAAGGCACAGATGCCAGTCCTATTCAAATCATCATCAACAACAATAATAATAATAATGTTTGTTAGCAGTGTCACCTCCCACCTCTGGGATCTGGTTTTGGGTCTCCGCCAGGATTCCATGAGTTGCATGTTGTGCCCGTGTTTGGGTTTCCTCCAGGTACTCCGGTTTCCCCCCACAGTACAGAAACATGCTGAGGCTAACTGGAGTTACCAAATTGCCCGAAGGTGTGCATGTGTAAATGAATGGTGTGTGTGAGTGTGCCCTGTGATGGGTTGGCGCCCCATCCTGGGTTGTTCCCTGTCTTCTGCCCATAGCCTCTGGGATAGGCTCCGGACCCCCTGCGACCCTGAATAGGATAAGTTGGTACAGATAATGGACAGATAAGGTCTTCACCTGTAGAATAGTTAGATCATCCCCTCTCAGCTCTTCCTCTATCATAGTGATGGAGTGAGAGAGGGATGACATGCTACTTGTCATCTCCTTGATCTGGTTGTTCAAGTTCAGCGCCTTTGCCTCGCCCTCCAGCTTCAGGTCGGCCATCCTCGCAGCCTCCTCAGCTTGCAGGAAAGCGTGGAGCCTCCCAAATTCCGCTCTGATCAGGGTTTCCGTGTGCAGGACCTGGTTCTGAAACAGGACAAGGACCATCAGGCTGCTCGACCCAGGACACCGACGATGACTATCCCTTTTAGAGTGCTGAGGTAGCTGGATGATGAAGGTCCGATTTTCTCTGGCCCATATTAAGAGAGGCTGAGTATGGGTCATTAGAGGTACAGGTTAAAAATTTAGTGGGCAGAAGCTTAATAATGTATTTGCTTTGAAGAATATGGCAAGGTGAGAGTAACTAAGGTTGGGGCTTTTAATGTCTTTAATGGGTTGTTTTTTCTCATCCTGTGAATCTATGTGTGTCCGGCCTTTGCGAATTCACTGTTACCATTATGTGAACTGCTTCTTCTTCAAAGGTCTGTTTCACTTTCTCGGAAGCCTCCCACTTTCCTCGCAAGGCCCCAAGGGCTGCCCGAAGCACCTCCTGAATAGAAACAGCACGATCAGAAGACTGGGATTGTTATGTCTCGCCCACATAGTACAGACAGCAAGTCTGTACTAGTTACACTATACTTACACCATACCCACTTTGGCATGACTGAGAAACAATTAAATACACATTAGGCTAAAAAAAAAAGGTTTGGCAACTGTAAAAGGTTTCACTGTAGTCAAGGAAACAATACACATTTGGTGGAAGTGAATTTATATATTTGGCATGCTGAGAATTGATAAGAAATTGTTCTGCTGATCAAGTTGTTGGATTAATATTTGTTTTACCCTCATAGCACCTATAACAGATTTTCCCCAAGTGACGGAAGATCCATTGTTCTTATTCGAGGTAAGGACCAGAAACGCTGCCTTGCCGGACAAGCAGGTTCGTGTTGTTTCCGCTGTGCCTATGCACATGAGATCTACAGAGTCTCACCTTGCATTCCTGGACAGCTTCTCCTATGGGGCTACACTTGTGGTTCTCGTGTGCCTTTGAACTTTGACACACCACGCAGATTGGTACTTTGTCCTCCAGGCAGAAGAGCTTGAAGGGCTCCCCATGCAGGGGACACTGTGGGTCCCTTCCAAGGCCACCCTGGCTGCTGCCCCGTTCCTCACCTTTCTGGAGGTAGCTGTCGCAGAGATTCTTCAAGGTCAGGCTGAGCACCGGCTCCTCCGTCATGGGTGCCGCGCTACGGCAGAGAGGGCACTGTCGCGCAGTGGGGGCACACTGCCCCCAGTAGCGCTCCAGGCAGGCCCTGCAGAAACTGTGGCAGCACTTCAACACCACAGGCTCCCTGAAGATGTCGCAGCATATGGAGCAACTCAGCTCGCTGTCTAGCAGAGAGAATGGGGTGGTCATTCCTCTCCGTGGCCGACGTCTCTGTCAGGGATCAAAGGCCCTATGAAACCTGTTTGCAAAATTTGGCTTCAACCCTGGGTTTCTGTTTTTTTCTTTGTCTGTTCGCACTAATTTGCCTAAGAAATTACACAAAAAAACAACAACGACTACAGTACAGGAGATACCAGTGAACGAATGCCGAACTGTCGTTGTTTTCCTGCTTCTTGTTAGAATGGGTGTGACTCTGAAAGGCCTGTTTAACCCTTTACAGACACACCCACAAATGCAAAGGTTTGAAATTTACTTTTGGGAACAGGCAGATAACATCGCAACCTTAAAATGACACTCCCTAGTTGCAAAGGGGCCTGATTGGGATGCAAGTCCATTTTCAAGTAAAGCACACCCCTCCCACTCCAACCCCCCTGGGACCAATAAGTCATACCACACCATGCAAAGTAGCGACGTTACATATTTAGAAAATACCTAGTTGTGACGTCATTCATGATTAACCGTTTCCTTACTGCAAAGGTGTGCCTGTATCAATGCGACACATGAATTACAGGTGTTAGGACATGGCTAAAGGAACAATGTCTGATGTATATGCATTCATCAGTTCAACACACGATAATTTAATTGACACATTTCAGTTATTTAATGTAATGTATACTTTAATGCAATATAATTCATTTGAAAGTACTAGCCTTTTATCTATAATGCTGTTCAAAAGTCTTAGGGAGTCAAAGAAAATGTTTAAAGCTATTTTTCTTGTTGATACGTGTAAATTTGTTCAGAAAAAAATGCAATGTCTCATTACAATATATTCAAATGAAAAATAACAGTAAAAAATATGAATTTCGCCTACTGATATCCTGCTGGGTGGCTACAAGAATACCGCTTTGGTACCCAAACCCTCGGAGGTACCTCAGCCTGCCCCCTCTATTCATAACATGGCACCATTGCCTCTCCTAATTAATTATCTTAATTAGTTAAATAACTCAGTTTCATTAGCCTAGCAAGGTGGGGTAGTCGGGTGCATTGCACGACTGCTGGGGTGATTTTAGGAGCGGCTTTGTAAATTTTGACAGGCATCATATCCTAGTTTTATATCAACGAGAAGATGATTTCCTTTGACTGCCTATGACTATTGCACAGTACAATACAACGAAAATCGGTGTCTTCAAAAGGAAAGTGAGGTTTTAGAGTAGCCTATTAGTAAGTACTATAAATAATTATGCTTCATGAATCTGTCTTATGTCTGCTGGTCATAGCGGTGGGGGCCTGGAGTCAATCCCATAAGGAGCTGCACTGAATGGGATGCCAGGCCATCACATGACCTACACATAAACACGTGTGCCCCCCCCCCCACACACACACACACACCTTGCTATTCCTATCTTTGTGGGGACACGCCATTCATTTCAATAGGTGTAATCCTAACTATAACACCCTTAGCCCCTATCTAGCCCTAACTTTAATCATAAGTAACCAAACATAATACAAGGCTTTTCACAGAAAAGTGCAGCCCATCTTTTGGGTATTCACAAGACATTTCATATTTTCTTAATTATTCACGACTTATTTTAAATGACTTATTACTGATTCATTACTTTTGTGTTTACCTGTGTAGAAAGAAAAATGATTAGCTGATAAACTATTTAAATTGAATCTCTTGAAACTGAAATTGTCACAACAGAACCCCAGCGCGTTAAACGTCTCTAAGGTTTTCCTGGATACATAGAGGTGCCGTATTCCTCGGATGTGATACTGGTCCATCACAGGGTACATACGTTCTGTAGGCAATTTAGAGACACAAATTAGCCTAAAAGCATGTTTTTGGTCTGTGGGAGAAGAACATGCAAACTCTACACACAAAGAGCAGAGGCGGGATTCTAACATACAGCCTGAAATTATAAGGCAAGAGTAATACCTGTTCGACTACCCTAGCACGCCAGCCTAACATGTATAGGCGGAATACTGTTGCCATCTAGCGGCACTAACTTGTCAACATGTTTTAGCGATCCTTCTCTGCATCAAAACAACCATGGCAGCGAATTTGTCTTCGTCGTTTTCCCCCCGTACATTTTCCCGCAAATTTACCTGATATGCTGCTTTGTTGATAAGTGTAGGCAACTATAATTCCAGCTCTTGTATTATGTGCAATTTTGTAATTAGGTTTACCGTTTTCGTGGTAACGTCACCCGGGAGGAAATGAATCAGTCCCTTGTAGTTCACCTGCACATCTACTGGGTGAATTCAAAGAAGCTGAAGATTAGTTGTTTTCCATTCTGCTCCAGACTCAACTGTTCCCAATACCCCAATCACCTTCCCAACCGCCAGTAGCAGGCAATGTAATTGAAAAAGCCACCCGAAATTGGAATTTAAAGTCAGCAAAAATGTAATTAAATCTATATCCATTTTATTGAAGGAGCTTAAAACTCAAATGCTTGGAGGCTATCGATCGAGTTGATAATATTTAATGGGAGTCAGGAATGAGAAAGCAAAATTGGTGAGGAACCAGAGCCAAATTTATACATACAAGACAGGGCTCCCTTGTAAAACGGATACGTCATTATTGAGTTAATAATTGCGGTAGGTGGGGGAGTCAGTGTATCGGGTCTAGCCGATGTGGCGCCCTAGGCGAGCATCACGACCGGCGCCCCCCGTCCAAGGCGAATTGAAACTGGCTGGCAAGTCGGCGCACCCTCAGAAGTTGACGTCCTAGGCTGCCGCCTATAGGATTGACTGACCTTGATAGTATAACATTCTGAAATTAATACACCAGTCCGATAGAGTCAAATAATTTATTTACTTCAAAATAAACAAACTAGGAAAACGAATTCAAAGACACGATTGGGTGTACTGACACGATTCTGCCACAAGATGTCAGTGAAAGGTCAGTAAATGTACTGCTGCGCACTGAAAAGCATTTGTATTGTCCCCAAGGACGTTTATAGTTGTGTTTGGAGTAAATTGTGCATTTATTGTAATAAACACAAGAAGAACAGAAGAATAAAGTGACGATTCGATCATTTTAGGTGCAAGTTAACACTATATACTTAATACATGGAGTAAACCCCTACATTGGATTACGCCAGATAAGCTTGGCTTGCATTAGCGGTAATGTTACTTTTTATTTGCTCTGTTCCCCTCCTTAGGCGGGGCAGTACCGCTTACTCAGAGCTGTTTCTGACCTTTGTTCGTGGCACTTTTATCTTCCCTGAGTCACTCTGTGTCCGCGACGGCTGATTGACTAATGTGCGGTTCTCTCAGCCACAGCCATTCGTGGTTTTAGCTGTTTGCCCGTCCATACGTAACCCGTAACTTACCCGTGAAGCTAATAGCGGGGCCATTGGGAAGCTTTAGTGTTTGGATGACTGATTACAGCACCTTTCATGTGAACTAACTTAATGAAATGATTATCAGCACCATGCTTCGGATAGTGTTTGTTTCACACATTGAGGATCTGTACTGTTATCTATAAGTCCTTCTGGATCCCTATCACCCTATGAGGCACGATGATTCAGGAGGAAACAGGGGTATTTAACGAAAAAGTAAGACTAAAAGTAAAACTTGGAGTGGAAAAAATAACTAAATTTCGTTAAAATATATAAATAAATATATATTTTTAAATATGACACTGGATAAAAACGGCAATGCAGTTACTAAGTATTGTTTAATGGTTTGCAATGGGATTCATTTTATTTACTATACTTATTTAGTCTTTTTCTTATACCTTTTACACATTCAGTGTTGAGTAGAAATGTTATTCATATTGGCATTTTGAGTGTTTTTGAAATTTGTGTGTTAAACTTTGTCTCAGTATTCTGTTAATGCTTTATACAATAATGGTGTGGTTGCTTTACTTTCTATATTTCTAGGAATAATTCCCCACTCTCTAATCACTGCTCTCCCTGGGGTTTCACTGGGGGGGGCAGGTAGTCTTTACTTTCTCCAAAAGTGCCATATCCCATCAAGTGTGCGTGTATTGTAATCAGGGACTGGGAGCACCAATAAACCAGATCCTTAGGTATAGAAACGTGATGGTGTTGCAGGAAAGAGGTGAGGGGTTTGGAAGGGAATGTTAAGACAAGAAAACAAACTGCTTCACGCTTTCTCAGCTGTTTCATGTGCAGGATGAAAAAGCATGTGAGTCACTCCCAGTGTGGTATCAAAACATGGTACTGAAAAGGAAAACTAATATTGAGACTAGATACAAACTAAACTGAAACTAGACATTTTCATAGAGTAAAAACAAACCCTATTTGTTCACTCCTAAAGTGACACTAAATCTGAAAAACAAAATGGAAACTAAATACAAATAAAAGCTAATGTATCTGAAAACCATAGTATGATGACCGGCGTGCGGCGAGCAGGAAAGCAGGCGAGAGAGCCAGGAATACGAATAAGATGGGGTTTATTATGGGGAAACCAGCAGACAGGTGAACACACGGTAAACTCACATCAATGACAGACCTGGGGAAACAGACTTGAATGCGGACTAATATACACGGGACGGACTAGAACAGACAGGAAACAGCTGGAATTCACACGAGGCAAACGAGGTAGGCGTGATCTACATGGGGGCTGAACGGGCGATCGTGACACATAGTAACCCTGGGAGGAAATGAGATTGTACTCACCCCCAGGGATGTGGGTCAGAATTTAGTTTTTTTCAGTGATCATTGTTGACACACCACAACGAAATGTGTCCTCTGCATTTAACCCATATGTGACATGGCAGGGGGCAGCTAATTCAGCGCCCGGGGAGCAGTGCTTGGGGGCGGTACCTTGCTGTTTGGGTATTCAAACCAGAAATCTTTCAATTACAGTGTACTTCCCTAACTATTAGGCCACCACTGCCCCCTGGCTTAACCCGGGGTCTGGATGTGTGTTCTGAGCTTTGCATCATTGCTCTGTGTTTGCATGGGTTTCTGCTCACAGGCTGATGACGCTGTTCATGTCACTGTGTTTATATGAGCACAGTACATTGGACCAGCAGGGGTGTCAGAGGGCCGTGGATACTCTAGCAGATTCATGGGGCTGAGCTATATATGGGGGCCGTGCTCAGTGAGATGTACTGAGGAACACCCCCCACTCAGTAAAATCTACTGAGGGGACTGCCCTGCCCAGCAAATTCTATTTACCTTGGGAACTGTGTTTTTTTTTAGATTGAGAATGCCAACCCAAGCGGGAGGCCCAAGGTGACATTTGTCAAGGGGCCCTGCATTTGTAGCTACGGCCCTGAGTACCAATGTCCTGTTCAGGGTGTTTCCAGGCATAACTTTTGCTATGTATCTCAGGAGAGGCTCTGGATCACATACATCCTAATATAGTGTTTCTCACCCTGGTCCTCGGGGATGCCCAGACACTGCACATTTTTGCTGCATCCCAGCTCCCTACCACAAAGTCCACATTTTTGCTCCCTACCACACAGTCCACATTTTTGCTCCCTACCACACAGTCCACATTTTTGCTCCCTCCCAGCTCCCAGCAGGTCTGGAATCCCCAAGGACTGGGTTGGGAAACACTACCCTGATAAATGGTTCTGGATAAACCAGTGCAACATGATTCTGCTTACAGTATATGCTAAATTACAATATGCACAAAAATGAAGGGGGAAATCGTGTGACTTTTCACAGATAAAATGTGAATAAGGTAGGGACTGGCATCCCCTTGCCTTACGAATGTTCACTTTACAGCACTTCGCTTTTACAAAAGACCTACAATTGTACCTGTTTTCGCTAACCGAAAGAAATCTGAAGAGGGTTTTTGCTTTTATGAAGAAAAGGAGAAAAGAGAAAATAGTTTAGTGTTTATCAATGAGCCAATTATAGATTTACAGTCGTGCACACCATAACGACGTTTTGTTCAACAATGGACCGCATATATGATGGTGATGAAAATTCCTATTGCCTAGTGACGTAGCCCTCGTAACAATGCATGTTTGTGGTAAACGAACCTACTGCGCTGCTAGTTGTATAAAAGTATAGAACCTGCAGTTAGGTACAGTATGTAATACTAGACAATGATAATAAAGATCTATGTTGCTGGCTTATGTATTTACTATTCTGCACTTTATATATAGCCTAGGTGTGTAACAGGGTGTACTGTTATTTTAGATTTTATGTGCTATTTGGTATGATTTGCTGGGTTCTTTTGGGTCTGGGAATGCTAAAAAAAAATTCAGTATAAATGAATAGTACTTGCTTCTTGGCCTGACATCATTTCGGCTTACGAAACGTTTACTACCGTAAAGTGGGGAATACCTGTATTCCAGAGTCAAAGTCAAGTTTCAGTGGTTAGTAAATGCTTTAATGCGTAACAGTCGTGGTTTCTGAGTACAGAGGGAAGGTACAGTGTGCTTTTTTCTACCCACCTTCCCTTTGGGGGGATGTAAAAATGTACCTAGCCCAAGGTGATATTTTGTCAGGGGGGGCAGGAATTGTAGTTACAGTCCCCCCACCCCCCAAGGCCAGCGAGCGAGTCCGGGAGCAGCTGCGATAAGACATGTCTTTCCCATAAAACTGTGATCAAGCAGCGCTATCTGTGTGTGTGCTAGTCCGTGTGTGGACATGTTCAGCTGTGTAGCGTGTGGGACCCAGATAGCAAAGGCTGAAAAAACTGCAGTTTTTTTCCCACATAAAATAAACCCTTCAAATCATCTACTTAAAATAAGACTATTATGAATTTTCATCGGTTTTTGAGTTTTGATGATTTGCTGTTATGGTTAGTTTACTACACTACAATGGGAATCATTGGGGGGGCGTCTCCACAGATTTTACTGTGCCTAATGAGCGTGTCAGTGTCACGGTTGATGCAGTTTGGCTGCTCTTAGCTATGGAAGCAGGCTTTACAGAAATGGACTTCGAGAGAGATTTGGCAGGTCAGAATATAAAACCGCTCAATTCCCTAAAATCGCCATGAGGCGTAACGTACAGTGTGTTCAGAGTCCAAAACAATCAGCGTTGCTTGCATGTGGAAGTCCGATTGCTCCTGCTAATCACTACTGAGATAGAGAATATTAGGAGCATTACTGATGTCTGTTTGAACACAACACAAAGCCACACATCTTAAGGTTAAATCCAGCGTTAAAAAAAAGAATGAAAAAGCTTATTTCTGCATAATGCCTTTGAGTTTTTACCCAACTTCTTTAAATTCTAATCTCTGTGGTAGGAAATCCATTCCATTTCTCACTCTTCTCCTTAAGAACATGGAAATGCAGGCAGCGTGACGCCTGCCCACACTGATTAATTACTTCTCATGCTGTCAGTTACTTTCGCAGCAGCCGTATGGGAGCTCAGGAAAGCCATCAATCCTACTGTTTATAATGGGCCTTGACAGGCTGACACATGCTTACCAACCTGACTCCGCTCTGGGACTTCATGGAAAATTCCGTGAAGTTCATCGAGCCTTCCAGTTTGAGGGGAATAGACCGTCTGGGTCCAGAGACTGTGTAGCTTTGTGCAGTATGTGTCCGATGTAACTATGACGGTGACGTGTGTGTCTGAGGCTAAAATGCCCATGTGCACCCAGGTTACACCGCACACTGCAATCTGCATCATTTTATTTCCCAGCATGCACCCCCGGATCTACCTCAGTGTTATATTTCAGTGCATCTTTCACCTATCTGCTGTGGACAACAAAGAGACGCATCTCTTGTAATACAACTCAAATCCTTTGATTCCAGTGTTAGGGAACCAAGTTGGCTTGTGGACCTCCTGCTGTCTCCATCTTCTCTGAAGCTCAAACAGAATGGCTGTGTTTCTACAAGGGGTCAGAGGACCTTAAACCCACCCAGCAGAGCACAGCAGCCTGCAATTCCTTACCAACCAATACAAAATCACGTACTAACACTTGATATTAACGGTGTAACAGTACACAAAATTCAGAGTTCAGTGCAGGGTTCAGTGCAATTTTGGTACAGCAGGAAAAACATAATTTGCTTTGAAATGATTTATTATTAAAACTGCAAACATAAACACAATTAGGAATAGTTGTGAACCAAAGGCAATGCATCTGTCAATGTGTCTAATATCAAAACCCAAGATTTATGATTTGCACATTGCAAAAATAAATATGTAAAATTTTCTTTTAAACCAAAAAATTAACATCAACACAATCATAATGAACAAAATTGCGTGTTCTCTACCACCGAGTATGGTCGCGTATCTATAATGATAAACACCTCTTTAGCCTGCAGTGATTTTTCAGACGGGTCTGAATTTCCTGGCAAAAGCAGCACGGGTAGACTAACTTGCAGAGGCTGTTTCTGTCTTGCTGCGGTTGTACACACTCTCAGATGATGTCTCAAATGAGTTAACACATTGGATGTGTTTCCAGCAACATATCCAAGTTCGTTACAGCAGAGCCGACAGACAATCTTGGTCTTATCAACTACTCTCTCCCCAGTGTTAATGTAATTTATTGGGAAACTGAAATGTTCCCTATCCGCCAATTATAACTGACTGTAACTAGTATTACTCATAACCAACTCAGCCACAAGCAGCATAATGTTTTTGGTGCTGAACCTCTACTTGTGAATTTAAGTTCTGCCCGTATCAATAATAAATGTATTCATTCGTTTCATTTTGTGTATTGATACGAAAATGATTTGCCGAATGGCACATGACGAATATGTGTACCGTTACAGCCCTGCTTGTTATGTATCTGGACTCTTATTGTTTTAGCCATATGTAGAATTGTAGTGAACTGAATATGGCTAATTTTAGACTAAAGGCATATTGCTTATGTCTGTCGGCCTGCTGAGGACATGGAGGCAGGAGGAGTCTCTGGAGAGATGGCTGAAGCCATCTGTTTGAGGATGACGCCCCTGAAAACAACACAGTGGATCAGAGGTAGGATGCAGGGGACAAATGGTCTCATGGATGCCAGATGCAATCCTTTGTACCTCCATATCTGGGCCAGGCTGACAGCCGACACAGCAGTATCCCGGTGACTTTGCAGGCATCAGATAACAACCGAGTGGGTCATGGGTCTCTCATCTGCTTATAGGTTACAGTTCCTCCATGCACCACTTCTCTGTTTGTCTGTTTGTCTGTCTGTCTATCTGCCTCTCTCTCTCTCTCTCTCTCATATATATATGTGTGTGTGTACAGAAATACATAAACATATACACACACACAGTCACAGAAAATAATGCATAAATGATCTTCATGTTGGTGTCAAAATAAGATATTATATCTGTGTCTGCGTGTAAAGTCTGTGTAAAGTGTGTCAGCTTATCCTTTTCAAAACCTCTCCTAAGATCACTCTAACAGCTGTCCAATACACCCCTGTATGTTTTGAGTGACTAATACCTTATCTTATTTGGCTAATCGGTACCTAATTGAGTCATTTAACTATTTAAGTAACCCCTAATTATGTAAGTGAGCTAATTATTTGCATACAGTGCTGCCCTACAAAGGCAAAATATAGTAACTACACTGGCACTGAAACGCAAAAGGCAAAGTGTTTTTAGATTGTCCAGCCATATGTGTAGTAGGTAGGAAAATGATAGTGTAGGCATACCTATTAAATGTAGCACGGGCTAGTTTTTCTAGGATAGTTTGTCGTGAGATAAATCAGCCTAAGGGACCAGATTTCAATCATAACTCAATTTTGACAAAATATGCATTTACAGTGTTTTGCTTCTGTATGGCAGTGTAAATATCTGGGAGTGTAAAATAATGAAGTACAAATACCGTTGACCCTTACGCTTCGTGGGGGTTAAAAAATGATAGGCTTTCCATTGCATTTACAAAATCACGAGATCGCGATTTTCTCTCATGATTCTTGTGCAATATATTTGTTTAATTATTATTATTATTATTATTATGATTTATTTTGCATTACATACTGTCTTTCTGAAGATGGAACAAACAATATGTAGAGGTGCACAATACATCAGTTAAGAATGCCGAAATTGCCGCCTGATATTTAAACCTATACTACTGAAAAAATGGTAATGATCACTTTGGCTGATCAGCCATTTTCCATAGCAGATGGCGAGGATTTTGTTAGAGCTCTCAAAGTACAGACCTGCGAAATGTTAATAATTCATTGTTAAATCTGGTCTACAGATCAATTTTTTTTTGTTTTAAGTAGAATTTAAAAAGTCATTCCGCTAATTTGCACTTGTAAGCTGAGTAAGTTTCACCCCATTTTCTGAATAAAAAGAAAATTTCCACTTGTGCTCTTATGACTCAGTTTTGCTTATTGTTATGCGTTGTAGCTTGTGATGCTATTTTCTAATTTGTCTTAAATACATTTAAAAGGATAAGCTGATTTTTGTAACATCAATAAATTTGAATGTATAGTACTTTTACTGGTAAGTACTTTTAACCAGTTTTTTTTTTTTTTTTTTTTACTTAAGTACTAGATAACTTTTACTTGAGTAACATTTTGTTGTGGCACCTGTACATGAACTGTGTGCATTTTTTCCACCACTGGCAATATAGCAAATGATGTTTTCTTAACACCATAGACTGTGAAGAAAACAGCCTCGGGGATTCCTAACCATATCAGACCTGATACCGCTTCCATGTCGGATACAAAGAAAACGACAGGCAAACTTCACTATTTACAGACAGGGAAGTGACCAGCTACAAAGTGAGGTAAGAATGGAATGACCTGCATAGGGTTTTCAGAGATACAGGCCAAATAAACAGGCCAAACAAGTCCACTAGCTTAACTATTCACACCATATACACTATACTATAATCAGGGATCAAGGCATGGTGCTGGACGACACCCAAACAAGGCTGAGCAGCAAGCTGACTGTTTATAGCTACTAGAGCTCATTAACTGCTGTTGCTTCTGGTTGTTGTAGTATCCTTTACCTCCTGGCACCCGGCTCCCAGTAGAGCCTGCAGACATAGACAGCAGACAGGACATTCTGGAGGAACGCATCTATATCGTCACCAGGAATCAACATCAACTTGGCAGCACCTAGTAATAAATTTTAAGTTCTATTTTTTAAAAAAAAATCTTTATAGAGCTACAAAAATGTAAATATTTTGGTAAATTTTCATTGTTATCCGTTAGGTGGCCGACATCATTCAGCACTATACTGGCTAAAACACAGCCAAAAATAAGCAGTTCTGTTCCAGCATTGGACACAATGTCTCTAAGGACATAGACAAACCGTCTCCCTGCTTGACATAGAGCAACATCTATGTCTATTACTTTGTGTGATATTTTAGTGTCTTGGTCATGTTTGGTCAGATGCAATCTGCCGTTTGAAAGACGGGGATGAATTGCGGGAAGCTGCTAAGTCAGAGCAGCTGGAACAAATGCTGTTTTCTGTGTTGTTTTTGTCAGAATATATATATATATATATGTGTGTGTGTGTGTGTGTGTGTATATATACATATATATATATATATACACATATATATATATTAAACCTGTCAGAGATACTCCATCTAAATTTTAAAATGTAATTTACATCTCCGGGTTTAAAAAGCATTATGTTTCCACTGATCATTGAAACTCGATGGTCATGACAAGGAGCCATGCGCCGAAGCCAATTAGCAATGTTGGTGCAGGGAGGTGAGAATGTTTAAAGCGGGGGTGTGACATATGCTATGGATCTGCTCATTTCCGCTCCTTCGAAGTTCAAAACCACCTGTGCTTGCAACCGCGCTGCAGCTCTTTCCAGGTGCTGGAGATCAAACGCTTTATTTCGAGCAGAGACCCTTAGGTGAACTTCACAGAGTTACGGAACTTGAAGAAGCGAATGCAAAATAAAGAAAAAGCTGGTGTAAAAATAAAGGCAAGAAGATGATGTGCATGGAGGAGTGTCCCTGGGTCGAAAACAGCTCCGGCTGTCAATGCTGGTGGAATTGGCCTCTCTGACATGAGTTAAACCCGCGCTAAATTGGGGGTGGAATTGCAGGTGTCAATCGTTGGCGAAACAGACAAACTAATGCCTGTTGGTGCAAATATAGGATGGAGCAGAAATAGGCAGAAGATGACAAGGGCCAGTCAAGGTCAACGACCACTGAAGGTTCATGCATGTCTGCTTTTAAAGACCCTGATTTGAAATTGTTGGTTAGAACAAATCAGCTCACTGGATCCACCGCATACCGTTTACTGACTGGTTCAAAATGTAGCTTTAAGATGTACAGAACTAAGGCCAGCATGGAAGGGGATCTAGCGTACATGAAAGATGTAATATCCTGATGAGAAGGAAGGAGCAGACAAATCAGGGTGGGACACGGTGCTACCTCTGAAAAATATCTAAATGCTGGAAGCTTTAGAAATAACATTGAAAATATTGACGCTATGGTGTTGACTGTTGTATGAATAATTGTGAGTAAACTAGACATGGCACATTATATATAATATACAAATTTTACGTCAGGGAATTCATGCAAGAAGATGTGGCCAGCAAAGCGGATGCTGTATGGGTGAAGATGGAGGACGACTTCATGGGCATCTGCAACAGGCCACCAAGCTGAGATGCTGAGGGCAGGTGTGAATCATAAAACCGGAAAAATTAGCAGCTTCTGGGATGTTGCGGTCGTGGCTCACTTCACTGTTGCCAAAACGAATTGGGATGTTATTACAAAGAGAAAAAAATGATGGAACTGATTGAAATTGCTTCTGATTAAATTTGTACCATCTCCTGCTAAGGTGGAATATGCTTATGGTTATATATTCTATAAAAATCGGGTTAGAACAGGAATCATTGATCATTTGTGGCCACAACATGAAACTATGTAGGGTATGATGGGGTAATTCTAGCCCTCTTTTCACTGTTTACCTAGTTTTACAAGAATGTGTGCATCACTCGCTACGAAATAAGTCAATGCTACACTAGTGCTGCTATCTATGAAGAGAATAAAGCAAATTATATAGCTGGGGTAGATATGGTTTATGAAATATAGCTGAAAATTAAATGGGTAATCAGAAGCTAAAATTACACGATTTTACCTTAAATTTATGTTTTGCTTGAGAAGTAAACCTGAAACAACTGAACTCTAACCTAAGAGACTCGAAAAGAAACTTCATTACAGTGTGCTATGAAGTTTACATGTAGGCAGGGAGAAATAAGCAAGGTGGCTGACTGTCTAAAAACATATTATTGAAGGCTGGTAGAGCTGTCTTTATATCTTATTTTAGATATTGGTAGAGTGGGTAAAAATCGCTGATTAGAAAATTGCAAATGTTGTGCTAATTCACAGTCTTGCTAATTAGACAGTAATCATCTGTGTGTTATCAGTAAATGTAAACTGATTATTATTACAAAGCAACTGATGGTCACTGATATTTTCACCCATGGATGTTCCGGAACTGAGGTCGCAAGGAAACATTCCAAACAGAATGTTTGGCACAAAAAAACTAAATTGGGCAGCTGAGTAACTCAAAAATCATCCCTGTGAGTCTCACTTCATAAAAAGTGAGATGAACCTCCGTGTGTCTCATCTCAGGTGTTTTCTTACCCACGCTTCCACACCGGCTTCCGCACAAGTGAGATTAAAGTCACAGTTTGACGAGGGGCCAACGTAGGCCGCCTGCCAGATGGCAGTGCTCTAGCGGTCAGCGATTTCTCCTTAGTTTTGAGGGAATCATTGCTGATGCCATGAGGAGGTGATGCTGCAGGTAGGATGAAGGTGGCATCCCCATAATATGCTCCTGTGTGACCACTCGGGGATTCTGGGAGTTTTGATTATGAGAACCATGCAGGTAATACAGACGAGCTGCGGCTGTGGTTCGTGCCATTTGCGGGGGGATCCTGGGGAGGTGGGTCACTCTTAGTCATGACTGTAAGATCTATTTTGTCTTTTTTTCCCCCCACTTGGATCCCCTTTGATGGATTTGGTCAGGAATTGGCGTGAGTAAGCCGATCCTAGACCAACACCTGGGTACATGTTCAGGGACAGGTCATAATTACAAGCAGATCCCTGGCCTCATACTTTCTGCTGTAAAAGTGAGACAAGCAAGGCACCTCATCTTGGGGGGGGGGATGGTAATTGGAAGAAGGAGAACCAAGTCTGTCACTTGGCACAGACTGGAGGACAGGACAGGATGCCGTTTCTGGGGGCAACCTCATGCAATTACAGCCGATGTTTGACAGATAAGTAAACGTCAGCCTGTTCTACAGTCAGACCTTTAAGGTTCCCTCATTCCCCTCGCAGTGTCGAACTGATGTAAATGGGTGAATGTCTCCCGCAGCAGCAGCACTGAAAGAGTATCAGCACATTAAAACTGTTTTCCACTTTTTTCTTTCTTTTTTTTGTTGCCCAAGGATTTTCTGAGCTGGCACTGATGGTACTAAAGAATCGGTTTAAAACAGAACTCATTTATCCCGGGGTGACGAAGTAAGCAGAGTGTGATTCTGAATCCTTTATTGTGTTTACCAGCCCTTTCGACACAAATCCTTCCGTTGATGCGGTTAAGCAAAGCCCTGAAGTGTGAAGCCACACAGCCTCAGGATAAAGTCATTTGTTGTGTTCCTATGCAATGCACTTGAATATGTGTTCAGTAACAAATCCATAAATGTAACATTTGTAAGTATTCTTTTGAACAAAAATTGTTTATAATGCTTTAATGTAGTAATCTATCTATAAAATATTTATCCAGTGCAGTATGGCTGATAGTCTGGATCTTATCCCACGAGGCTTGGGGCACAAGGCAGGGGAAAAACCCTGGAAGAGAATGCCCAACTATCACAGGGCACACACTCATGCACATCACAGCATAAGGGCAATTTTGAGACAAGAACTTGTGTTTTTGACCCTGTCAGGAAGCTGGAGCACCTGGAAAGCCACGCAGACACATGAGGAACTTGTAAAGTCTGTATAGAGCCTGTGCAGAACTCAAACCCACAACCTAAGAGATGTGAAGCCAACGATATAGAATTATAATAATGCATAAAAAAGGACCAGTCCAGGAGAAGCAGCTAGAAGATAGATGGTTGGATAAATAAAAGAGGATATTGGATTAATAAAGGGGGATATTGGAGACAAACTGCCTTAAGGCACTCTATAGGATTACTTTTAATTGGTATCGCACATGTACATAACCATAGAACCCAAGGTGTCCTTCTCTTCCATTCCTGTGTGGGCCGTTCAGGTTATTGGTTCTGTCTCACCACCTGCAAAGCTGATTTAAGCATCCAAAGGCTTAATTAGTAATTTAATTAGCCCAGAGGCTAGGGATGGGGGTGGCACTTCAGGAATCACACGGATGAGTTTAATCCTTCGCCAGCGCCACAGCTGTCTTGGGATCACTCCGAAATGCGGAGGTGAACCCCTCAGCTCTTTGCCCTAGAGGGGTACTTCATGTCCCCCTCACTCACTGGCTTGTTGGCATATCGAGGAAAGATAAACACCTACCTGCTAAAATATGCGTGTTGCATGTGGGTATGGAAGTGATGTGTAAAACAGCTCCTGTTACTGCACTGCCCTTAGTCATGATGAAGGATATCTCCATTTTCTCCAGAGATGGAGTGAAACAGAAGAGTAAGGTAAGGCTTTGAGTGATGACAAACTTTTTTTGGACATAGCAGGGTGGCTGGCTCACCAGGTAGCACTATAGCTTCCCACCCTCGGGGTCATGGGGTCAATTCCTGCCTGTGGTTCGCTGGTTCTAGCTCTCCTCTTGTGCCCTGCAATGAGCTGGCATCCATTCCAGGGTGCACCCTACCTATCATTCCTTGAATCGGCTCCAGACCTCCCACGACCCCGTACCGGATAAATGGGTATAGAAGATAGATGGATAGACTGTAAAATTATATGCCTTCCTGTCCTCCAGATGATGACATAACAGCGAAGACTGCTGTCCAAGTCCAAAAGCAGGGGGTTATAATGATCACCTTGGCTCAGCATTCGCTTCAGCCATATTTTATTTATATATACTATAGGGTATACTGTGGAGCTTATAAAATCTTTACACCTTAAGTCACAGTGTCCATTTGGTTAACTGTGTTTTATTACTGGCACGTAATTCTTCCCAAAGCCATTCCTAATAATCCGATTGCTGTGTAACTCGGCCTTGCCCATCCTACCCTTGTGTTCATTGCAAGCCCATGTTTCAACCCAAAGCCACTTTTATGTTTCCAGAGGCAATAATTAGGCCGGCTGAATTTCTAAACTGTGAAGGGAATGCCTGGAAAAATGGGGAAGAGAAAGAGAGAGCGCAGGGCCCCATTTTGAGTTCTATGGGTGTACACATGTCCTTTGTCTCCAGTGGTGCTGTGAGCAGAAGCTCCCCCCCAAAACGGAATAGCGCATTAGCACTCCGGGATACTGCCACCTCACGCCTTCCACCCTCCGCGCAAAGACAAAGGCCAGCCTCCCAGATACGGCACAGGAATGCGACTCTGCCCTGCTGCTTGACATACGCACACAGTTGCCGGAGACTCATTATCTCTTTGGCTCAGGGATAATTACCTTTACTGAGAAGGAGTTCCTCAGCAGCTTACGTCATACTGTCTACAGCCGCTCGGAAAAGTGAGAACATTGCAAATTGGAGGGAGAATAACGGCTAACGATAAGGCCTTTGTAAGCGCAGAAAACTTTCACAGTAATTAAGAGATCCGAGGCCTTTGTAAGATACAAGGCCTTCGAGAGGAGCTCCAGTTAATGGCTTTCATTGAATTAGCGTGTTGTGGTGCCATGGTTAGGACAACATGAACAAGTCCTCCATTTTGGGACATAAGAGAACCAAAGTCTCCCTGGGTTGTACACAGTAATTCAGTCCTTCCATTTGAAATAAGGAATTACAACAAAGTAATCGAATTAACCTAATGAAGTTGTAAAAGTAGGAGTTTGATACTTGTGATATCTTGGCTGGTGCTTATTTATGGTGTGAGAGCTATGAAGTCAGAATTAATCGAAGAGTGACTTTCTCTATCCTTCAGAGAGCTTCTTCCCTGTACATGGTTCTCCCTAATGGATCATTCTCCAGCATGCCGCCACACTCACGAGAGCTGCTGCACACGTGTGGGCCTGGCGTGGGAAACCGGTGTCTTGCTGTGTCAACCCCCAACTCCCTGGCATGATTTCTGTCTTGAAAAACAATGAGAGATTTCAGTGGGGGAGACGTGGGGGAATTGGCACGTTGGCAAATGTTTTCTTTCTTCGAATGCTGCCGGAAGCTTCTATCCCTAACCTTGCTATTACGGATAACAGTGGCATTGATTACAGCATTTCCTCGATTCAGACGTATATGGCCTTTCAGTGTGTCCCGTAAAGGCTGCAGCTTTAAAAGAATTGCCACGGTAAAGACTGTAGTTAGAAAACCCCCAGGTGGCCCTGTCACACTTTTAATGGCTGTTATCAAAAAGCCCAAACCGACATCCAGGTTGAGGAACGCCAAGTTTTCCCCTGTACTCGTGAGCAAGGTACCTATTTGGTGTCCTTTGCTCTTCTCAAACCGAGTGTCAAAATGGGCACGCTGTGGCCCCCCCTAGGCTGTGCTTTCTGAGCCGTACTGCTCGCGGGCTGGATGTCTCACAGTGTCCCGGTGCCCTGACATTTCTGGAAGAGAAGCTGTGCTGAGCTGAGCGTTATGGTGTTTCATTCTCTCTAAGGGTGGTAGCCGGGCTTTGGCAGTGTGCTGCAGGGGTGCAGATGTGAATCCCTTGGACTTCTGCGAACCGCACACCCCCGGACTTCCCCTCTACATTAGCACCCCATTCTCAGTCCAAGATGGAGATAATTGAAGTAATAATTCACACAATTGTAAGGCTGAGGGAACCGGGTATGTGAACAGAAGGCCTTCTGGTTAAAACCCAGGTGGTACTCAAGTGTTTGAATACCATTGTCCGCTAAAAACCATCCATCTTCCAGCAACTTATATTGGACGGGGTCGGGGTCCGCTAAACACCTCCATTAACTATTCTAGACACGCCTGCATTCAAACACAGCTAATCTGTTGGTCTACTACATTGCCAGATGTCCAAGATGAAGATTATGTGATTTTTGTGGGAGAAATTAAGTTTCCTGGGGCTCTTTGTTTTATTCTGGTCTGTCGGACCCAACTGCTCACTTCAGCTTCTCGCCTAAAGCCTCATCTGCCTTTTTTTCTTTTATATAACCTAGTTGTGCATTACCATGTTCCCTGGTACTAATAAGACATTAGAACTTTTCTGTGTTCCATTCAGTCTTTTGGAGGGTTAGGTTAATCCAATTCTGATTATATTACATGGTTTAATAAAGGGGTATTTTGAGTGTCTTTTCATTAGCTGCGAATGTCACATTCCTTGGTGCCGTAGACATGAAAGCACCACTTTTGGCAAATTCCATTCAAAATTGCAAGTATATTGTCATTTACATCTACATCAGCCCTTTGGATTTTTACCACTAATCCATTTTTAGAGTGAACTTCAGCATTTTAAAGGTGCTGATTATATCAGATTGCATGGGATTTTCTGAGAAAATTGAACATAACATTAACGTTACTTCATCCACACTCCATTACAACAGATGATAATATATAAAATACATAGTTAATGTAATGTATAGGAAGCTGTACTATTACCTTTGGCATGCATAAGCAATGTACATAATACATTATTTGTGTATGGTATTATTTTAGATTATTTTTTAAGTATACACTATATAGACAAAAGTATTGAGACACCTGGCCATTACACTTACAGGAACTTTAATCCTAACCGGGTTCGTGGGGGGGACCGAAGCCTATCCCAGGAACATTGGGCGCACTTTTATGACATCACATTTTAAATCCATAGGCACCAATATAGAGTTGGTCCCCCCTTTATAGCTATAACAGCTGCCACCCTTCTGGGAAGGCTTTCCACAAGATTTTGGAGTGTGTCTGTGGGAATTTTTGCCAATTGATCCAGAAGAATGTTTATGAGGTCAGGCACTGGACATCAAGACTTGGTTCGCAGTTTCTGTTCTAGTTCATCCCAAAGGTGTTTGATGGGGTTGAGGTCAGGGTTCTGTGTGGGCCAGTCAAGTTGTTCCACACCAAACTCACCCAACCATGTCTTTATGGACCTTGCACTGGGGCACAGTCATGCTGGAACAGAAAAAGACTTTCCCCAAACTATTTCCACAAAGTTGGAAGCATAGAATTGTCCAAAATGTCTTGGTATGCTGAAACATTAAGAGTTCCCTTCAATGGACCTAAGGGGCCTAGCCCAACCCCTGAAAAGCAGCCCCATACCATTATCCTTCCTCCACCAAACTTTACAGTTGGCACAACGCAGTCAGGCAGGTAATGCTCTCCTGGCATCCGTCAAACCCGGACTCATCCATCAGACTGCCGGACAGAGAAGCGTGATTCATCACTCTACAGAACACGTTTCCACTGCTCCAGAGTCCAGTGTCGGTGTGCTTTACACCACTCCATCTGACGCTTGGCATTGCACTTGGTGATGTGAGGCTTGCAGGCAGCTGCTCGGCCATGGAAGCCCATTCCATGAATCTCCATGAGTTTTTGTGCTGGGGTTAATGCCAGAGGAAGTTTGCAACTCTGCAGTTACTGAGGCACCAGAGTGTTGGAAATTTCTACACTCTATGTGCATCAGCACTTACTGATCCCGCTCTGTTGCTTAAGTGATCTGCCACCTCGTGGCTCAGTTTTTGTTGTTCCTCAATGTTTGCAATAATCCCACTTACAGCAGACGATGGAATATCTAGCAGGGAAGAAATTTCACAAACTCACTTATTGCAAAGGTGGCATCCTGTGAGAGTACCACACATGAATTCACCAAGTTCTTCAGAATGACCCATTCTTTCACATATGTTTGTGAACCTGACTGCATGTACAGTATAGGTGCTTGATTTTATATACCTGCGGCAAAGGATCTGAACACCTGAAATCAATAATTAACAGGTGTGTCCCAATACTTATGTCCATAAAGTGTGTGTTTTCCTGACATTGATTCCAGTGCCCAAATAAAAATTAATTATTTAGTTATTTCTTCCCTTCAATGACAGAAAAGATGTACCAAGGTTACTTCTGTAGTCCATCTCGATGTGTATGAAGGCTGTGGCAGTTATCCAATGAAAAACGAGATTCCTTTTCAAGCCTACGGCCAATCACTGGAGAAATGTCTTTCTGTCTCTGATCATATTGAATTAGCAGATGAAAACACATGTATGCATTTCTGATCTTGTTTTTTTCAGTCATAAGCATTGTGGGTTAATTTGTACTGAGCAAAAAGTACGATATGGTAATGTTGTAATCAACATTGGTTGGGATTTTGCCAGTCAGTGTTGCCGTTTTTGCTAGTCACTATTGCCATTTTTGATTGGGTAATGAATATCTGTGGGAGGGGATATCCCAGTTGAGCGAATGTTGAAAGAACCTTTGGTGATGTGTGAAACTTGGGAAAACCTAGACTGTACCAGTAATGATATCCACTGGGTCTTCCCAAAAGAACAGAAGAATGTTCTCTCTCTTTCAGAACGTCTGCAGAGCTAAATCCGCGCGTCAGACTTTTTTCTTAATCTATTGTCAAACTGTCTTCCTAGTTCTCAGTGAGGCATATGATTCTGGCAGTAATTAATTTTCCATTGATTCCTGCCTCGGTTACCAGTATCATGGCTCAGTAGTTTGTGGCAAAGAAAGAGCTATTTTTTTTTAATTGAAATACTGATATCTGAAATCGCTTAAGGACCGTCAAAAGATTTTCTTTGGAGGCCGAATTAAGTCAGTGAGTGGGGAACAGATGTACCACGGCTCTTGTGTGGGGGGGGCAGTGAACCCACCCCCAGAATAGTGATTCTCATCATCCAGTCATTAATCCCTATTCGCCTCTTCCTGGGTCTCCCAGAAACTGGATTTGAGAACACTCCAAATCAAAACACACACCCATAGAGCAGCCGCTTGCCTCTACTCTCAAGCATCTATTTCAGTTCTTATCTCAATCTGTTTTTGTCCCGCTTATTCACCATGTTGCACACTGTTTGTATAGAAGAATGTTCCAGAGTGCTTCCCCTGTTATAATCTTGAATTCAGCCGGGGGGGGGCGTTTTTTCAGTTATACCTCTACTGGACTCCCATTTGAGGTCCCAAAGACACCAGAAAGGGGGTCACTGCGAGTTATATAATGGGTAACAGGTTATATAGACAGATTAGCTACAGTAGCGAGGGGTCAGTAAGGCAGTCGTTTGTGCTCTGCGGGTGATGCCGTCAGAGTTTTCTGCCGTGTCTGTATGGGGAAACAACAGGGTGCAGTATAGCGACAGAGCCCCAAAACTCACCTACTCAGTGCTTCCAGTGTTCTTAGGCAGTAGAAATTGCAGCTCATTGTAGAACAACAAGCTGCGACAGATTCTTGCACATGCAAGAAAGCAAAGGGCCAATTTTACGAACTAAAACAACAGGAATGTACTCAATAGCTGTATATCTTGTGTTGACATATAATTTGTACGTGTCCCTTTAATGCAGAGTAAATCAAACAATCTTATTGGACTGGCCCGTGATGATTTGGCATCCTGTCTAGCATGTACCGCCTTGCGCACTATGGTGCCTGGTATAGGGTTAGGGGCAATTCTAGGATTTTTTAAGGTGGCGGCCTTAGCAGGGTCATAGGTCATACAAAGAGGCCAATCTTATCATTAGCTAAAGATATGTTTTGTATCAGTGAGTGACAGAGGAGGGGGCAATACAGTGACCAATCAGCTTTCAGCTGGGGTCAGCGTCCCTTTGGTCTCGCCTCAGTATATGCCCTTGTATAGCCCCCTCATGTCCCTGATCAGGATAAATGATTGGAAGATGGATGGATGGATGGATGGATGGAGGGATTGATTGATTGGGTTGATGCCTGGCACCCTGCTTCAGGGGCCCCTTGCCTAGTCGGTGTGCCTAGTAATGTTTGTAATTGTTTTTGCACTGCACTGGATAAAATGTAGTAGAAAATGGATGGATGAATAGAACTGGAAAGACAATGTGCAGAAACCCTAAAACTGCATACGTGGAGACAGGTACCTGAAGCTCACATTAGATGACGTACTGCAAAGTGGGCAGCTTTCTCCTTTTCATCAACCGTTGTCCATATCAATGGCTTTCTTACCGATCGTCACGCTATTGTCACGACCGATAATATTACTGACTGGAAAAAACTGCATCAGTGCATTTTCTGCTGCAACTTCTTGCAGTTTATCAATGTCTCAATTAAAAGCACTCTCCTTCCGACATTTGAGCGGCAGCGTGTTTCCGGGACGTGCCGCGGATGGGGCCCGTGTCTGCTGATGTGTGATCCCAAGTAATGAGACAGGAGTCTTACAGCTGTCACCACTCTTGATGCCAGAGCGTCTCTGCGGAAACGGCAGACTTTCCGGACCCGGCAGATTAATTGTCAGCTCTAGATTAAGTTCACTCGCGTCCAACCCGCGAGCTTGAAGATGCCGTCTGGGCCGCGCCGAGGCTGGAGAATCACCAGCAGGACTGTCAGCCTCGCTATGGATCAGAAACAAACTCACTGGTGTGGTGATTCATTTCATCTGCTGCGTGACAATATGTGAGCAACTTAGCGCTATTAAATTTGGAGAAGGTAACACCTAAATCCAAGCAGGCTGCAGGAAATAAACATGTAACTGACTGGGTGCTGAAAAAGAATCCATCAAACTCTTTGTGTTCAAACAGAAAGGACACTGTTTAATAGTGATTATATGCTCAATGGCTAGTATTATTACATACACATACTTTTGAATGCAAACAGGCTGCTCCTCTAAACGGCCAATCATGTGACTGCAGCTGAATACACACAGCGCCCAGATAGGGTCAGCAAGTTCACTTACTGTTTGACCAAGCATCAGAATGGCTAAGGAGCCTCAAATAAGTGATTTTGAACACGGTATAATCGTTGCGCCAGATGTGGCAGTTCCAGCATCTCACACAGCCACCCTCCTGGGATTTTCACGCATGACACTATCTAGAGTTCACTGAGAATGGTGCGATAAACAAAAATGTCTAATATGAGGCAGTTCTGTGGCCAATCACACAACAATCACACATTCTCAACAGGAGAGGTCAGAGGAGAAAGATGAAAGGGGAATTAAAGTTAAAAAGAAGACCACATGTGCAAAATAGCTCAGTACAATAGTGGTGTGCAGTGGTGTTCTCTGAACAGTCAACCTATGTACTGTTGAACATGAGTGTATACAGGAGTGGGACCACAAGGCCACTGCCCCCAGTTGATTGGTCCCTGAAGTACCACCTCCCCTGTCACTCGCCAATTCAAAACATATCATTGGCTAATGATAAGGCTGCTCCTTCAGTATGAATTATGGCTCTGTTCACACCCCCTGCCCTCGCAGCAGTCCTAGAGGCAATATGTGTGCATATATACATACACACACATACATACATGTCATCTGATGTTTTTGAGGGAAAATACTACTATGTCATCTGTGTTTTGGGAGTTGGTTTAATGACACTTGGCTCGGTCTCTTGAAGATCTCTTAGCTTGTAGCATTGCTTATGGGTTTAAAGTGAATCTGTTGTGTGTCTTTGATTTATCAGGGTTTGGAGGGTCCCTACTGCTGCTGCCATGGTAATAAAGCACAATAACAATAAGAAAGATAACACATTCCCAGCATCCTCCATTCCCCTGAGATCTCAGCCTATTGCGATGAGCTGACTGCCCCCCCCCCCCCCCCCCCCCCGGAAGGGGGGCCCCCCCCCGGGGGGGCCGGAGGGGGACCGGGGGAAATAGCCCGGGGGCGGTGGTGCCGGGGGGGTGGGGGGGGGGGGGGGGGGGGGGGGGCGCCCCCGTGGCCCCATTGAC
>JAODKC010000064.1:25554818-25566852 GCA_026777985.1 Mormyrops attenuatus
TCCCACCTCCTGGGAGAGCTCGGAGCAGCCTTCCCCAGCCTCACAGGTCCTCGCACATCCTCGGAGAGCTCGGAGCAGCCTCACACATCCTCACACAGCCTCACACATCCTGGGAGAGCTCAGAGCGACCTCACACATCCTGGGAGAGCTTGGATCAGCCTCACCCACCCTGGGAGAGCTTGGAGCAGCCTCACACAGCCTCACACATCCTGGGAGAGCTCAGAAGAGCCTTACACATCCTGGGAGAGCTCGGAGCAGCCTCACACATCCTGGGAGATCTTGGAGCAGCCTCACAGGTCCTTGCACATCCTGGGAGATCTCGGAGCAGCCTCACAGTTTCTCGCACATCCTGGGAGATCTCGGAGCAGCCTCACACATCCTGGGAGAGCTCGGAGCAGTCTCACACAGCCTCACACATCCTCACACATCCTGTCCTTCCCATTCTTTACCACAATAACAATGGCCTACACTGTCCTGTGTCAGCTGCAGCCATTTCACGCTGTTTTACATTCAGCCTGGCCTCTGGGAGAGGCTCTGGAGCGCCGAATCGGGAGGAATCGCGGCGACACCATTTAATCCCTCGCCTCGCCCCCTCCGGTCTGCTCGGTTGCTTGGTGACCCGGCAATATCGCAGGCTCGCGAGGCCCGTGAACCCATCTCGTTGCCTGCAGGCATGGACAGGGCTTTGTGCTGGTCAGCAAAGACCTCCCGGCTCTGCTCCCACTGAGCGTTGCCCCTCTTGTGCTTGCACTGCCCCGCAGCCGTGAGCCGCACACTAATATGATGCGATGCATGTTCTCGCTGCCGGGATGTTGCAGGGCCTGCCGTCACAGGAGCCGTGCTGAGAAAAAGGAAAATACCGCAGACATATGTTTGGGCACCCCAAACAATGTTTGTTAAGTTTTACGTCATGTTTACATTATGATTTGTTGATAGGAAATGGTTTTGTGTTTGTTAGATCTTACAGCTATGTAAATAGCTAATTATTTTTCCCCCCATATAGGGCAAGGTGTTTGCTGAAGTAATTATGCTTAAGTAGGCTGATTAAGAGCATGTCTCCGGGTATTTGAACCCATATCCCCCTGTTACCCAGACCACCGGCAGTCATTAGCTTACTGTGGCAGAGGTGAGGATTAACGATGGACGTGGCAGTAATTAATTTCACACTTTGCCGGAGCAAGGGGAGCGACTTTTAAGTAGGTGCAGGGCCGGAGAGGCCCAGTAGGTGGCGTGTGTTCAGGGGGAGACTTGTGACTGGCATACGTGGCTTCAGCGTCCGCCACAGCTGCGGCCTCACACTTATCCCCAGGGAGTCACATTAGCGCTAACATGGCAGTGAAACGGGTGTCTCTTTATTTAGATGTAGATCAGATGTTGCTGGGACTTTAATTAAGATATAAACAAACAAAAAAATGGTAATTTGGTTTGCGCACAAACAGGTTTATGCAAATTTATACACACGCTCACAGAAGCAGGTAATCCTCTTAATGGAGTTTGCATTCCCGGGATAAAGGGCTGCAAATTCCTTGAACAGGAGTAACAATGAATGGAAGTGACGGGAACAGGAAGCATGCAGCATGCGACCAGGCGAGCCGAAGGGTTCCGAGCTGAAAGGTGACCGCTCTCATCAGTCGAGTCTATTGCGTGTCCTTTTCTGGTCCCCCGCTGCATGTTGGGAACAAGATGTGGCGGGTAACCGTGCACGGCAAGCGGGAAATTTGGCGTGCGAGCGTCGGAGGCTCCGCATGTAACCCTGTGTGACGATGAGTGACTCTGCCAGTCTGGATCGGTGACGATCCCCCCCCCGGTAAGAGAGATGAAACGCAGGATTCGTCAGGGATGTCAGGTAGCTTTACTGAAAGACAGCTTTGCTCCGGTCGGCCCCGCCGGCGCCGATTTATGGCGTGACTGCAAAGCAAGGGTGTTTAATGACACATGACACTTGGAGCTCGGAGGGTCAGCAGAGGCACTGCAGGCTGTAACCGCGGGCAGGTCGGAGCCCCAGGAACCAGGGGTGATTCTATGGGGGGCATTACAGTGGCCATTATTGACACAAAGAGGCCGACCTCATCATTAGCCAATGTATTGTTTTTAAATTGAGTGACAGGGAAAGGGACCAATCAGATTTCAGCTGGGGTGAATGTGCCTTTGGTCCCACCCTTATATATACCCCTGCCTGCAATCATTTTTGTTTCTGTCACCTATGGGCTGCTGTTTTTACAAATACATCAAGGCTTACAGGGTGAGAGTGACAAACACAGGATAATTTGAAGCAGAACACCCAAAACTCCCTCGACCCGCTCGCCTGGTTGTGGGAGGAAGCGAGGCTTCAGTTCGCATGCGTCACAGCTGCCGTCAAGGCTGCCCCCGTTACCCCACCGATACCCGTGGGCGTCTGCCAGCTTCAGGGAGGTGAGGTGTCTTCAGCACCGCACCTGGCTGTTTCGGTAACCCCATGCGGCGTAATGAGGAGAAACACGGCAAAACAAAATGAACAAACAGGAAACGTGACCTTCCGGACAGCTGCCTGCGTGAGTAATGGGCGGCATTGGGTGGAACTGGGATGCTGGTCTCAGTCATCTTACCGTAACGGCAAATGCTGCTCATTATAAATGATGGGCAAGAAACCTGTTATGCCCAATTACCACGATTACTGCATCACAAAGGCGAATAATGTAACGGTGTCCGATTTGCATCGGGCTTTGTGCAAAGCCGAACGAGATTTATGCAAGATGTCAGAACCTTTTATACTTTATTGGCCGGCTGTAATTTATAGCGATTGCGCCGGAGAGGGAAGTATTGATGAACAGAGAGCCACAAGGAGCAGTGTAAGTGTGGCTTTGGATGCTCATCATCACACTGTGTTCCTGAGGTTGTCCTTCCTTAAGAGCGATGCGTCACACCACGCTGCCATATTTGAAGCTCTTGAAGTAAAACCACATCAAGCAGAGGGCTGTGTCATGGCTAGAGCTCTTTTTTTGATTTGTTTAGATCTAACTTCACAGGAACTCTTCAGAAAATCATCTGCGGGTTCGCTGCGAGCGTGACGCAGCTTTCGGCCAGCCTTCTGGGGAGGACACCTCGTCCAAAATTTGCTCGGAAGCTTCCCGGGTGGCATTCTGCCTGCTGACGCCGTCGGAAAAACCGAGACGAGTGGATGTCTGCGCACGGCTCCGGCGCAGCTGGGCTCGTTTATGCAGGAGTGGCAGAGATGGTAGGGCTTCACAGGGAACCCTGTAAATCGCTGGAAGGCAATGGAGACGTGACCAGGGCATAGTGCAAAATAACAGACTGGTCCTTATTACCAGTGACCAGCAGAGGGCAGTGTGCAGTAGGTCCAGACGACTGGCTGTTCTGTGAAAGAAACGCATGTATAAAATATACATGAACTAACCTTGTTGAAAATGAACATCTACTTAGCAAAATACAGTGGCATATCTGCCTGTATATGGACCATCTTAGGTGCCAATCAAAGAATGTTAAACCTGAAGTTCAATGGCTTTTCTAGAGCCATTTGTGAAAAAAAGGTAATTGTAAACTGCGCTCTATTGATATGTTTTGTTCTGTAGTAAGAAAACATTTTGAAAGCTTATAAATGCAGATGAAAAATGAGAATGGGCCCATCTGAGACTCCGGAGAGGAGCAGTAGAGCTGGATATTTCTCCTTATGCGCCGTAGGATTCCCACGATGGTAATCGCAAAGGTTGTAAAAGTTTCTCAATTAATTATGTCCCAGGTAACTAATCAGATAATTTCATCCTTCTCTTTGTGTTCTAACAAGCAAATCCCAAATGGAGATCCAATTAAATAACAAAAAAGCTGTCTTAAAAGTGGCCTCCTAGCATTGTGAACATACGATGTAACATAAATACGTTGTATTTGCGGCATGTGAAGTGATTGTTTTTCGTAGCTAAGAACTGTGATGAATTATGGGAGATTAAATGTATCGCTGGCTGGAGTGACTATACCGGCTCCTTCCCTTACATAAGGCCACTATCACTCATGAGAAACTGGCATCACTGCTCCTCTTTCGGCTCGTTCCTTAGGCCTGACAGCTCATATGTATCCCAAGGTATCTCTCGTAATGAACCGGCTTTGCGTGGGAGGAGGGCACGATCTTTGGGACGATTAAGGCCTCGCGGGGCCCAGCGGCCTGATCCGCCCGGCTTAAAAGAGTTACGGCCGAGGTGGTAATTAATCACGGGCAGGGGGGTTTGCCAGGAGCGGGAGTGTGGCGGTAGGGTGGTGCGTTTTGGCGCGTGTGGGCGAGCGGGTCCGGTTGACACTGCGACGTTTTGATTGGAAGGTACGAGGTGTTATGTTTCCGTGCCGGCGGCGCCGGGCTGTCAGCGGTTTGCTGAGCCGCGCTCTGCATTCTGTTATGGGGGTGCCACAGTTCATAGCCCCCCCCCCCCCATGCACCACCAGAAATGGAAAAACACAGAGGTGTCCAATTAAACTCTACAAAATCATAAGGATGTAAATGGCGAGAGGAAGAAAGGTGCAAATATGAAGGAAGGGCTAGTGGCACTTCTGTAGAGCCCTGGGGGGGGGGGGGGGGCGGGGTGGCGTTTCTGCAAAAACGGTGAGGGAGGGGTGCTGCAGTGGGGCTGTGAAGGCTCAGACATGCATGTACCATCCCAGTGGGGGGGCTGATTTGGGTGGGATGCTATAGACGTCAATCCATCTTGCCTGAACTGGGAAGTGTTTATCTGCCTGGCTGGCATCCCCTGCATCCCCCCTCCCCTGCCACGTTTGATTGTCGGAGTCTCCCTCGCCTACGTGAATGTCAAGGCCGTCACCTCCAGGTTTCGCGCTGCGAGTCTGGGGACAAACACACACTCACAACTCCCCGAAATCCGTGCGTAGGAACTCACAGCCGTGTGAGGGGCTGGGCGATCCGTGCGAGACGCCGACCCTCACTCTCAGCAGGAAGGTTCTCGGATAGATCGGAATTCAGTCGTAAAGGGTTTGCCGCTGCCTCCGTGCTCCTTACTGTAAGGTTACTTCTAGAAATTCAGAGCCAACAGAAAGAGAGAGAAAACAACATAATTAATATTTAATGCCATTTACTGTCCACACTCCTAGGAGGAAGCTTTGAAATATGCAAAGTGTGAAGACGTATATGAAGCACTTTGTGCTACGTGTAATACATATTTATCAGAGCCTCGAGTCCTTGAGCCTTCCCCGCTTGTTTCGGTGGCTTTTAACAGCGCAGAGCCAGCTGCCTAATCTGCCCGTATAAATAGGTGTGAAAGCGCTTTGGGATTATGGGTCACCGGGAGCTTCAGCTGCCGGCTTTGCACATTTACCCGGCAGCTGCGTGAGCCTCGTGCCGCCGGTGTGAAACGTCGAGCCGTGCATCTCTGCACACTGCTTACGCGCTGTTGAGGAACCGGGGACCCTGGCAGGGAGGAGTTAGACCGGTGGTCCGCAAAGTGTAAGGTGAGTGGGGGAAAAAAAACACCTGGTCTGTTTGCCGTGTCGGACCGTGAGGGCTTTTTCATCTCGTACCTTCACGGTGGGCGTGAAAAACAAAAATGGTGTTGATGTTTGCCATAAGTCCCCAGCATCAGGAGTGAGACAGGAGTGAGACGTTACGCATGCTGGGATCTGGATTGATCGTGAAATGAACAAGGAGATAAAGAAGTGGGGGGTTAGTAAATGCTGATCCCCTGTCTCTGTTTTGAAAAGGAATTCAGAGAACTGGACGTGTGTAGTCTGCAGAACATTAAATATTCACACTGTATTGATATGCTCGCTAGAACCCTGACCGGCAGGGCTGGATTGGGATTAAATATCGGCCCTGGACTTTGGGGTCCCCCCAGAATAAATTTTACCGAGGTCTTCCATGACACGATATCTTTTGCCGAGCAGTACATTTCGCCAATCCAGCCCTGCTGACCAGGATAAGCAGTTAGAAGATGGATGGATGGATGCATGCACGGATGGATGCATGCACGGATGGACGGATGGATGTAATGATGTATTGGAATCTAAAGGGTTCACAGAAGGTCACAGTGTATCTGTAAACACAGAAGACTCAGCTGATGAAGGGTTTGACACCAGGGGTGAGTGAGGTAGAAACTCCCTCCACAGGGGAGGAAGATCTCTAAGCTACCAAGTCCTCTGACTTCACACATCTCTGCACATTTCCCCATCTTGCCATTTTCAAAAGCAGCAGTAGGGTATGAGAGGGAGGGAGCTGTAATGAGAACACTTTTAATTAAAACAATTCAATTACACAACAGACGGAAGCGCCCGTGATGCGTGAGAAAAGCTCTTCCACGGACACACTTTAATGAAAGTGTCCTGCTGCGCTCTCGACACAGGGTGGCCTGATTATTCGAGCAGGCCTGTTTGAATGAGAGGCCCTAAAAGGTGCTCAGATAAGGGAGAGAAGGGGACAGAGGCAGAGAGCGAGGAGATGCAAGAGCGCAGAGGGAGGGAACTTCATCATGCCACCGCGGAGACAGAAACTGAGAAAACATGCCGCTCTTCTGGTTCAGGAGTTGAACCTCCTTGCATGATGCCTCAATGGATACGAGATTAAACGGGGCAGGAGAGAAAATGAATTACCGCACTTTAGCACCTTCAAAGCGTTATTCAAAACACATTTTTGTTCGGCTATTTATTTTATATTCTTTTTAATCTGCGCATCAGAGAGCGGCCGCCTGTTGATTAGAATTGGCGAGAAGAGGATCAGACAAAAGCCTATATGTAAAATTTGTTCAGCGCTCTCCTGTGTTTAGCTTGTGATGCTATACTTAGTATGCTGTCCAAGGAATCTGTAACCATATTCATTCTGAATGGTTATTTGCGGGGCCTCTGTTGTTAGACTAAATTCAGGTATAATTATCCTATAAGCAAATGTTATAGTCACACCGTGGGTGCTGCTGCCATTCAATTCGAATGAGTACCGAGCCGGTCTGGGCCACTGGCGAATTCGGGCCAGCTAATCTGCAGGCCTGTAACTGACCGTGTTTAACCTGTGACAAAAATACATTAAGCAGGACCGGCCTCCTGTTCTCACCTTTTACCAAATTAGTCACACATGGCCGATTTGCATTCATGAAGCAGGGAAGCATTTTTGGGTTCAAGGACCATCTCCAACATGATTGGCTGGGACATATAGCTGAGCATGGAGACCATATGGTGAGTCACCTGGTTCAGTCTCAGCGACATCTCCTGTGAAGATGCGAGCGTGTGCCCTAAAGTAAAACTTTGCATCTCATCCTTCCTCTATGGCATACGGCCCCTCTCAGACTGGTAGGAGTGCAGTACCATAAGTGACTCAAGGTTTTTCTCTCCGGGAGAGTCATTCATCCAAATAAATACATCTATGCAAAAATAGTAAATACATTGACAATAAATCATTGTTACTTTGGGGATGGCAGGGTAGTGCAGTGGTTAACACTGTCACCTCACATCTCTGGGACTTAGGTTCAAGTCTCTGCCATGGGTTCGTTTGTGTGGAGTTTGCATGTCCTTCCCGTGATGTCATGGGGTTTCTTTCAGGTGTTCTGGTTTCCATCCACAGCCCAAAAAGTCCAAATGCGGAGGTTAATTGCAGTTACCAAATTGCTTGTGAGTGTGCCCTGTGATGGGTTGGTATCCCATCCTGGGTTGTTCCCTGCCTTGTGCTCATAGGGTCTGGATCCTTCATGACCAACAATAGGAGAAGCATTTACAGACGCCGGATGGATGCATTATTACTCACTGATATGACTAACGCAAGCCTCAATTTCAGATATAACTTTACAATGCAATTTAATTTTGATGAACTTTGTATGTTCAAATACCATTTTTATCTGACCAGTAGGGGGTGCAATTGCATCCCTGCATCCTCAGAAAAATTGCATATGTACAGTACTGACAGAATGACTCACTACCGGGGATTAACTTTGGAATACTCAGATGAGTTGCTCGGACTTGAAGGAAAGGACAATAGTGAGCTTATCCACGTTGTGTCGTCCACGGAGCAAAGTGACGTCAAGCGAAGGTGGCCCTCGTGAGACTATTGTCTTGTTTTTTGAGCTGAGTGACGAGGACTTTCCTCAGGTCTCCCCCATACCCATGAAGGTGGCGATGCTTGCGATGCAAGTGGGACTGGAAGATGCAGGCCTGAGATGGGGTGTGGGTGTTTTTTACGGCACCACGCAATCTGCTGAACGTAATGGTGGTGCTTGGGCATAATTTCATGTTTGCGATTTCAGCTTTTATCAATAAGTGGACTCTGTCTCCACGGCAATGCTGTGAAAACGACGCCGCTCTCTGCTCAAGCCCCTTCTCCCTCTCTCTCCCTTGTTTCCCCTCATTAACTCCCCCATCATGAATGTGTATACACCCACTTACCTTTTCACGCAGTGCTTTTTCAGCCTCTCCTGCACTTTACCAAATGGTGCCCACCCTCCCCCCACCCCATAAACTTCACAAACACCCTGCGGAGTTACCTATATGCCTGGATCTGGCTTGTTTCCCATGTATGACAGATCCATCACCCAAAGCCTGGAGAGTCCAGTTGTAAAATCTTGCATCTGAATACTTGCAGTTTATCCATAGCTAATGTATTTTCCAATCCATGGATTCTGTGCAGATGTTAACATGACATTACTTAAAGATGGGTCAATACTGAGAAGTGCATGGTGAAAATAGTCCAATACATTCACAGAAAAAACTATGGAAAGAGGACACTGAGAAGTTTGGAAGGAGAGCAAGATGCATTAAAAGGAGCAAACTGGTCCTACTGACCAGTTAACAAAGCAATGCTGTCAGGACTCTCTGGCAAAGATGACGTGAGATAAAAATGATTGTTTACGACAGAGGTCAGTCCTGTTATGGTATTACTATAAATCATAATGACTCCCAGAGACCTCTTTCTTCTCTCATTGGCTACAGGCACAAATATTAACTGAGCGATTCAGATGTATCATGCCTGATTTCTGACATCTGTGTGGCCCCCAGTTTGATTTGACAGCACAACAATGTAATTCTTTTGAGTATTGGGGGGATGTAAGAAATGATAGATGGTTTCAGAGCAGCTGGCAAATTTCGTGGGAGAGGGATTATGACTGAAGGGATTCGATTCTGTGGCTGTCTGTCGGGCACTGCTGGGCGGCCTCGGGGCAAGAGAGCAGCCTTTTAAGATGTCTGCCTGACTCAGAAGTGCTAAATGCTAACACTGAAATGGAATTTCGGCAACTCCTCGTATATACTGATGACTCCCTGGCTTTCGGGGCGCCAGAAATTGTCCATTAAACTTTGCAGAAAACTTCTTCGTTGTTAATATGTAGTGGCAGCAAAACGCACAGCGGCAAGACTAGATACTTAAACGGGGTCTCCTAGCTGTGCGTGTGTAAGGCAGTACAGCAGTTATAGAATTCTTTTCGCTTATAATCTTTGACTGTAGAGGGGCGTAGGGGTTAGTGAACGGCCCCTGTAGCTGAGCAGAGTACAGAGTGTCATCTCCAGCAGCGGATGACATTGTTCCTCCCACCAAAGTACTGAATATCTTGAGTGAATATCATCAGGAACGACAGATGGACTTCCTCTGCTTTTTTTTTTTTTTTTTAACTTTTCTTTTAAGTTATTCAGTTTAGAACTGTTTCATTATTGATCTGCAGCTTGCCTCAATCTGTCAGAAAGGGCCACATGCAGAATATTCTGGGTTAAGTTGGAATTTGCATCCTCAAAATAGAATGTTGCCTTTGACTAGTACAGTTCATGCAGATGGTAGAGTTCTTGCACATAGCTTAGTTCTTGCCAATATTTCACTTCTTGACTAAAGTACAGTTCATGATTATAGGACAGTTCATGACTATAATATAGTTCATGATTACAGTACAGTTCATGATTGCAGTACAGTTCATGACTATAGTACCTCTCATGATTATAGGACAGTTCATGACTATAATATAGTTCATGACTATAGTATAGTTAATTATTATAGTATAGTTTTTAGCTATAGTACAGTTCATGATTGCAGTACAGTTCATGACTATAGTATACTTCATAACTATAGTATAGTTCTTAGCTATAGTACAGTTCATGACTACAGTACAGTTCATGACTATAGTACAGTGCATGATTACAGTACAGTTCATGATTGCAGTACAGTTCATGATTGCAGTACAGTTCATGACTATAGTACAGTTCATGATTATAGGACAATTCATGACTATAATATAGTTCATGACTATAGTACAGTTAATTATTATAGTATAGTTTTTAGCTATAGTACAGTTCATGATTGCAGTACAGTTCATGACTATAGGTCATGCCTGTGTTACAGGTTACAGGTTCATGCCTGTGTTACAGGTTACAGGTTCATGCCTGTGTTACAGGTTACAGGTTCATGCCTGTGTTTTGGTATTAGGTCAGGTACTTCTGTGTTCCCACTGCAAGCTTTCCCCTAGACTTCTTTCTTTTCTTCACGCAGCCTTAAAAATCGAGAGCAAGTAAGCACTGAACAGCAGATGATGACTCTTTTAAAGTCAACCCTCACAAAGACATCGACTGGGGGGAGTAATCATTCTCAAAGTCTTTTTTTTTTACAGAAATACTGAGGAAAGCCAGCCCTTGTTCCCGTACATGAATTTAATTTTTCCCTCTAAGTGCTTTTTTAGGAGTTTTGTTAACCAAAAAAACTAAAAACACATGAAGGCCGAATTATCTGTACCTTAAACTGTGTTTAACTGTCATTTATCTCCCGTTAAAACCTGTTTGCTTATACATGGAATTCAAGTTCTTTTTCAATAAAAAATTATTTGTTCTTGAAACTAATTTTTGTGTAGTTCATTCCCTGATGGAAAGAATGGGTGGTGTTAAAAGAGATGGGGGTGGGTTGTTATTGCCCTGCAATTATGGTGGGGTACGTTAGCCAAAATATCATGACCTCCTTATTAGTACGGACAGCGGAGTTCACACCACGCTGCTAACGTTAATTGTTGGGAATCTAATCAGCAGCAGATCAAAGAAGAGCTACAACTATTGAATGGGTGCAAAGTCATTATCAATGTGCTGTTTTACAGTGGCTTTATTGCCGCTCAGGGTTTCAAGGAACTCCTTAAGATTATGACATTTTATGAAAATGCCTTAATAGCTGAAGTGGTTAGTTAGCCATTAGCAGCCTACGTGTTTTTGCGCTTATTTCCACAGGCGCCTCTAGGGCTTTCGGGCCCCATGAAAGCATATCATATGGGGCCCCTAACCCAGACCAATCCAACCCTGTGTAATTACCATAACCATTCATCCCAACTTCAAAAGCCATTTAGCCCATTCAAAGCTATAAGAACTTTAATTATTTTATGAAGCCTTGCTGAATCTGCATCTGTGCATGATGCACCGGGGCAGAACTGATTTAGATAGCAAGCATGAATTACGTTAGCGTTCTCCAAGTTCAAGCTGAGTGAGCAATTGTCGCCCTCTCTTTTTTCTTTCAACGTTTTGTTGTCTTACCATTCTTTTCTGATAACCAGATTATAGCTGTGGCATTTTACTCACACGCTCAGATTCACGCTGACTTCTTCGAACGTGGGTAGGCTAGCTGATATTGGCTAACCAGTGTGCGGTAAGGGTGAAGGCAGGCCTGAATCATTCCAGCTAAAACAGAGGGGGAGTACAGAAGATGTCTGATTTGCTTCTTTTTGCGAAAGAAAACAAGTATTTGTTACGTGTAAATAGTAAACGTATTCTGTAAAGTGTAATTTTGATATCCAATAAAAGGATACAAAACTATGTTCAAAATTTTTTAGGGTCTTCGACCACTCAGTGGCCCTTCCAATTGTCGTAACTCCAGCCCCCCCACCCCCCTTTACAATGCCCTAGATTATTGCTCCTGGACTGTATGTATGCAAGGATCCAGTGAACCATTGATGTTGACAAACAGCATCTTAGTCTCTGTTTTATGGACTTTAAGGCCTCATAATGGAGGTAACATAAGATCATAAGAACATAAGAAACGAGAGGAGGCCATTCGGCCCATCAAGCTCGTTTGGGGAGAACTTAACTAATAGCTCAGAGTTGTTAAAATCTT
>JAODKC010000064.1:25568654-25591889 GCA_026777985.1 Mormyrops attenuatus
CTGTACCGTACCATACCGTATCATACCATACCATACCATACTGTATCATTTCATACCATATCATACCATACCGTACCATACCGTACCGTACCGTACCATACCATACCGCGCCATACTGTACCGTACCATACCGTATCATACCATACCATACCATACTGTATCATTTCATACCATATCATACCATACCGTACCGTACCGTATCATACTATACCGTACCATACCGTATCATACCATACCATACCATACCATACTGTATCATTTCATACCATATCATACCGTACCGTACTGTATCATACTATACCGTACCATACCGTATCATACCATACCATACCGTACCATACCATACCATACTGTATCATTCCATACCATATTATACCATACTGTACCATACCATACCGTACCGTACCGTACCATACCGTACCGTACCATACCGTATCATACCATACCATACCATACCGTATCATTCCATACCATATCATACCATACCGTACCATACCATACCGCGCCATACTGTACCGTACCATACCGTATCATACCATACCATACCATACCATACTGTATCATTTCATACCATATCATACCGTACCGTACCGTATCATACTATACCGTACCATACCGTATCATACGATACCGTACCATACCATACCATACTGTATCATTCCATACCATATTATACCATACTGTACCATACCATACCATACCGTACCGTACCGTACCATACCGTACCGTACCATACCATACCATGCCATACCAAGGCATTTTCAATGTAGAGATGAGGCCAGCACCTAGCTGCTTGTTTAATATTGTTATTTTGGACAGTGAATGTTAGTGCCTTGACCAAAGGTTGCTCTGCTGAAATGCAAAGCAGTCATACAGCCTGGCCTGCTTGCAGGAAAGAAGGAGCGCAAATCAGACTGCGGGGAGTGGCAGTGGAGCGTATGCGTGGCCCACGAGGGTGATTGTGGCCTGGGCACCCGGGAGGGCACGCGCAGTGGCACCAACTGTAAACAGACTGTCAAGACCCAGCGCTGCAAGATCCCCTGCAACTGGAAGAAGCAGTTTGGGGGTGAGCGTCTCTAGCTGTCTATGTGTGTGTGTGGGGGATGGGGGGGGCAAGACATGTGGCAGCTGTACAAAACCCACACCAACCCAGCCTTTGGCTTATTGATGCCTTCATGGTGCTGGGCGCTCACTATTAGTGCTCACAAGTCCATCAGTACAACAACTGGCCACATCCAAAGAGTCTGATTGGTTCAATGAGCCAGTGACCTAATTGTCCTCTGGCCAGGTAGTTACACAGGTTCTGATGACATCAGTATAATCTCGTGTAAGCAGTGCTTGATCCCCTCTACTGGCAGGAGTCGGAAATGCAGGCTGAGAGATGTGAATGCGGCCTGAGCCAGGCACAAAACAGGAATCTCTGGAAGGATTCCCAGGACAATGCTCTGGTCTTTGCTTCTCCACACAGCCTCCCCCCCCCACCTCTAGACCGCCCCCCCCACTGGGAGAGGAGATTACAGAGCCACACGGCTGCCAGTCGATACAGGAGCAATGCCGCAGTGAGAGCTTTTAGCCGGGGGCAGACAGGAGAGCTGGGGGAGAGGGGGTGGTGGGGGTGTAGAAATAGCAAATTATCTCTGCCCAGCGGGAATGACAAAGTGACAAAACATGTGGCGGGATGGGAGGGGAGCAGGGCCTTTCTCTCTTTTCATGGCGGCGAGAATGATGGAGCAGTGTGTGTGTGAGGCAGAAACCGGAGTGATACGGTGAATTCGGCCAGCGGAGGGTGAGAGGACCAGCCAGACAGGGAGCTTAGGGGATAGACAGGCAGGGGTCGCAGCCACCTGTGAATTCTGTCATTGGTAATAATCATTCGTTTATACGCACTACATTTCACGATTGTGTTTAAAGCTCTGTTTTTTGTTAAAAAATTTGAAATGTTTCACCGTGTTTTATATTTGGAGTCGTCAGAGGTGTAGGAGTTGGATCCCCAGAAAACTAATCAATCTGTTGCTTGACTTGATTTGAGTTCAGGGAATATGCATATGAGTAAAGGAAAAGGATGCTGGAATCTTCTGGAATGACGATGGAGAGGTGTTGTGGGGGCATGGTGCTACAATTGCGCATGTCTGATCCAAGAAAACGCGGAGGAGGGGAGACCGCAGTGCCTTTGAAAGCAGGCCCACCTGAAATGTGGCCCCTCCGCCCCCTGCAGGGGAATGCAAGTATGATTTTGAGGCCTGGGGGGAGTGCGACGTGACGACGGGAGAGAAGAGCCGCACGGGGACACTGAAGAGGGCCCTCATGGATGCCACCTGCCCCCCCACCGTCACAGCCACCAAACCCTGCGGGAAGGCCAAGGCCAAGGCACAAGGTGAGCAAGCGGCCGCAGCGGTAGCCCGAAGCAGGACCGTGAAGTACAGCTTAGCGGTACATCAAGGAGAGGAATTATCTAATGGTGATGTTTCTAGGAAAATGACACATGAGGCACTCAAACATAGCAGCAGATCACCCTTAACTACAGGCCATGACATTTTCAATATGACTGAACAACAGAATATTCATTTGACCATTGAGTGACACACATTTGGTATAATGATAACGCTTCACTTGACAGGACACAAATAATATAGTATTATGCTATTACTTATGTATTAATTAACCACAAACTAAGTCTTAGTTACATACTGTTTTATCATGTTTTAGTTGCTATATTGTTACTATATCTGTTCATTCTGTAAACCTTTGTAAAATACTGAAGTCATGCATAACACAAAATACTGATCTCATGTTTGTTCATCATTAAGTGTCACCGGCACAATTGCAATCATCATCTTTTACAAATATGAGAGACAGAATATCGCCTTAAAATCTACATTTTTTATGTAGCAAGTTGTGTGATGTGATTTACATTAAGTAGTAAATGTACTGAATGAGTACCATACCTTAGAAGAATGTACATTTTTAACTATATAGATATTTCTGCTTCTTTTGAAATGACTCGAGGGAACATTAATTTCCCCGGCTTTAATAAGGTAAAGGTTTGCAGAACCTGGATATATATAAAATCCGATCCTTTTTTTTAAGTAACTTTCAGTCTAAAGACATTCAGCCTTGTGCTGAAGAAAAGGGTTTAATGAGTGAATAAAAATAAACCCTAACCCGTATAATTGGATGGGACTAAAATAGACATAAAATCAGCAAGAGAAAGAAAATAGTTTTTATTTTTTAAATGATGACCAAAGGCTTAATGCAATTATTAAGCATGCAAAAGACAATGGAGTAGAAAATGTGGCATTGTATAAATAGACAAAACTGGCTTGACTATGATTCGTTTAGTCTGTTCTAATGGAAGGTGTACCATGAACAAACTATATGTGTATAATTACACTTTATTTAAATGTAAAACCAACAAGCATCCGTGTTTGTGTGAATGAAAATCATTAACATGTTAAACATTCTGAAAAGAGAAGTGGGAGTTTAATTCAGTGTCAAAGGCCTTTATTTGAGTCATTCCATCTGCATTAGTAAGACGCTCCTGTTTTTTCTCATGGTATAAAAACCGAGGATTCCACTGGCCTTTGGAAAGCTATGAGGCACACAGTAGACAGAAACAGCAACTTACTGTTAGACTTACACCGCCAAGGCCAAGCAAAGGCCAAGCATTGTTAGTCCGCCTGTTTAAGTCAATGAAATGAGTCTGAGTGAAAAGCAGACGAGAAGCCTCATCAGGTCTTGGCGAGTGACGTAACTCACGCTAACTTGTTTTAACTCACCTGCGCCTGCATGTACTCACACCCTTGCGGAGGGGGAGAGACGCAGGCCCTGTGCCCAGCGCTAACACAGGAATGCATCGCGCACAGCCAAGAGCGAATTTAGACAGCACGGGAAGACGACTGTTTTAGCTACATTTACATGCATTTATTTAGCTTTGGTTCAAAGCGTACAAGTTCAGAGTTTCATTTGTCAAATAATCAATTATACAGTATGCAGTACAGATTGTCTACTTCCGACCTCTCAGCAGAGGGCATACGAATAAGGGACATAAGGCCTATGGAATTATGCACTTACCATGAAAGTATTAAACAAAAAAACATCATTTGTAGGGGGGGCAGTTCAAGGGGTTGGGACTCCAGAAGGTTGGTGGTTCAAACCCCTGGGTCACCAGAGTGATCCCACCATTGGGCCCTTGAGCCAGGCCCTTAACCCCAATTGGGATGATGTTTCAGCCACCATCTTGCAGGAGGCCCCACATAAATGCTGAGCCCTCATTGGCTGCTTTTCCTTCACTCTCTGGTCAAAGGTGGCCAGGCCATGTGATTGCGACACTGTCACTCTCCTCAGTAGGCTGCTTGGTGTGCCCAGGTAGTACAAGAAAAAAATAAATGTCTGCATATATACACTGTATGTGTGTAAGGTGAGTTATCTGGGATATTGGTTTGTACAAGCGAGGTAGATATATTACAAGCATACAAGTTACACTTGGGTACAGAAGTATAGATTGAAGTATATTTTTAATGATCAGCGATGAAAATTACAGTATAGACTACAGAGCTTTTGGAAAGAAGTAAACAACCATCCGTCCATCCATCCGTCCATCCGTCCATCCATCCGTCCATCCATCAATCTTCCAGTAGCCTGGAGCTTTTCCACGGGACACAAGGCGGGGGACACCCTGGATGGATTGCTAGCCCTGCTCAGAACTGGCAAGTCAAAGACTGCAGCTGAGCTCATCACCTTCTGGTCTTTGAGTGGGGGGAGAAGCTTTGAGTGGGGGAAGAAAGGAGGAGAGCATGCAAACTCCATAGACAGAGAGCCAAGGGGCAGGAATTGGACCCAGACCCAGAACTTCCAGTGAGAAATTCCACAAAATGAGCTCCGCTATGAACATTATACAGTATAAGAGGTTTTGCTGGGTACAGGATCTGGGATAACATACTGGGAGGCTGAAGAGTGCGGGGGTTCAGCTGTTCCGCTGACTGACGTGACAGTAAGCCATTCTTAGCACTTAAGAAGGGATTGAGAGCGTGTTCCGGAGCCAGACTACTGTACATCCCGAAGGATGGCTGGACACGGACCGCCGACTGCAGCGAGGAGAACTGGAGGCCCTAGGGGGAGGGGGTTTGCTGTGAAATTCATGTTTGTTTCAGTTTTAATTTGTGTTTATTTTTAGCTGAACTCAGGTCGTTCTCTAATCCTAAAAAAAAGCAGAGACTAGATGTGGAAGCCAGAGATTGAAGATGAAATCGCCCAGAAAGATGGGGAATACATTCTATACTTACACCCCATGAGTTGATTGTCAACAAGACCCTGAGTAACATGTTTCTAAAATAGGAGGGTGCCCTGATGGCCTAATCCGGATTGTTTTACTTCTTGTCCTGCATTATTCAGTTCTGTAATGCAGTAAATATTCTCAATGATACTGTCCACCCAAAAAAGGGGGATTAAAAATGTCCAGAGCCAGTATACTCTTAATAATCGCTGATAAACATGAGATTCTGTTTCTCCAGAAGCAGTAGTTTGCAGTCTGTGTTTGGCTTGGCTGAAATTGAGTAAGACCTCTGTTCCTCCAGCTAAAAGTCCCCTCGAACCAAGTGTCTAGGGTTACAGTCACGGTTTGTTCAAGCGGAGTTAATATATTTGCAATAACAAAGTTTAGCAGACCGTTACATAAACAGTATAATTTATGATGTACACATGAGCATCTGTTCTGAGAATAATATTAGATGGAGATCAAGCCTACGAGTGTGTTTGCCTGGCTGTGTGTGTAGGCTGGAAGCTTGGCTGAAGGAAAAATGCGTAAAGACAGAAAAAGAGCGAAGCCGGTCTCCTTTCAGGTTAGGGCGGCCTCTGGCACGAAGTGAAGAGAGGTTAGGAAACAATCGTAGAAAGAGGGAAGCGGGGAGAGCACTTTAATCCACAGAGGGCGTGATTCTGCATGCCTGTCAGTGGTGTGATAAGCACAGGTAGTCAGGAGAGGGGTTGCAAGCCAGCGGGTTTTGCAGGTGCTCTAGCGCGGGGGACGGCGCGGGGAATCGGCAAGCCTGTGTGACTCCACACAGCCTTCTCTCATTGTAAATATCCTCCAGTGATGGACTCCCGCGGCATGGTGAAGCCAAATATTTGTCATAGTTATCAGGGTGTCCCGTGGTGTGTCGGTAGAGAAGCCAGACCCGACTGTCACTAAATGGAAATTTACCAGAGAGATACCAAAGTAATGGTCTGAAAGTGAGAGTAACGCATGGTTCGTCAGTCCAGAGCCCGGTGGAAAAACAAAATAAGAATAGCAGCAAACATGGGCAGCGACTCCATTGAGTGGGATTGTGGGAAACCAAATGGTTTTGTTGTCAGGTGATGTCCTGTTCCTTTCACACAGCATCCACCAGGTCCCGTGAATCTCAAAAGATCAGAGAGGAAAGAGAGAGGGCAGGTTTGGGAGGGAAAGGCTCACCGAGAACAGAACAGACAGAACTTGAAAATGGTGTCTGACATTTTTTTTTACATTTCCATGTCCAAATACTGGATGGAGTTGAAAGATGGTTGGATTGATGGATGGATTTTTAATACTCTCCGGCTGCAATGCTGCATGTGGATGAATGTCCCTGATGTCCACATCTTTGTGAGCAGGATTATGCGCTCTGGATTTCACGCTATGGGAGAGCGGGATTCACATCAGTGAACAGAAAACACCTTCTTTTGCCTTGTGGGAGTTTTCGTGGAACGATGCCTAATTGTCAGATTAGTTGGGGGAAGGAGGGCGAGGCGTCGGTTTTTGGGGCTGGTGCGGAGGTGCACCCTTGTCCGCACCTTCACCTAAAGGCTCGGACAAGCAGGAAATCGTCATCTGGGGCCTCATGGCTGCACAACCGCACCCGGAGCCCCAGGCCACCGCCCACGGCGAGCTGTCAACGTCGGCGTGGTAACCAAAGTGTCAGCGTGGCAAATGGCGTCTTGGGGTCTCAGGGGTTTCCACGCCGTGGATGATCAATTGCCGGCACCAGCAGGTCTGCCTGGTCTCACCCAGGCAGGACTTAAAGAAAAAGGCAAAATATTCATCCCTCTATAACAAACAAAGCAGGTTCGCTCAGCTCAGCTCATTTGCGCTCCTGTCCCAGAAAATGAATGCATGACATCCATATTAATTTGCGTGCATGCGCGCGTTCATTTTTTAAAATTGAACTTGACTAAAAATCTAGCAAAAACAGTTTAAAAGGACTTTAAACTACTAAAAAAAACAGTTAGTATATTACCACAGGACTATCTCAGTAGAATGACTAGCAGGAATGCAATTAAAACTCAGTGGCTGGAAAAGAAAACAAAGGTGTTAATTAATTCATTGTGACACCCGTGTCTTGTTTCCATTTTCGTAATGCTGTAAACTTTTCCGAAGCAGCAGGGTAATTGAGCGATTGCGTGCGTTGGCAGAAATCTTACATATTTTTGGCTGATTTTCAGCACTTTCCTATTACTGCCATGGTGCACTCAGGAGGCCAAAGCGTGCACTCTTGCATGCATGCAAGCTCATGGCTGTTTCGTGTCTGCCATTGGATGGACAGGGGAGGGCCTACGAGGGTTTACTCTAAATACAAGCAAGACGGAATGCCCGTGAGGAGCAGGCCTGTGGAAGACACACCACTAGTTCATCGATGCATATAAGGAGACAATAAGGAGATGCCCTCAGTTGAGTCTTTGGCACTCTGTCGTTGCCAAGACTGCTAGCTGTGCGTGAACAGATGAGTGAACAGTTAGGAGAGCAGAGCTGGATTCAGCAGCAAAGCAGGGAATGGCCAGGATCCACTCATAATTGAACTGCAAAGAAATGCTAAGTACTCAAGGCAAAGAAATATGGTACCACGGTTGTAAAGCTGCTAACCGGGAGCCAGACACCAGTCAAAACCCTGACATGCTACTTCCGAAGACTATTATAAATAACTGGTGCTGCCCTCTAGTGGATGGAGGAACACTCCTCGCAATGCTGATTTAGAAGTTACTTGGAAGTGGATTATAACCAAGAGGGTAGGAAAAAGTTTGATACTGGTTCAATTAGTTAAAATATAAATGTAAAGCTCTATTTCTGGGGGGTGGGAATGACGCCCAATTAAATATTGGGGGATTCATGCCTCCCCCATCCCCCGGAGCCTGTGCCCCTAAATGTAACAGAAGTGTAATCCTCGGTAAAGGGCATGCTTTATGTGAGCTTTTATTCAGAACCTACGAATGCAATTATATTCGGCAAAAGAATGCATGACTTGCAGATGCATCTGACTTTGATAATTCTCTCTGGCGGTGTTCACAGATAGCGATCTGTGGCAATCTGAATGTCTTTCTGTGAGAGGCTTTGTGTCCGGCCCACTTAAAAAGCCGCCAATAGGGCTTTGATTCCTTTAATCATCTGAAAGTCGAAAGTGGTCAGAAGGGAGGCATGAGAGTCAGAAAGGAGCCATCGAGGGGGACAGTACTGAAAAAAATGGCCAGGGGACAGATTTGCAGACACTTAACCACTTAGGGAAAATGGCATCACACAGGGAAACTGTTCATAGTAACACTTCATATTAACTGCACTTTCATGATGCATTCATTATGCATTCATATAACATTCAGAGCACTTTCATAATGCATTCATAGAACATTCATAAGCAGCATGGAAATATACCATAAGATTTTCATATGTAATATTTATAATTAGCAAGACTTCACAGCTGTAATATACATTACTAACAAACATTATAGTCATATAATGTTTATTATGAATGTATATTAAAGCTGCTATATATTGCTCATTGAAAGTGTTATAAACGCAAGGCTTTAAGACGTTAAAGTAAACTTACATGCATTATCATAGGTGGAAAGTTCCGGTCCAGAAATTGAAAATCCAGATTTTGTTTCAACCAACCAGTTGAGTACTCTGTAACTGCGACACCTTATACCGACGCTCCTCTACTTACGAACTTTTAACTTACAATCTTTCAGACATACGAATGAAGAGGACTGTAAGTCCAAATTGTGTTTGTTGGGCTCCCGTTTCCCTTCCGCAACATCAATTTCAATTCCGCCTAGTACGACTTCTGGCCGCTACTCCCGCCGCGCAGCAGCGTAGCATGCGTACTCCCAGCATCCAAGTTCTTTCTACTTGCGTATACCCTTAAAATGATGTTGAATAATGACTTATGAACATTTCAAGTTACGAACAGCCGTTTGGAATGTATCTCGTTCTACGAATGCATTATTAAGGCATTATGAAGGTGCACTGAATGTTCTAGGAATGCATTATTAAGGTGCTATGAAGGTGCAGTTTTCAGTAACATTATACCGTTCAGCACCAGGCACTGCCGGCTAAATGAATTTCGTTTGCTTGCCCACTTGCTTGTTTGTTTTTGTCAGTTTGTTTTTTCTGGCAGAGAGTCCTATTAACGATTTATGTGGTGTGCTACCACCCTCAAATTGGAACATGAAACAGAACTGCTAAAAGCAACTAGAATGAGTACCGGCACATAGAGTATAACAGCGAACTGTGAAGAAGGCATCTCAATGAAAAAAACGTAAGTGAGACATTGAAATTTACCCTGACTGGGAGCAGGTTGGGAGGGTGTGTCAGATGACAATCTGATGCTGAAGATGAGGGCTGCAGGTAGGTCTGTTTATAGAATGATGATCGATTCTAACCTGTGCCAGTTAAACCTTCCTAGTGGAACTTGATTACTATAAAGACTGGCATTTACAGCTTAATATACAACATGAGAGGCCATGTTTTTTGTGTGTGTGTGAGACAGAAAGAGAGGAAGAAGTGTGAGATGTGCTGTGTGTGAACCACACCATTCTTTGTACTCTTTCATCTGAAAGTGTGATTTATGAGTTCATTTTGCAAGCCCACAACTGTGAAAATCTTATAGTAAATCTTGAACAATCCTGCACTGTTTTACAATTATAAAAAATAATCACAAAAATAATCACTTTGAACTTCACTGGACCTCAAAATATCGTCTCTTTCTAGTCAGCATATCTAATGAGACCTATTAGGTAAATAACGACAACGACCAAAACATGAAATCAGAGAAACATAATGATTCTTATGGTCCTATTCAATCACACACATTATATTAACATCCTGTGTAATGGTTCTGACAATTACCCTTTAAGAAAACCCACTGTACTACACTCCAAAATCAATAATAATAATAATAATAAAAAATTAGGCTTATTTCTATTATTTTTCAAACTGTCTTTGAAACGACTGCAGTTCAAAGATGCCATCTTTCCCTACAGACTCCAAGAAGCCAAAGCGGGTGGGCCGGAAGAAAGACCGCGTGCCGGTGGAGTAGAGGTGTGACATCACCGGCGAGGCGTGGCCTCCCCCTCCCCCGCCGCATCCCGACCCCCGCAGCCTCGCTCACGCGCGTCACCGGCCAGGAGGGCGAGAGGCAGCAGGGATGAGGGGAGGCATTTTAATGAGAGATTATGATGTGTTTTGTTTGTTCTCTGATAGGAAGCAGCTGTAGTGTATTTTAGGTGCTTTGTAACTGAACCATATAAAGACTACAAAAGAGAGTCGGTTTCTACTAAACTACTTTTATTAGAATTTTGCAGTAACTCCAGTCTTGTAAATTATGTAAAGAATAGATACCAAACTGCAATCCTGCTCTACGTAGGTGCTGGAGCCGCTCAGTAATCAGACACAAAACTCATTAATTTTTGTAAATTTTCAGCTGTGCTGTCTGCCCTGCCGGAAAAAAATAAATCCGTGGATCTTTTGTTTAGCCACACTCGTCACCGTACTAGAACTATACGCTATTCTAAACTGTTAACTCAGGAGTTTCCAAAAAGCTTTTTCTATTTTTCTACCGAAGACTGGCAATGTCACACATCTCCACGCTGCCGGTGGTGCGTCTCGATATGTCGGTTCCCGAGCTTTCGAGCGCAACCTAAAATCCCCAAGCCATATTCTTCATGTCCGCCGATATAACATATACAAGTCAGCATGTTGCTCTACATCCGCTACATATTTTCTGACGACGGTGTTTCATTCTGACAATGGACAAGAAATGAATTCGCTCACATGTGATGGACGATGATACTTACTGTTATTACGTTGGTTATAATTACCTTGCTGTTAGTTACTTCTTTAGCTGGCTTTTAGGAAAAAAAAATGTTAAAACCTGCAAAATAAATGACAATATTAAGTAATTTTTTAAATGATGTAACCGTTCTATGGGTTGGTCTGACTCATATGGGTTCATAAATAAAGTTTCAGACTTCAAAAGCTCACCTCTCCTGACTGCATATGGACTCTAATGGATGGATAGATTCAAAATGGCCTCCTTTTCACTTAGCCTTTGTAGCCCCTGAAACACACCATCTCCTCTACCACTGATATATCCAACACAGGCAGGCCAGACATTCACCTGGAGGTTATATCTGCTTTCTGATTTAAGTTTCATTTTTTGTTAATAAAGTTGGTAATGAAATACACTAGTGTGTGTATAGCTTTCAGTATTTTATGTTGCTGATGTGAATTCGACTTCTCAAATGAAATAGCATTTAGCCACATGATCACAATCAGATCTTTTATAATTAACATGGATACTTCTGTCCAAAGTGACTTACCCCAATCCCTGTATAAACAATATGACCTTTGTTGCACTTGAATGCAAGTAATCGATCCCAGGTGTTGGTCCTGTTTTTCCGATTGTCTGATTTTCTTGTCCAATGCACACTCTGTAGCTTCCAGTTGAAGGGCTACGATTTTTGTTGGAATCCTTATATTTAAACACTGTTTGATATTTTTGAAAAATAATTAATATAAAGGTGCTCATTGCTCCATGATGGTGTGATAGTGACCTTTGAATCTTGATCTGTTCCCAGACTTATTACTTATTTACTTATCATATTCAAAGTTGACATGATATTTTTCAATTTACGATGGATTCATCAGAACATATCCTCATCACAAGTCACGGAGCATATACATAGATAAATGAGTCATATTAGGTATTATAAATTACTAAATAAAGTATTATGATTGTATGGTAGACATTTTAGACACACCCAAACAATAAGGGTCATATGTAATACAGACCTGGGCTGAGTGACCATTCACGTTTACTTTATTGAGCAGTTATGATTTGTCGACAGAGCCGGGCATTTCGACTCACGGATGGGCGTGCACTGACAGAAAAAAACACCCACAAATACTCTGCATTTAATTTTCATCGGGCTGAAATTGTTTTCCAAAGAACATGGTACAATATATCTATTGAGTGTGATATATATATTACAGGCTGCTCGATGTGGCAGCCACTGTCTGGGAGGAACAGCCGATGAACAAAAGCTCGGGAAAACATCGGAAGGAGTACTGAATATTGGGAGGACATAGCTGAGGGTGAGAGGGGTAAGGAACTGGGGAAGGGCTTCAAAATAAGTAGGAAACACATGTATATACACGTCAGCTGTACTTTTTAGGCATTACAATTTATATATACTCTATTTACAATGCAAATATGTGCTACTGACTGTTTTATACAGCATAGGGAGCCACAAGTTGTAGGTGAAAGACAGCATGATGTCATCTACAGCCCTTAGGCAGCTCATGATGAACGTCTTGAACATTTTTGACTGGAAGGGGAAGTAAAACTCCGCGCATCTTTTTTACAACCTGTTTCCTGGCTTCGGAAACATCCGGAAGAGGAGAACGGAGGAGACCGTAATTCATGCGATCCGTCCACAGACGTTGGCTACTCAAATTTATGGTCCATGTAAATGTTTTGGCTGTGTTCAAATTACTTGTCTTGTCCTCTAAGGGCACTTGATCCGTAGTAAATGCTGAATGTCTCACGCTGGACGTCACAGTTTATTTTAGGAGAATGTTTCTCGAACTTTGTCCCAGTAGTCCGGGCGTACACTGATGAATTTACCACCACAAATGTTACCCTGTTTTACAGTTTTTTTGTCACTAATTTTACTCCACAGTTGAGCTTCTCCTTAAACACGAAGGAAGTAAGCAAATGCTTTCTTCCCAGTGACAGAAAGTCTGTCATATTCTTGACGAAAATGAGATCATTAAATATAAACGTGACTGCAAACAAAACGGCCTCAGGGCTCTTTGAGCATCGCCCGTCCGGTCATTTGTCCTCAGACCCTGTCACGTCGACTCCGTGGATGTGACAAGTTGGCCCACCTTTGGCAATGCTCCTGTCACTGGGCATGACAGCGCATCCTTACAGGGCAGTCAATCTCTTTCCAGAGCCGTTTGATTCTTCTTCACTGGCCTCAAACGAAGCAACCCCTACCCTCCTCAGCCCAAGATCTCAATCCCCTCCAGCCCCATAAAACATTTCAGTTTGTCACACACAATACTGTATATTACATGCTGTGATTTTGAAATAAACTTGTATACTATACACTTTTCTTTTCTTTGTGCAACATAATATGTATATTCATAAAATTTGAAACAAAAGGGAGAAGTCTGTCCTCACTGCTCAGTCTTTGTGTCGCTGTTTGAGTTCAGGAGGAGACGAATGCTTGGAATACAACTGACTGATGACTTTCAGACAGTAACTTGTGTCTTTGGCAACCTGGTTATAGTTCTGTGTGCCTGTCGACCGTAAGCCGTCGTCTGCAATGGCGGGACACAGGGATATGTGTCCCATTGCTTAGAGAGCCCAGATAGGGCACATGGTACCTCTTTCTGTCACCATCTTCCTTAGTTTCATTCATTTTTGTTTTTTATATCTGATTAATTCACATTCAAATCCTCCACATACTAAACACTCTCTTTTCATCCTAAATTCTTCTCATCTCTCTCTCTTTAATCTCTCTGCTTGTTTTTCCATTCTCACACATAAATATACATGTACATGCATGCAGGAGCACCACTGTCACACACACGGTCACACCAAAGCTAGCAGAGTCGCTGGCAAAAGGGCTTACTGATGTCTCCCAGGGATGACTCATCATGGGGATTCTGAAAAGACATTGATCAGGGCATTATGTGACCACAACCACGTGAGTCTCATCTGTTAAAAATGTGTCAGTTACAGCACACCTATAATGACATGAACAATCACAGACGTCTGTTGAAAAATAGCAGTCCAGTATTGCATTAATCAATGTGCCTCTTTTGTCTGAGTAGGGAGTACATAATTCTCATGGTCTAAATGGCAGAGAGAGGGCATGAGCAGTCATGGGCAGTTTAGCAATTGGGAGTTTTTCAGTGCTGGTCTAATGTGCTTCCATTAGCTTCATCGCAACAGATTATCAATTGTGAACCATTGCTTGTGAACCCCTAAAACATCATGATTATGATGATAGATGGTAATCGATTCACAAAACTCCATAACACATATAATTTGAAACAGTCTACAGATGGAAAAAATGTATAACCTAGAAATTCAAAGTGAAAAATAAAGATCATCAATATTACATGCGTGCATGTTCTATTTTCAGAAAAACAACTGGGAAAAAAACAAAGGCACTTATTTTATGCAATACAGAGGCTGGCTAACTGCTTTCACTTGTACATTAAAAGGCTTTGGAAGAAATTCTTTTGGGGGAAAATGTCAGAAGGTTCGGATAAACTAAAGGAGAACGTTGTAATTATAAACTATGCTAGACTGGAGCACACACAAAGTGTTTTACAATTCCTTTGATGGAATGATTTCTGTTAAATTAAAACAGCTTTTCATTTTGGTTCTGAGAATATTCCTTTAAAATAATCATTGCTCAGTTATGGAACCAATAGAAGTTGGTTCTCAGTTTTCTGTAAAGCATTGATCACCAGACCTCATGCTGGACAGCTGGTTGATTATTTGAAGATTAAAAATACCTGCTTATTGATCATATTAAAACCAATGGCTTGTTCCTGTGAATTGATGTCATCGGTATAATTCACTCATGACTTAATGTTTGATGCTGTATCTGGTTTCTCCTCACTTGGCTGGTTTTGATTAGCAGTCATTTTTCTACTTCTCGGGGTGACTGACTTGACAGTGATCAACAGATGCTCCTAGCCTTGCAAAGATCGGATCTGCCGCCATGGCCCGCTGCATACAAAGCCACTTGGATGGCCAAAATGCACTTCCTCCTTGGGATCTGCTGAAAGCCTCCCTTCAGGTATAGATTAGATTGCCTTAGCCTCCATGGATGAGTTTGTTACTTAAAAAGAGGTTTTTAGCCCTTGGTGCTCCTTGTTTGATAAATTTGCACTCAACTGAATGACATGGTTGAAAGGTTGATGCAGGACTGATTATTTATGCATAGAGTTTTGAGACATGCAGTACATAAATGTGTACTAGGGTGACCTATGAGCTACATCTGGTCCTACAAACTACTTTAAAACTGAAAGACTCCTGTGCTTGGCTAATTAGTTTTATTCTTCTTGTGCTTTTACTTAGTTTGTTTCCTTGACTGAAAGACTCATCCAGCTGTTTCACATTAACATTAGCGACACATGTGTGATTATAGGAGACTGACCAATCGGTCGCACAGCAAGAACTCAGTGCTTAAGTGAAATCCAGGTCCTTTTAGTTGAAATGGTAGTTTACAAACCCCATCGAAACTCATAGGGTCCCTCCTGACATGGATTAAGTGGTCACCCTAATGTGTCCCTATGTTAATAAGTCATATTGAATGTCCTTCCCAAAGGATATTTGCGTAGAGAAGAATCCAGAATCCTCAGACAAGCTCTCTGAAACATGCAGAATACCTACCGTTCCTACGTTCCACAACAAGAGCACCCTTGAAGGGAAAGCAGACCCGCTGTGTCTCCAAAAGATGAAACAGCTCCCTTTCGTTATGTAACTACAAAGGCCGGCTTATCAGAACCACGCAAAAGTGGACTTCGCGTGGCCTTTGGCTCCTCTCCACACGAGCCACTCCACAAACACAGCAATCCGCCCCCACTGAAGGTGATCCTGGCACAGCTCGTCTTTCATCACACTTTCATTAAGCTGGTGTTCCCATTCACCAAGTTAATCACCAATGCGCCCATGAGATCTGTTGGGGGGAAACCTTCAACAAACTTCAGGTTCTTGAGAGACCTGTTAAGTGGAAGTGGGGAGAGGCGGGTGGGCGGGGCATTGCAGCCATACAATAGCTTCCCTCAGAACTGTAATAGATCTGGAGTCCACAAGGAGCTTACATTTAGCCCACAAATTCACGAGAAACCTAATTCGCGGCCATGAGACCCTCTGAAGTGTATTGTGAGTGTGTGGGCTGAGCTGAATGAGGCCTGGCAGGTCTTAGACAGCACTGACCTAGGGTTACATCTTCCTGTTGAGAAAACGTGGCCCCCAGCCGTCTGCGCGTGTGCCGGCGGTGGTCACTCATGGGTCATGTGAGTCTCTGCCCCTCGCTGGGGCTGCCTGTGCTCTTTTCCTTTCCAAAAGAGCTGTCACTTGTCACCTGGCACTGAGCTATTGACACCGGGACAACGCAGCTCTCCAGTCATGTTGGAATGCAATTATATTCCCCTGGTGGCTCTCCTGCGATGGTTTAGTCAGAGATTAATCAAAAACGTGTGAAAGCTCTGAAGCCGCTGCCAACTTCTGAGACGTCTGACAAATGATGCCGGGAGACAGGTCTACTTATCACGGTGACAAATGGCTTCGACACATACTTGGATAAATGCCCCTCGAAGCTAAGAAACCTCACTACGCGTGGAGCGGCATTTCCCCGTGGCTACCTGCCCTAGACTGCCAACCCAAGATATTGATCTGTCTGCATTGGCTGGTTCCCAGTATTTAAACTCTCAGGATGAATTAACCTTAGGCTGCTTAGCTCCTCCCACCAGCACGCCCACGAGTGCATGAACATGTTTTCTAATTAAGTTAATGACACTTTGTAGCTGAATACATTCTCGCTTTAGGAAGATCAGTTTAAAGTGTTAGTGATATGTTTTTATTTTGCAAGCACGTATTGAATTTTAGCACGTTAGCACAAGTCAAGAGTAAAAAAAAAGGCGATAAAATGGTTTCCCCTCAAAACTGAGTCTTTTGTTTCAGGATGAAAGTTTGTTCCTGGCCTTTCAGCACCTGGATCCTCTCTGGACAAACAGCAGAGGAAAAGATTATCAGGGCCTAGAGGTTTTGTTCCCGTCGTATCATCCTGTTCTGTCTGCCACCCATTTTAACTTAGACAGGCTTTCTTTATGCACTTCTGGAGAAAATGACAGACTGATAATCATCGCTGCTGACTTATTTGCTTATAAAGGACTCAAATGGAAGCATTATGTGATACAACATGGCATCTGGTGTCCTAATATATCAACTTTAGTGGCCACTAGCCGCTGTTACATCTTTATAGCTCATGGAGCATCGTACGGTAAACTGTGCACTAGTGATATACGTGACGAGAACACATGTGCATCCATAATGCCGTAATGCATCATAAAGGCTCACGGCCGTCATTCTTCAAAATCTCCATAAATTTTCACGTAGAACTTTTGATTCACAAAGCAGTTGCCTATGATTGTAGCTCGACATCTTCCAGCAAGTGTGACCAGCTGCACTGCAACATCATTCATCCTTATACCTATGTAATTGCAACCCAACCGCCCCCCTATTTCGAACCCCATCCCGTCACCCCTCCCCCCCAAACATGCCTAATGCGCACACCTGCAGATGGATTCCCAGAACATTCCTCTCAACACGCAGATGCATTCTGTACTGCAGCTGGCTGCGTGACTCAAGATGTGATTCTTATAGCAGGGAATTTCAAAACCCAGTACAGACCCGATCCATGAATGCTCAATTGGTACCAATCAATACACCCAGTTTTAAGCAGAATTAATTTGGGTCTATTGTACGTAGTACCTATCTAGCTTAGGACACAGACGTTATTTTTGATATAATTTATAACCTTGATACCATTGATTGTACTTAGCATTAACCAAAAGATCCACCCCAGTGGCATGATCTCGATAGCATCTTTAAGTTCTTTCTTAGAGGGAGTTTCGGCACGGAGAGAGTGATTTCCTGTCACAGATTGCACAGCTGAGAATGGAACTCCTCTCCTGAAAGAGGAAGCGAAATTGGGGGGGGTGTTATCTTGCTGTCACTGGTGGTCCCCGTGACAGATGTGACTGAGCCATCCCTGGAGGTGTTTTTTGTTTGGGGGCACTTTAGCATAAATACTCTATGGGCCCCCCTTCGTATTGCGCTGTCAAGCGGCCCAGCGGTACATCACAGGAAGTGTTCAATGCACTCTGTCTCCCCGCTTGCCCTGGCGCTTGGTACAGTCCTCAATCGCTCATGCACACATAGAGGCTTACAGGCACGCACAGACAGCCAGGTGTGCCCGCATTGTGTATTTACAGATATGTACATGTATGTACAGGTGTATCATTTTATGCTGAATTACAAACACAGGGTTTGTATATCCAATCAGCCCTATTTTCCCATAGAATGTATGTATTTTGCAGTGCAGAAGTTCCCTCTCAGATTCCTAGGAGCGCAGCCTACACTTTCTGACTTTACTTTTTAGTCTCCCTTCCAATCTGTGTCACTGGGTCTGTGTGTATTGTCAATCTTCATGTCGGAGTATGTCATATTTCATAGTGTATTTCAGATTTGATAAATGTTTGTGCATTTTTTTTGTTTACACAAAGGCCAGTTTCCACCCAGTTTCAAGACGACTTGTTTACCCTGCTACATCATTCCCGGATCTTCTGTGCACTGTAGTAGAAGAGCAGCAATGCATAACTCCTCACCTGGTTAGGATTGCATGTCTGTAAAGTGCTACAACAGGTTATATAAATTAAAAATAGAAAAGAAAATGTCACATATGTGTCTATATTCATCTAGCCGACCTAATGTTTTTGTACTGACAGAGCAAGAGATGTTTGAAGGTCTTTTTGAAGGTGACGTTGCAGAGAGCATAGCAGGCGGGGTTGATGGTACTGTTGATGTAGCACAACCAGTAACCGATGGTCCATACTGTGTTGGGTATGCAGCTGGAGCAGAACGTGTTGATGAGCACCATGACGTTGTAGGGTGTCCAGGTGACCACGAAAGCCACCAGGATGGCCATGATGGTCCGTGTGACCTTCTTCTCCCTTGATGGTGCCGTCTTCTTCTTCTTGGGAGGCTGCTTGGTCATCTTGACGATCTTCCGGGCCACCAGGTTCTGCTTTTCTGCCCCGGGGACAATCTCCACAGTGGTGCTGGAGGCAGCATAGCAGTCCCCCTTTGGCGACTTGGTCACGATCTTGATGCAAGTGAGTTTGGAGCCGCCGGTCTTGGCCCGGTGACGGCTGGGGGGCTGACTTGGGCTGGTGTGGCAGTTCTTTCTCGGCAGCACCGTCTCGTCATCTTTAAGGTTGGAGGCTCCGGCACTGACTGATGATGATTCGTTGGAGCTCTCCTTCTCCTCTGTGGTAGGTGCACAGTTGTCTGTTGGTGCATTGTCCCCCTCTCCCTCCCCATCTCCACCAGACGTGGATTGGGCTTTGCCATTCTGCAGTTTGTTGTTGAGACGGCCACCTATGTCACATGCTTCCTGGTTCTCGTTCCGGCTGGTATCATCGGCCATCACGTTGTTGTTGTTGGGCTTACTGGCATGACTCTGCACCTGGCTGGGGTACTCTTCCTGGTTGGCACCTGCAGGCTTGTGATTGTCTTTCTTCACACGACTCTTGCTCGCCCTGGAGATCTGCGAGTACAGGACCGTCATGGTGATGACCGGTAGGTAGAATGCAGCAATAGCTGTGCCAAAGGTCACGGCGGCATTGGAGAAGAACTGGATGTAGCATTCCCGCTCAGGCACAGTCCGACCACCAACGATGAACTGCCAAAAAAGGATGGCTGGAGCCCACAGGATGAAAGATAGGACCCAGGCTGCTGCAATCATCATTCCTGCCATCTTGGTGGTCCTTTTCACTGGGTAGCTGAGCGGCTTGGTGACACAGAAGTATCTGTCAAAACTGATAATGAGCAGGTTCATGACTGAGGCGTTGCTTACGACGTAGTCCAAAGCTAGCCACAAGTCACAGACCACCGGCCCCAGGGGCCAGTAGCCAATCACAATGTAGACTGTGTACAGATTCATAGAGCATAGCCCGATGATCAGGTCTGCACAGGCCAGGCTGAAAAGGAAGTAATTGTTGACAGTCTGCAGATTCCTGTTGACTTTAATGGAGAGCATGACCAAGATGTTGCCAGTCACGGTGACCAGGCTGAGAGATCCCGCCACCAGGACAATAAATACCACCTCCACCGTCTTATATGGACTCTCCGGAACCAGGGAGTCTGTGGCATTCCATTCAGAACCATTGGAGTATGTAGAGTTTTGCATTTTTATTTCATTGGGTCTTGAGTACCTTTCTGCAGATAGCTGGAAACAGGATTCAGGACCATCTACGTCTGGAAAGAAAATGAAAGAATATTCACGTTAAGTTTTTATGTATCTTCTATGTGAAATAAATATATAGAAAATAACAGTTGAGTATAAAACGCAATTTTAGAATTTTTTCTGTTTACTTTAATTGCATACTCATTTTGTAGTCAACCTGAAAAAAATGGGTGCACACATTTCTCAATGTGATCAGGATAATCACCAATCCCAAATTCCTGAAAAAAAAAACATTTTTTCAGATTCAGATTCAGACTCGGCATGGTTGTGAGATGCATTGCTGTAGTTTAGGGGCCACTTTGCAATGCTTTGTAGTACACACATTCCCATGTGTCCTCGGACGTTGCCTCACCAAGTCACCCTTTGCTCCGATTAGGAACAATCCTGACAGGTAATTCAGTTACCGACAGAGGTGGCCCAGACCTGGCTGTTGGCAGAAGCTTTCAGCTATTGGCACACCTCCCACTCTGCCTTTGAAACGGCAGGTCACTTGGAGAGCCATGGCACAAGACAGCATGGACAAAAACAATGAGAGCACTTCTGTTTCCATGTCAGCGTCACATCGGCCCGGCACGGAGTATGCTAATGTCTGTGCTCTCCCATGTGTACATTTCTGGTCACATGTGTTTGTGCATGTGTGTGCTAGCAGCAGTATGTGTTTGTTTGCACGTCTGTCAATGCCAGGGCTTATGCTAACCCCAACAGTCCACTTTTCGGCAGGAGGATAGAGCCTCTTGGCCCTGATAATCTCCAGGGTAGCTGTGCTCCAGTTTCCATGTGCTTCTGGGCCCTGTTTAATAATCCAGATAACATAGATGGACCGTGTTCCATCTTGATTCCTCCTTCTCAGACTCTCAGAAGCATAGTCGAGTTTTGCTGGTGCCCTTGATTATAGCTCCTGCCCTTTCATCTTGCAAGTTGGGGGCATCTCCTCTAGCTCCTAAGCGCTTGACCACTAGCGCTGCAGTCCCCAGTAAACCCCCCGATGCATCACACCCGTACCTGTGTAAGGCATATTTGGACCTGAGGAGCTGCCTTTTAAAAATGTGATAGTTCACTATTGTAACCATGTTTCTCCTCCTATCTCAGCCTTATCAATGCTCCCAAACAAATAACATGGAAATTAATGTCGCATTTTTTATTTTCACGGTGCCATACAGCAGCAGAATTTTCAAACAATCTGCTTTTTTGATGTTATGAAAGCGTTCATCTGCAACTATAAACGATAAATGTCCTCCCCCCAACCTATACCCAAGCACCCCTCCATTGCAACTTGCATCACAGCGGCTATTCAGGTGCATCATAACACGTTATATCCACGGACGTGCCTTCGTGGCCTTGAAGAGTCCTGTGATTAACAGGGGCTGCTGCATGTAATTTCGTTATTAGGAGAGGGGCAGGCTAATGGGCAGCTAATGAGTGGTAAATTACACAGGGGCCCTAGGGGAAACATCCGCTAATGCTGGGCTGGCTTGTGGCGGCTAACGGGCCACACCGAGGACCTCAGCTGATGGCTTGGGCGCCATTTATGGAAACAGAGCTGGCAGACACACTCGCCGGAGGCTAGGAGTGTGACCTGCAAAGCAAGCCTTGTCACTATCAAACAGACAGACAGGCAGGCAGGTGGCGCTTCCCCAAAATGCTAATGTTGCATGTAAAGTCTGCGCCCGGTGCATGTTTGTGTGCCTGCAGCCTTTGCAGCCCAAACTAACTGGTGCACCGAGAGTCCAAAAGGCAGCGTACACAAGCGCCAGGCCCACGGGGCTCCTCAGCTGACCCAGATGCCACCGAGATTAAGGTTAGTGTCCTCCATGGTGATGGGAGTCTCACGAGACACGGATACGTGCTGGGCGGCGGTCGGCCACACTGTGAGATGCTTCACCTCATCAGCTGGACTCCTCTCCTGCGCTGTTGTGCAGCTCATCATGACTAATAGCTGGCGGCTGACAGGAATGGCCACCCTCTCTGCCCTTGATACTACTTGGCATGTAATGCTCGGGGGGCGGGGGGGAGTTTATAAATGACAAATACATTTACAAATATAAACAATAAATGCAGAGAAGTAATTTGGAATGGAGAAGAGAATCTCAAATCCTCATTTAAACAGCTCATCTGAAATGCCCATAATGGCATCACAAGAAGTAGGATTGTTATGTTGTATCATATGTTCGAGATTTTATTCATTTTACCCCAAAATCTTTTCCCAGCAGAAATTCCCAACCCAATACCTGATTAATGTGGCGATATTTCTAATCAAAAACTACACAGTGTGAAATGTTTTCTGCCCAAGTTCCACCAGTAACAATGCAGTCTGCTAAACCTGCATTGCACTTATCCAGCTCGATATATATCTTCCGTGCTTTGTGATTGTTCTGTCGGGTCATTCATTTAACGTACCATCTAGGGGTATAAGAGGGGCCATAATTCATACAGAGGGGCCAACCTTATCATTAGCCAATGATATTCACTCAAACAACTCCCCCATGCCACTTAGGACTCTGGACACCAGGCTCTTCCCCATATATCAGCTTCTATTAAGTAGTTTAACTTAATAATGACATAATATCTTTTTTCTTTATATCTTTATATCTTATGCACTTTCCAAAAAAAAAAAAAAATGTGCCGAGTGGCATAATGCCTGCATTTGTCATTTTATTTGTGTTGTTAGATGAGCTGTAATTGTGAGTGTGAACATTACGGTTGGGCCACCGAACAGACCCACAGGACACATGGACTGGATGGAACAGGGAGATCTCATGATCACCCTTCGGATATTTCAGGCAGGCGAACCAAGAAACGTACAAAGCACCACTGTGGCTCCCTGATATAAATGGGCCAACCGTGAAGCCACCGCGGGCCGGCGGGGGGGGGGGCGGCGGGGGGGGTGGGGGGGGG
>JAODKC010000064.1:25598639-25615103 GCA_026777985.1 Mormyrops attenuatus
TGGGGATGGGCCGGGCCCCCCCGCCCCCCCCCCCCCCCCCCCCATTACACTAACTCCTCATGGCAGCTTGCCGGGGGGGGGGACTTGCGGTGCAGATGTGTTTTGGTGCGGATTCAAGGACATGTTGGATGGTGTCCCTGTGTGGCCGTCGCGTGTTCTTGTAAAGCTTTGACTCTACAAAGTCGTGGCACGTTCTACCACCCCAGTGGGATAGAGTAACTGGTTCAAAGCAATTGTTTTTTTTTTCCCCCTGCGTTTTGATTGGCTGTTGGCGTCTATGTGTTAAGGCTGTCGGATCTATAATTATGACAAGCATGGCTCAAACCTCAGGAGGGCCACAGCAGCCCTGGAATTGTATTGTTTTTCTTGTGCGTCTCCTCGTGTGCTACTGCCACACTGGCTCTTCTGTTTGCTGTGTCTAAAAATCCATCTCATCTCCACCACCCCCACCCCCCCAAAAAATCTCGATCCCTGCCCACCCACATGTCACGTGGCTGTCTTTGCTGCGTATTGCACCTGGAGCAGGTATTACAGATATATAGCAGCCTATGTTGTTCCTGATAAAGATAAAAGGTATCTACCAAGGAAACGAATAATGTTACAGTGAATACCGCTTTCAAAGAGCTACATAGCAAACAGGATGGTTACTGTTAGCTCCCTTGGGGATTGCTCTGCTTCAAGGACACAAAGGATCCTCCATTGAGGTGGAGTGGTCACATCTGCCACTTGCAAGGCTCATCACGACGGCAGACCGGCACGGCTGTTAAACAGGGTTAGACGCAGCCTATGGCGTCAATTGCATTGGCGCTGCTAGGGGATTTGGAGACAAGTTTGGTGTAAAATTAACTCTCTTTTCAGGACTAAGGGATTAAAATGGACTAATCGGATTGAGAAAACAACCAGATGCAACTGAAATGCTGAAGAGAGGATCTCGGGGAATTGCAATCCCTTGATGTATAAATCACACGTATTTCAAAAGTGGCTCATTAGAGGAGGACACTTTCCCCCATATCTCTTTATATTCAGATGTCCTAGAGAAGTTGGCCTTGAGCATCTTAAGCCTAGTAAACAAACAGACACAGAGGTCATGACCAAGAGAAAGTCCCACGTCCCATATGTAATTGGCTTCGCTTGGCGTGTGGCACACTAGCAACACGTTGACTGCTTGACGGGTCTTCCACCTGCCAAGGACATTAGGAAAACAGGGGCGTCACATGATTGGCTGATTCCACGTCTCCATCACACCCCAAAAACCCTGTTACCCCGGTCATGGAAGCCGTGTGTCCTCAGCTACCTGAAAATGTGTGGGAGACGGGCGAACGAGATAACGGACCTGACAAGTGCTAGGGGATTTATGGAGTTTGCCTAGTCAAGCAGAGAATCGAAATGAGCCTGACAGGAAAACGAAGGGATTTTAAAAGGCTGAAGAAAAAAGAGGAAACAAGAAGAGGCAAATTCGATAAAGGGCTGAACAAGCCTTGGGATGAAGAGTGAAGTGTGCGATCCAGTTTAACACAAAACAAGCTTCATATAATAAAATGCTATTGCCCTATTGACCTCTACATGAGAGAACATAATTCTTTTATTGCTACTGATGACAACATACATTGAAAATTTCTGCCATTGCCCTTTTCCAGCTGCATGTATTTCCAAAAAACATAATTCCAGAATTTACCCTGATGCAACATTTTTCAGCTTATAGTCATTTGTATAGCTGACCATTCAAGGAAATTTAAATTGCACACTTCTGATAAATGGTACAACAGCAGAGAATTCAGTTGGAAATTTTTTGTTTAGCCGTCTGAAATCCTTGGCCATTATGCTGACGGCGATTCCCTTAAATCTGCTATATCGTTGAGGGCAGTCAACACGGAAGCAGGCAGACATGCACTTGATGGATTGTGTCGCGTTGCTGGCAGTACATCTTTTCTTTGCTCACCCCAAGCGATTGATATCTCAGTTCCATAAAATATGTGTCTATCACGTCACCCGTTTTCCCGATAATCCTGCAGAATTTGCAGGTCCTTAACTGCAAAGAAAGTGCATCAGGATGTGGAGACATTTAAAGAATATTCCTGATAGATTCGTGACTGAAAACTTTGACGGCCTCTTACTTGGTGTGCCTGCTAATTCTGATGTTGGGCTCGCACAGAAAAGAGAAAAGAGCAAACAGATTGAATGGCCTTTGAGTGTGTCCAGTCCATACAGAAAGATTGAATGACGTAAACCCTCCTTCAATGTGTGAATCCAATGCTTATTCAATTGCATTTAAATTTAAATGAAACTAAACAAAAAAGATGGTGGAAAAAAATAAGCTGATATTTAGGACTCCCTCCCACAGAAGTATATCTAGACTTCAGATCAGCATCCAGTTTCTCTAGAGATGATTCTACTAATTATGAATTGGGCCTGATCCAATCAACGCTACTCAGGGCACTCCTAAACGAGAACAGGTTCTTACCTGTAATTATACAGTATTAACTCACCGCTCTTGTTGTATTAAGTGCAATCTTCTGTAAGAGCATGTTGAACTCACATCCACTCAATGAGGAGAGCACCAAAGTGGACCATTGAATGTGAGACCCAGTATAGTAGCTGTGAAATTTTTTTTTCCCCTACACAATAGATATCTGTCAGACTGAAAATGAAAAACACATATCAAACTTCTTGTTTTTTCCCCGAATTTTTTGGTGCAAAAGAACAGGAAATGGTTAGGTATCAGTGAGGATGACCATGTGACATTGGCTCAGAATGAAAGGCAGCTGTGTGTTATGGGAGTGTTGTGGTTCAACAGGTTCGGATGCTGTAACTGTGATAAGAAGGTCACTGGTTCAAATCTCTGGGTCAGCAGAGTGAGTTCCCTGTCAGGCCCTTGAGCAACACCCTTAAAAATTTGTTCAATTTGGAGGTCTGTATCTCAGCAGGCACTCATGCCGTGAGCGCCCCTTAATGTGGGGGACATGGCAACAGTTGCTCTGCTTTGTTCAATTATGAAAAAGGCAATAGGTACAAACTTAAACAATGGTTTGTGCTGGTCTTTACTGGAAAATAATGGGCTTTTTTAGCTAATGACAGGTTTCATGTATAATCAAAAGGTCTCAGACATGATGAACTCCCATTGAAATCCCATCGTTGCCAGGCCTGGCAAGGTAGGCATGTTTTAAAAGCAGGTGTCTCTAGAAATGAAAAGTATGATTAATCTGAAAGCAAATGAGAAATCTGGATTGAGATGGGTGACGACGGTCTCCTGGCTGTGTGTAGTTCAGTGTCGTACCTCTTTAGCCTGTATGTGATGGACACTATACATGAAGGAAAATGAAATGTCACTCTGACTATTGTCTGCGATGGGTTGGTGCCCCATCCTGGGTTGTTCCCTGCCATGTGCCTGTAGCCTCCAGGATAGGTTCCAGACCCCCCGCAACCCTGAATAGGACAATTGGTTACAGAAAATGGATAGATGGAGGGACTTTGACTACTGTTGTTGTGGTCGCTTCCGGAAAAATCAGAACATGCCATTGAAACATACACAGGCCAAACCCAACGCCTATGGTAATCTCACACCCCTTCCCATGTGGAAAAGGAAACTTTGAAGCGAACCTACTTTAAAGTTGAGAGTTCTTTAATCTCAGAGACATAATTGGTTTTGGCAAGAGCACGGCGGCCGTTTCATCAGGATGTCGAACCTCAGAGGCCCGTAATGTGCACATGAAAGTTCTGCCTGCCAGGCTTGTCTCCATCTTTTAACGTCCCACAGCGGCAGTAGGATCCTTAAAACATGCCCTTTAATTATGACGGCGAATTCTTCCCCAGAAATTCCACCACTCTTCGAGGTATCTGCGCACGATGGTATGTATCAAACTACTGCGAAGTGCTCCTTTAGCTAACATCGGTGAGTCGTTATATACCGCTATGGCTAGAGATTTGAACCTCTTTCCTCCACCACATTTTCAATGGACAAATCATAAAAGGCAGCTGTGCATTATGGGAGTGGTGTGTGGCTCAGCAGGTTGGGCTGCTGAACCCGTGATCAGAAGGTCACTGGTTCTAACTTCAGGGTCTGCAGAGTGAATTCACTATTGAGCCCTTGGGCAAGACCTTTAAAAACTTGTTCGACTGGTGTCTGTAAAAGTTGCCTGCAGAGCATAAATCTAACGCATTTCACAATTTCTCAATACAATTTTTCAAGGAAGTTTCATGGTTTACTCTCCAACCCGCCATGCCACTCCCACTTGAGTCCATGCCGCAATCCCACCTCAGGTACTCTGTGCACCCCCTGGAGTTTGAAGGCTGTCACGCACACGGTGCCCATGCTAAAGGTTCTGCCAAGGCTGTGGGAATCTACTGGAGTAAACACATCACAGACGAAGACAAGTGATTTATGAAGAAAGTGTTTAATGTGCGAAGCGAGCAATGAATGAGGAATAGAGCTCCCCTGGTCCCTCTCTCATGTTCCCTACAGCGTTTTGATTTGTTTGTTAATTCATTCATTACATCTGGGGGATTCCCCCCACCATAGCGTCGTATGGGGCTGTCAGTGTCTTCCTGCAAACTTACGCACTCACTCCCCCAGTTGGCACCAGCCCACACATTGAGCCTATATGTCCATGCGTTCGGCTCATCCTCGTCAAGCAGAAAAAGCGTGTAAAAAGACTGTCGGGTCAGTGCTGGGACGCCAATCCCTGCCTCGGGTCTCCAAGTAGAATTTGTAGGCAAATCCCTTAAATTAAAATTAAAAAGTGTGACCTAGTCCTCACTTAGGTCACACTTTAGGATAACAAGGTGCTTGAAGTTGAATGAATGAATGAAACCTTTATTGCCCCGAAGGGAATTTGTCTTGCAATTAGGAGCCATAATGACATAAAAACATGTAAAACAACAGCACTTAGTATAAAACACACCAGATAATATGTACATTAAATAACAATGAGTAAGGGGAAAATATATATATATACACATATATATGTATGTAACCTCCTGAGACCCGGGCCATTCATTTGTGTCCTCTGTAGTGGACATTTTGTTTTTGCACCTATCTTTTCACTGATGTAAGAAAGCTTATTTAAAGAGGACATGCTGTGAAATTAAAAATAAAAATACATTTGAAAAAATCTAAATTGTAAGATGTTTTATTTCCTCCAAAGACATAGAAAATCACAAATAACCTGAAATTTTCCTTGGGTCTCAGGAGGATATAATAATCTAAAATGCGTACAACATAGTGTAGTTATAACAATAAGTGCCTGTCTAAGTTCCGCTTGTTTAGTAACTGAATGCTCCTTGGCACGAAAGATGTAATAGCTCGTTACTGTGGACTGCAGTGTGTACACATTTATTTTCTTGTATTTCATAGCTATTTCTTTTGGTTATATAGTGTATGAAGGACATACTGTGCATTACAATGCTGTCTATATGGTTTTCAGGTTGTGTCCATGTATTTTTGCGGTGATTTACATTTGCATTTCTCTTTCTTTAATGTGTAGGTATTTAATTAAGCCTCAATCCCCCATCCTTTGCGATGCAGAGGACTATACTTGTCTACAAAGGACGCACAGTGTTACAAATTCATTGAATTATAATCCGAACCCCTGCTTTGTGCCCTGTGTTCTCTGGGATGAGCTCCGGGTCTCCCCTGTGAAATTTCACTGAGTACGTGGGTGGAAGATGGAAGGATATTGTGCAAAACCATAGATTAGGCACCCATCCTAGACCTACCTAAAGGTTCTCAAACGTCTGTTGCTATCTGCTGTTACAAAGAGTTATAGTCCCACTGCTGCACTAAGCAGCTCGGACAGACTTGCCTAATCTTTTGAATACAGTCACCAAGAATGCCGTCCTGGAGCTGCAAAGCCCCTCTCCTGCTCAGCGGAGTGAAAAGCACTGTCTGCCGCAGCTTCAGAGCTGCCGGCCCGCCTGCCACACGTGTGCCACGGGCCTGAAGGACCAGGCAAGAAAACGTGACTTCCTCAGACGGTGGCCAATACATCAACTTCAGAACAACATCATTGTTACGGCCTCGATTTGTCCGTCCTAGTAAACCATTTTGACGACTTTTCTCTCCTTCCCAGGGTCCCCGAGCCAGTAGGTTAGTAAGGGCTCTCACCCATAATCTGATTAGGAAATCACATTTCAAGTTTGACTAATCAACATAATAAGGGGCTTTCTGAACCTCTCTTCCTTTTAGTAGATTTGTATCAGGACCCCACTGTGAAGAAAGAATCCAGGATAAAGCTCCTGAGATGTAACCTCCACATCATATGTAGACACCTAGGCCAGTACAGTCATCTTAACATGTAGTCCTATTAGCAGGTGGTACAAAAAGAACAAACTACATGACTTCTGTATGCTATGTTATCTTTTCGGACCTTCCAGTGCATGTTCGAGGAGATGCTGTAGCTACTGAATTACACATAATGGTGGGTGTCTCTTTTTGAAGAGCATAACTTTAGAAGAAGCCTGGGAATCACTAACTGGAGTTAAGCTGCAGTGGCTGACTTGGTATTAGGGGGTCTGCAGGCTGTGTGAGGAATTTTTAAAAAAGTCCATTTCTAAAATGTCTATTATTAAGATTGACGACACAGATCAGAAAATATCAAAGGAGAGGAGTGAAAAAAAAACTGGGTCTGAGAAGGCGTTGCTGCTGTTGAGATACTGGGAAATGAGATTATTTTGTGATGTTTCTCATAGGAAATATTGAATTATGGCGTGCAGTCATTCTATCCGGTGATGGAGCTTGGAGTTGGTATAATCCTTGGGTGTCTGGGCATGTAACACGCCGAACACGTGTTTTTGTGTTACAGCTCAGGGGTGCAAATGTTCGGACAGGATGTCAGCTGTGTTAGCCCTGACTCTTTCAACTATTCAGCCATGCGTACCCTAAATGAGACAAGGGACAAAGAGGCAGGAGGGTAATCTTGCGATCTCATTTACCACAACTCAATATCGCTACAGGCTCAAAGAGGGGACAACCCTGGCTCCAATAGAAACACCCCCCTCAAGAGTATGATGCCTCCCTCAGCACAGCCAGGGCCGGCACACCCTTCCTCAGTCAGACACGGCCCCTGAAGGCCCATTACTGCTGACCTTTGCAGTAATAACTGACCTGCGGTGTGTGTGAAAGGATTCCAGTAACAGTCGCGCACAAACACAGGGGTCACAATTTTGGCGGCGGGTCACCGCGCACTCTTAAACGAGCTCTATCCTGAGACCTCGTTTCCATTCTCGGAAGGCACGTTTACTTTTTTCTCCCGCATCAGGCTTTTTCATTGCGAATAATTTCAAAAGATCGGAAGTGCAAATGCAGCAAAGGGGGCGAGCAGAAAATCCGGAAGCTTCCTTTTCTGCTGATTCTTTTCAAATGATCAGAATATGTGGCTAATATTTGAGCTTTCAGTCATTCAGCATATTAAAAAGCACAGAACTAACGATTTTGCCCAGGCAAGAAAAAAGAAAAAAATCCAGCTGTAATTCTGTATTGCGTGCTTGAACCCGCATGTGTCTGTCTGCACGCTACTTGAACTTATAGATTTATGATTTGAAAGCAAGCAAACAATCCAACAGACGAACAAAAAAGCAAACATTCAAACGGACTAACAAACAAACAAACAAACAAAATCCTGGCCCAAAACTTGCAGAAGCCTGTAAAGGGATCAGTAACTTCATTAAAGCTCACCATCACTTTCTCAGTCTAATTTATGCCTAGAGTTGACAGCCACATTAGAAAAAGAAGCAGGAGATGTCTAGGAGATTTATACCGTTTTCCCTTTCCCACCTGTAATGAGTCCATCAAGAGACGAAAAAAAACAGTTTAGCTGGAATACCTGTTCATACAGAGAACGGAGATAATGGCTTTGCTGTGTGTCAGAGGGTGACGATCAAGGCCAAGGAGGAACTACATCAGGAAATCCAAGTGACAATTCAGGGATTCATACTCAGAGCAGTTCATGCTTAAACCTCATGACATCTATACATTCCTGGTGAAATAACTTACACTGTTTTATCACTAACATTCTCAACCGTCTTTGTTCTGTGCATGCTTAATAATATAACCGACTTAAATGTTGTGGTGAAGTACTTATATATGTATGTGTATAATTCAAATTAATAAAAGGTTATGCTTGGATAATTAACTCAGTGTTTACATTCAAGAATAAAATGCTGCCTAAAATACCTTCAAATTGGATTAAGCAAACAAGAGGCAGAATTTGCATCCGCATAATTAATAATAATCTTATAGTTGTTGCCCTGGGTAGGGTAACTGAGTTTCCATGCCAAAGCTCCATTAGTGTCTTCTCATGCTGGTTCCTCTAAACCACACTGGTGGTCTGCTAGGACTATGAACACGACGATGCCATGATGACTGCTGCACTGTTTGTGGTGAGAGTAATGAAGGCCAACTAACGGATCATGTCTCAGTGCCCCCCAGTGCTAGGATCGTTACATTTCTCTCTCACAACACATACTGACCATTGCACACATGACTTGATGTTTCTAGGTGCCTACAAACATCTTACATCTCCCACATAAGCCCCATATGCTTTGTTTTATTGTTCTTTTGCTCAAAACAGTCAAATCAAACAAAACGATTGATAGGGAAATTTAATATTTATGACCACAGAATGCCTGGTATCCTAGTTGGAGCAGCATGGACCAAAGCAGGCCTGAGAGTGTCCTTGTCCCATTTCTCTTCACGATGAATCCCTCCGACAAAGATCCCTCCCATATTTCCCACTTTTCTCTCTTGCCACTTTTTTGACTTTGACACATTATTTTCTTTACAGGCAAGAATAATCTTATATCACCCGAAAGTGATGCAAGCGTGAATCTATTTTCTTTGCGGAGCCCACTGGGTATATTACAGAAAATGGATTTGCATCTCAGACACTGATGAAAATGTATTCTGTTTTAATGAATGAATAATTCACTCCTAGATCATTTTGGAACATCAATACAATTAATTATGCTTATTCACTCAAACAAACATGCGTGTGTTGGTTCCAAGAACAGCTTCCGGTGATCTGAACACGTTGACTTTCGCAATTGTTCTAAGGACCAAAGAAACCTGTGTTTCTCTAAAGAGCATTTTTGGATGTTATGTGAGTTTTTTTCCCTGTAATATCAATTCATTTAACCGTACAAATGAGAGCCTTCAACTGTCATAAGCACCAAGTCACCTCATTTGTCAAGCAGGTCTGGCGCAGGTGATAAGGTAACTGAACCTGTGAAATTCAGGCAGGGGATGACACCAATGCACTATGCTTATCAAGAGTTTGACTAGTGTTGGCTACATGCTAAAGGATAGGTTAACCGCCTGAGGTTTCTGTAAGCTTCAAATTTGGCCAAACTGTCTGCTACTCTCAATGACAGTCCAAAATCAACAGTCACCATACTCAATAAAAGTTTGACATTTATTGTTATTTGCACTTAATCAGAGACAAAAGCACTTCAACTGAGGATATAAGAAAAGGAAGTTCTACAGCAAATAGAGAGTTCATGCCAAATATCCCTGTGTGCACCACACCACTTGTTAACTTTAGATAGCCGATCCTCGGGGGGAGTCGAACAACGGTTCAGGGTTTTGTGTAATAAAGTTCTGGTGCTGTGGACCTTCGACAATGAACTAATTTTGTACAGCGGATAATTCAGCTGGGAGGTTCAAGAGATGTTTTGGATTCCCAGCTTCCACACATCTCTACCAGCAGTGATTAATGGCAGTCTGGCTGCTGAGCGGAGCGTCGATACGGGGCGGAATCTCGCTTGTTCTCTCCCGATGTCAATCCCAATGGGGGAAACATTCCCAAGAATTTGTCACACAATCAATCACATGCCGCCCCGGTACGAAAAGCGTTCCCCGCAAGATGAAAATGCGCTGGTCAAGCAACCGGTGCCCCAACTCATCACAGAAATGCCCCCGTTGAATATTTGCAAGAAATGCTTTGGCACAATAGCTCCAGGCTGCACAAGATTAAAGTGTCTAAATCCCACCAGATTTCCTCAAACCCCTTTAACTCGATCGGGTGCAAGGCATGTATCAAAGAGATGCTGCCTGAACAGTACTGCACCTTTACAGCAAAGACAATCTCTGCTGACCATTTTGACGCTGATGTGTTTGTTAGAAGGAGCTTTATAGGTGCTTGAAGGAAATAACAATCGATACTTGAGAGATAGAGACACTGGCTCACCTTCTTTAGAAATTCTAAGTTCTTATTTTTATTGATTTTTGGACAAAGGAAACCCATACAGAGAATGCTTCTCTCATAGCCAACGGCACTGGATTACTACAATCCATTAGTATTGCTGGAAGATAAAATATATGTGATTGCACTCAACTATACATATACAAGCTGCAGCTGTTGCCTAAAAAAGGCACAAACCCTGGCAAGACCCTAAGAACTACAACAGGAAATGAGGTAAGATAAATGTCACGCACACAAGACCCCCTGATAAAATCTTTCATTTCTGTATCTGCTACCTGGGTGAAGGAGAGAAATGAAGCTTATCGTGTAAACAGTCAGCGATCCATCAACAGTTCCTCTCGGTTTATTAGCCTGCCAGACTATGGTTCACATAAGATGATGTCAGGCATTAATCAAATTGTGACAAGTCACATTCAGGACTCTAGAGTGTGCCTTTTGTTCTGTCAAAGAATGCACAGCATTGCCTGGCCTGGCGATCCTTTTGACAGTTGCACCCCCTCCCCCCCCCCCCACCCACACCCAGGACTCCAGGCTGTGACCACAATGGCTGTGGATGTGAACAAAAACTATTTTCCAATACATTTTCATTCTAATCTCATCATCTTTGGCTGTATAACCAATGATTTCTTATAAAAAGGCAAAAGAAGAGTAAATGATTGTGACCTTCGAGACATCTTCATGTCTTCCTGAGTGGCAGAACACCAAACATGCATCACTGGTCATAGCTGGCGAAAAGATTTTTAAATTTCAGGGAGAAATTAAAGAAAAAAGTGAACATGGCTACATGTTTTTATTTAGTAGTTCCCAGTGTTATATATAAAAAATACATTTTGGAAATGCCAAACATACAAACACAGATATATACATTGTACATTTTTGACATTTCCCAAATGTTTTTTTTAATGTTTGACATTTCCCAGGGGGTATTAATGCATAGATAACAACCTGTTTGTAGCTTGCTACATCGTAGCATTATGATAAATGAACTTTGGGAGTTTTTCCTGGTGTATCAAGTAAACATTCTAGGGCACGGCTCTGAATACTAAACAAATATGCTTATAAAATATGTTACATGGGCTACGGCAAGAGACTGTAATTTGTAAGTGGTGGAGAAGCTTGCATCTCCATTTTCCACACCCATAAGTGATTCAAATGTTCCCAAACTTTCTGCGATTTGAATCACTTAACGATTGGGACCCCCCTCACGGTAACCAAGAACCCAACTGCTGCATCGATGGAGCTCAGTGAACTCCAGGCCTAATTTACTGGTAAGAACGTTTGAGTCTGCACTTGTAAGGGCATAAGCCTTCAGTTCACCGCTCAGTGAAAATCTACCACAGCTGAAGGTAGGAAATAAGACAGGCCGTGTCATCAGGCTAACTGCGATGCAGAGGTAATTCTGGACAAAAGGTGGGAGAGCGAGGATGGGGCTGGTGTGATTAAAGGATTCGTTGCGACAGAGAGCGGTATGTCCCTGAGACTCAGAAGTGGAGGGGTGCAGGGTGGTTATAATGAGCATGATGGAGGGGCTGGCAGGCGGCTCGCAAACTGGGAATCTGCTCAAAGTATGGAAACACCTGCTCTACGTAATGACAGCAGGGAAGGGGGGCCAGCATTAGCATTTTCTGCACCGTCTTGGCCCTGAAGGCTCCTCCCCTTCTCTGTACTGCAGATGGAGGAGTTTGTCATTGGGGGGCGGGTGGAGGTGGGGGACAGGGAGCCTCGCTGCCTTGCGTCGGCCATGCCTGGATGGAATCGGTCACTCATGATGCAAATTGTGAAACGACTTGGACCTTATTGACATTGGATATTGGATTTATTGAAAAAGCTTCTGTTCTCCCCTAACAAAACACTCATTCCGAATGCATCAAACCATTTCAAGGAGTAGCAGTAGACAGGGAACGTGCCAGTGAGTCGGCCAGTAAGAGTGTCCTGTTAGGGCCTATCTGCCAGCGCCCACTTTGGGCCAAGGAAGGGGGTTGAATTATTCATCTGGTTGGGGGCATCTCAGTGCCGCCAGAGGGTCTGCTGTACACGGGCCTCCATTTCCGCCCCTCCCCCGAGGAGGTGCATTACTGCTACCCCCTCAGCACGGCTATTACTGCTTATGGCCCGTCTGCTGGTCTGCTTAATCGAAATCCATGTCACCGGGCTATAGGAGTACCTCGGTGAAATGAGGAGGAAGACCGACTCGCTTTGTATCCTGGGTGTCTCAACCCGAGCTGCCGCCACGCTTCTCGGCGCTTTCCACTTGTCGCTTCGTCCATATTGGAGACCCCAGCCCTGAGGGAGAAGCCCCCATCCGAGGGAGATGTGGGAGGTTGCTGAGCCTCATTGTTTTGTAGGAATCCTGGAGGCTCCATGGCACTCATGTGTCTTCATCCGTCTGCCAGAACCGCACATCCAGCACACCTTATCCCTGGAAGCCCAGCCCATGAGTGCGGGAACACCATGGGTGGAATGGATGGCCAGTCCGTGGCAGGGGCGTGCCCGAATGTGACAGGTGCAAAGACGGTCTGCTTGGTTTGCTTTCAGCCGGATTGAGGAGTCACACCAAGAAGGCCTTCGGTAGATGCACAAGGGAGATAATTACTAGGGCATTTAAAGAATGTTTTTATCAGGCACAATATTAAGGGAGTATACAAGTAAAAATTCAGACCAGACAACCTCCTGCTGGCAGCAGCTAATTTTAGGTGGTAAACACATAAAGTAATAAGCCTGATATTTTTTCTGGCCTTTATAATGTACTGAATGTCACAAACTCTCACAGTACTTATTAATATCTTATACTGCCAGTCCTCTCATATTCTTTAGAGCCATCTTTATGGTCTTCAGAAATAGTGCACAGATGATTTTAAAGTGTTCTTTATTCATCCTTGGGGTCTCTCAGACACCCCCACCTAAGAAGGGCACATATTTAGGGGAAGTGTGCTTGTGATTCAAAGGTCACTGGTTTTTATCCCTGACCAGCAAGATACTGCCCCCCCCCCACCCCCTGAATAATAGCTGCCTACTGCTATGTCACATATGGGGGAAATGGAGAGGACACATTTCATTGTGGTGTGTCAACAATGAATGAATGGAAGTTACATTTATATAGTGTTTTTCAAACACCGAAAGTGCTGTACAGAACCAATGGGGAGCCACTTTAACCACCACCACTGTGTAGCCTCCACCTGGATGATGCGACGGCAGCCCCTTTGCGCCAGTACGCTCACCACACAGTAGCTAAGGTGGTGAAGGGGCAGGAGAGAATTCACCATTTATATATAGGGGATGATTAGGAGGTTAGATTTGATAGGACCTCAGAAGGCAGGTTTAGCCAGGACATCAGGGTACCAACCCTACTCTTCCGAAAAATGCCCAGGGATCTTTTATGACATCAGAGAGTCAGGACCTCAGTTTTACGTCTCATCTGAAGGACGGCACCATTTTTACAGCACAGTGTCCCCGTCACTGAACTGGGGCATTGGGATCCACACTGATCACAGGATGGACTAACCTGTTAGCCTTCAGAAGTACTTTTATTAACCCTATATTATATTTGTTAAAATAACCAATGGCTCCTGAATGCACGTCTATATCATTGGAATGGATGTATATGTACTCCGGTGCATGTTAAACAGCCCGTCCCCCTTAACAGCAGCCATGTGACCACCAACCGATGAAAACGCCTGTCCAATCCCGAGCAGACCCACTGCTGACGAGTATCACGATAAAGCAAGCAAGCTGACCCTTGTAGCCATGTGACCACACTGGGAGTAGCCATGTGAAACAACTGGCCCTTCCTGGTAATTACCATTCACCCATGGCCATTTTTGCCTTGAAGCAAGGTTCTCCATCCTGCTCCATGTGGGATATACTGAGCGCTTAATTGGCTGTTGCCTAGCTGCGCAAAAGCTTAATAGCCTTGAAATTCATGTTATAATGGAAAGGAGAAGGGAGAAGGTGTCTCAGCCAGGTGCCCCCAGTGGCACCCAGATTCTAGCTTTTAATTGTTGCCAGGGGTCACTGGTGACAAAATCTGCACGTTTCCCTGGCATGCTGTGGCGGGAGATTACGGACACATGATCGGCGTGAAGCCGACCCGCAGGAGTTTGCTTCTTGACATTTGGCAACCTCATCGAAAGTGGAGAGGAGAACGATCCGAACGGGATCAGGGAACCATTATGGCACGCTGCTGCATAGAGATGCATGTGTGTGGACCTGGCGTGGCAGATTTATCCTTATCGGGGGGGGTCAGAGCTGCCAAATAGCATGTCTCATGAGTCACAGACAATTTAAAGCTGCCTGCGTCTGGTGCAGCAGTGTTTTGGTACTAGCTTATTGGGGAGGGGGGTAGACATGTTTAAGTGCTCCTGCTTCTGAGGGCAGCAGGAACATTATTGGTTCAGAGAAACAACACATGCTACCTGATTGGTTGGTCTCACATCCTGTAGTTGCTTGGACCCTCTTCCTCTACAATCTGATTGGTTAACTTCACAAACCAGTCATTTTTCCTTCTGCCCTCAGAACATTTTTGTGTAAGTAAAACTCCCATGAGTTTTGTACATGATTTATATCCACTAGCAAAAGCAGGAAAGAATAAAGAAGAGGGTAACAGGCATTAAATCAACAGTGGTATGAGAACCACAAAATAATTCTGAGTAAGGATAAACAGGTAAAGTTCTGAAGTTCCTGTGGTGAAAAAGGCTACCTGAGACATCTGGGGAACAACGGCACCTTTAGACCTCACAACCTGGAGCAGACCTCGGTCTTAACTGTGTCCTAAACAGAGTCACGACAGCACAGCTGTCGTCATAGACAAAGAATCGGAGGTATCTTCAGAACCCCCTGTAACGCATGGGGTCCAATGTCAACACTCACCCGGTGTTAATGAGGACAGACGCCTCCACGACCATCTCATCTGTCATGACTTTTTATTCCGAACATTAAAACGGCACTCTGACCTGGGGAGGGGGGGGGGAAATTCCCCTTTCCTGGCCGGGGTGTGAAATGGCGTGAAACTTTAACACAAACGGTTTGCAGTAATAACGTTTTTATAGCGCGTGCGATGAGAGGCGAGGTTATACTGCGTCAGCCTCACTGTCCTTCACTCCGGCACAGTGCTCTGCGTTTCCTGTACTGATACAAAATAATCAAGACGTTTATCCGCTGGCTTTAAGAGAGTAATAAGCGAGATTACAATATTCCTCCGAAACGGGAAACAGTACAAGGGTTTGTATAGCGCAGCATAGCATAAAATTTCCTTCCTGTGTATATATTTGTAAACACATTCGCTACAAATATTTGTCACTATTCCACCAAGCTAAACGTGGCCGCCGGACTGACATTTGGGGTGCTGCAGCTATGATTGGGGCGCTGCCTTGCCAGAGTCTGGTTTAACGGAGGCCACGCTGCGTCACACACATTCAGGGACCTTCTTGCATCTGTCCTGGTGACGTGTCCCGGTGACGGTGCCAGGTTATTGTGACAGGTAGTCTGTTTTTGGGAAGAGCAGCGTTTGATCGCCCGGTATTAAACACCCGGGGGCACTATTCTATTCGCTAAATCACTGTTTTGATCCCCAAACCATCTCCATCCCTCATTCTTTGTTGCCGCTCCCTTCTTTCTGTCCTCTTTTTTCCTTTTTCCCCCCCCTCGTTCAGCCAGCCGCCCACTTCACTCAGTGTCGTTCTGTCTGTCACTGGGACAGAGGCAAATGCCTCCATGAGATTAAAACGACGGGTAACTAATCCACGGCAGACGTCAGTGCTTGGATAGAGAGGCGCCGAAAATGCGGGCTGCAGTGGCTGGGTGGGGGGAGGTGTACTGCAAGTAATGTTCGAGTAATGAGTGTGGATTGATGCCAGATCCCGACACATGAGCCGCACGTCTAAATTAAGTTCGGCTTTACATTAAGTGCATCAACTTCAGGTCCAGAAACAAAAGGTCCGGACCAAGATTTCACTTCAATCAGCTCATTGAATACTCTGTGACACTCTTTACCCTCAGCTGGTTGGTTGAAACAAAACCTTGGTTTGGATTTTTAATTTCCACTTCTACCTGCAACAGACTGGCATCCCATCCAGGGTGTTCCCTGCCTTGTGGCCTCTGCTTCCTGGGATTGGGTCCAGGCTCCAAGCACATATCAATCAGTATGATCTGCAATCATGTAGCCACCATGTATCGCAGAGATTCAGCCTGAATGACACAGCATATTCCAGGGGGGGGGGGGGGGGGGGGGGGGGGGGGGGGGGGGGGGGGGGGGGGGGGGGGGGGGGCGGGGGGC
>JAODKC010000064.1:25627142-25649071 GCA_026777985.1 Mormyrops attenuatus
TATATAATTTTTTTTTTTTTTCTTTTTTTTTTTTTTTAACCTTAATTTAATTTGCACCACGAGCTGTATGAATTCCAGTTATGCTGCATATTTAAACATTTTAGTCAACAGGGAAGTGGAGAGATCTTCCATTGGATCTGAAGCGTTTAGTCATAAGGGGACGTTTTAAGCGCTCTCTCTGCTGGCTAAAAGGAAATAGATCTTGTGCCACAGCATCTGGCACCAGTAAAGTAAATTTGAATCCTTTATTAAATTCAGCATATATGAAATAAAACTGAGGAAAAAGGTTCTTATTTGGGGGAAGAATTTAAAATGTTTTTATTCTTACTTTAGGCATCCATTCACTTTTTTTTTTTTTTTTTTATACTTGCTTGTCATCTGCAGGGCTGTGGGAATCTGCAGCCTACTCCAGAAGCTGTGGGTAAAAGGCAGGGAATAAACCAGGCCGGCTGCCAACCCATCGCAGGACACGCACACCTTTAACAACCACAGAAAACTTACGTGTTCCATGACTACTGGAAACTCCGACTTTGCATGTGTTCAGACCAGAGAACCTGGAAAAAATACCCTATGACAACACAGGGAGAACATGTAAACTCCGTATGTGTAGAGGACGGAGACTTGAACCCAGGTCCCAGAGCTACCAACGTTAACCACTGCAACATCATGCCCCTCCACTGCAGACATTTTATCTTAATTCCAGCACCATGATGAAGCTGGACACGTTTTATGCACTTGTTCTGTGATTACTGGAAACTCGGACACTTGCTTTCTTCTTGCTTCCTTCCCTGAGCTGTGGGTTCTGCTACCATCTAGACATCCTCAGCAAAAGCGAGTGTGGAGATTTAACTGGGCGTAGGCTTCATGTGGATGTTGGGGGGTGTCTCTCCCATGAGACTGGTAACAGGTTAAAGGATCCACGCTGGCAGTTGGCCGGGGCTGACCGTAAATGACACGCTAAGTCCCGGGTTCTGGGCTCGCGGTCCTCCAGGGAACCGGACTGAGGCGGGATGCAAGATGCAAAAGCTCACAGACACCTAAATGCCATTCGATGCATGTAAACTCAAGGGTTTTTTCTCATTTATACCCATTATGGTGCGTGTGTGTGTGTGTGGGCTTGCATAGATCACATTTGAGGACCAAATTGTCTCAAGTGTAGTAAAACCTGAAATTTCCCTACTTTCGGGGATATCTTTTGAGGTCCCCATTTGGATAACCTCAGTTTTATAAAAATCTGTGAATGCAATCAAAAAAGTTAAAATTCCAAAAGTCTTTTGTTTGGGTTGGTTAGGGCTGGGTAGAGGTTAAGGGTGTCCTGATTGGGATTATGGTTTTTCCCATAGAAGTGAATGGACGGTCCCCATTTAGATAGGCACACCAACATATGTGCGTGTGTGTGGCCCAGGTATATGTTACATTGTGGTGACCAAATATCCCCACAGAGTGATAAAACCAGTTATTTTGACATTGTGGGGACTTTTTTTTTTTTTTTTTTTCCAGTCCCCACAAGGGGAAACTCAAAAAAGAAAAATCAAAAAACTAAAAATGCCCAAAATCTTGTACTTTATTTGGTTACTTATGGTTAAGGTTAGGGCTGGGTAGGGGTTAAGGTTGTCATTGTTGGGATTAGAGTTTTCCCAATAGAAATGAATGGGTGGTCCCCACAAAGATATGAATACAAGCGTGTGTGTGTGTGTGTGTGTGTGTGTGTGTGTGTGTGTGAGATGGTTGTAGACTGTCTATGAGGTAATAAAGCAGACATATTCTGTATGTGACAAATGAAACAAAGGCCTTTTGTTTCAATGTTTCTCAAGGGGTGGAATAAATTTACTGATATGTACTGGCCTGTATTTCAGGTGTTTTATTGTTGCACTATACATGCTAGGAGGATGTTAATTGCTTCTGTGAGGCAAAACCTCTTTCACTTGGCTGATGTCCATTGGTGACTTGGCTGGAGTGGCTTGGAGTGCAGCCAATCCTGTCCCTTTACAGTATAACCCAGGCAAGCCAATGAGAACCCTCTTGGCTCCTCTGAGGTCTGGCCACACACGGGCCATTTCCCGCCTTTTACCGTGCCTCATTTCCCCGTGAATAAAGCAGACATTTCTTGCATCAGTCTTTGGAATATATGGGCGCATGTAACGATGCGATGAGAGAGGTCCACTAGCGACTGTGTTAATCAGCCACGTCTACACAACATGGCCGGAACCAATTGGCCTTGACTGTCCATCACCAATAGAATAGAACAATGTCCTGGCAAATGCAAGAACTACCTTCTCTTGCTATTTTATTGTAATAAGTTATGTGTTCATGCATGCCTTGTTGCCTTTTGTTAAACTGTCTTCTTTTGCTTTCCTAGTGCTGTGGTAGGATGCTGATACCCACCTCATTCTCAGATATCCCACGGAAGGTTTGAGAACTTGCTCCTTTCATGGCCCAATCCATGTAGATATCAGAGCCTTAGGTGTTCATTTGCCTGTCTAGCCACCGAACTCAGTGTGTTGTAGGTTTTCTAGACCATGAGCCCTAAATAGGTCTTATATTTACTAACGCAAGGCCCCCCCCCCCCGTTGCACAGTCTCTGCCATTTCAGCACCATAATTTACTCTCGGACATGCTGGAGAATTGCTTTTTTGAAATGTGACATTGGTTTGGTCAGTAGAGACATCTAAGCAAAGTCTTTCATCAAGGATGGTGCACTTTCTGTCCTGTGTTCCAAGTGGTGCATTATACAACTCATTATCAAGACTCCACGCATATTTTCTTCTTTCCTAGCCTGTGTCTAACCTAAATTTTCCATTAATTCCCTGGTGAAATTCCGAAAGATTCAGAATTTTGGTATTTAAATGCCTCACAGGGACACACGTTTGTCATGTGCTTGAATATAATAAGTATGGATGCCCTGCACATGCATGTAAATATATTCATTAAAAAAATCTCCCTTTTTCATTGCCTGTTTCTTTTAATTGACCATTTTGTTTGCGATTAAGGGTTTCTGATGCAGGTGGGTACTTGTGCTCACACTTTCCATTTTTGGTCTTTGTGCCTAAATCGCCTTATTAGCAATTCCTTAGGTTGTGTGGCAGTTTATTGGATCTTAATTGAAACGAATTAACCTAAGTGATTGCACTAGAAGGGTGGACAGTGTTGTCCAAGTAATAAAGAGGTGAAGCAGAAATCTGTTGCTAATAATAGTCATAGAATAATAATCAGAATATATTTTTGAATTTTAAATTTCTTTTAAAATTTGTCTGCACGTTTACTTGACTGCCCGTGTACCATGATTTTGTGCATTTTACGTTCCTTGTGTACTTTGCTGCGGTAAAATTTTCTTGGATCAATACAATTTCTTATTTTCCTCCCTTCTTTCTGCATACCTCAAGTTTTGTAAAGCCAATTAACCCTGTTTTGTCACATGGACACTTACCCAGGTAAGAACATGTTCATTATTGCCATATAATTGTTTTCAGGGTCTGTCGTTCTGCTTGCTTTCACATTTACATAATGTACCTTCGATCAGTGCTCATACTGCAACAGATAAACATCCATCTGGTTTGTTCATGCTTGTTGGTGAAACAGACTAAGATAGTAAACGCTAACTATGGATCTCAAAGTGACATGAGATGAAGATCTCTTGCACCGCTTTTAGCCAAAGGTACATGCTCTTAGTACCAGAGACCTGGGAAAATCTTACCTATGGATGCATTTTTTTCTGTCCTTGTGTACAACAGGCAGCAAAGTAATTATGGAACTAGACTTGGACCAAAAGGTTATGGATACCAGCTAAGCTAAATTAATTTGGCTAGGATACAGTAGGTGTATAAGTACATGTATTAATAAATCGGCACAGACTTGTGTATCAGTCTCCTTGGTAAATGGATCTGCTGCCTTTTCCTGTAGTATCCATGATCTCAGACGGTTTGGTCATGTCTGTGGAATATATCTCGGCTCCCCAACACGGGTTTCTAACAGGATTATAATTTACCACAGTTGGAAGATTAAGACAAATCTTCAGAACACATTTTCCTTTTAAACTGATCTTAATTGAGTAAAATCTTAAATTTTAAGCAATGTATTCAATCAACAGCTCAGTAAGGGCTGATGAAAGACTGAGGTAGACCCAAAAGATCAGTGCACCTTGTACCCTAAACACCACTGCCAGGCAGCTCTGTTCTGTGACACATCTAGCTAAGAAATGCGCGCGATAGGTTGAGCGCAATATTGCAACTAATTCGGGGGTTACTATTAAACGCATAGTTTGTGCAGTTTGATCAAAATTATGCTGTTATATATTTGACCTTATTTCGGATTACATTTTACATATGTAAGAAACCTGAGAGCTTGACAATCACATTCTGTGAATCATCCCACCCATAATGCAAGTGGCCTTTTTCCAAAGTGGTCAGTGCATGCAAAGACCCCTCGTTGATCCATCTAGAATTTCATTAAGATTGGTTGGAGGCCAACATCTGTTGCTTAACGTTAGTCATCCATAGACACCCAGAGACCTGGAGATACCCTGTCAAGTGTGAGTTTTGTTCCAGTGTAGATTCATGATGGACCTTTTCACTGCATTTCACTGTACATTGCTTATGTTTTGCAAGATATCATCTTCTATAGCAGATGGCCTTAGCTAGCTGGCTTGCCTGCTTCTTCATTCCCAAGACGATCTCCTGGAGCCCCTGTGTCCGTCTTTCCCATGGAACATTCTGCTTAAAACCGTGATACTGAAATTCCCAGGAACTGAAACGAGGAGATGGGTTCTTGACATACGGCATATGCTAGATACCCACACCAGACTGCTGTTGCTGAGTTTATTTTATTTTCTTCTGGACTCGAAGGTCCACATCATTAATGCCGGTGGTGGTAAACTTTGCAGAAAGAAGCTCCAGAGTGCTGCCATGGTTTGTAAAGACACCTGAGCCTTGGTTGGATCTGGGAAGAGGATCCACGCCGCTGTTCTTCCTTCCATTACAGAGAAGCTGAGAAATGCACTTCCATTTTTAACTTTGCATATTTATGCCTGTAAAACTGCACGGTCTCCAAGCTACAGTTGAGAGAACATGCCGGCAGCCCGAGCAGACAGCTGTCTCGCTGTAGGCTGGACGTTTCTTTGCCGCCTGGCCAATTAAGAGACGGCTGTCACATGAATGCCAGGATGGCTGCCATATTGCTTTGTAGAGCACTTATTTACTTCCTGTTAGTGCAATGCAGGTGCAATGCATTATTGAGTGCTGAGCTCAAATGTTAATAGATGGATACATTTTAGATGTCTGGTTGATTATTTTACTCCTAAGTAGGAATGAAGTCACTTAAAGTCACAGTTATGTAGGGAAAATGATTTGGTCTCTGGGCACTGTGACAATGGCTTAAAGGGATTTTGCTAAGCATGTTCTGGCGATTCATAATGTGGAGGTTAATTGATTGACCAACCAATATCCTTTCTGAATATATATTGCCTTGCCTAATATAGCAGAAATTTGCCCTAACTATTAACCTGGCCTTTGCTATTTTTATTCGCTTGTAATTTGTTGCTGTTCAACAGACAGACTTTATGTTGCATAAAACATGTTGCTTGCAATGGTGGCCAGTCTTCAATATATTCTAGTGTTATCTTTACCAAAAGTTTTACTGCGGCCCTGAACATAAACTAGATTTTACCACCCGTGGGGAAGGGACTGGCTACAACGACACACAATAGAGAAACTAAATAAATTGTCTGTTATGAGAGGACGTTGTATAGAGATGCCAGTTTACTGAACTTTCTGCAGCCCGGTTTAAAACGCTGGTAAATCATCAACAAAGCTGAACAGAATGGAAGGACACGGAGTCGTTTGCAAAGATGAGTTGGTCCCCATGGCTGTTTAGTGTGAGGCCTGTGCTTTCTGAAGCCCCTTCATACATCTTGGCAGTGCTGCAGAGTGAACATGCTGCTTTTTAATGCATATAGTCCAATGTCTCCAAATCCGCTCCTCAGTGCCCCACAGACGGTCCACGTTTTTGCTCCCTACCAAGCAAAAATGTGGACTGTCTGGCAGGGAGCAAAAACGTGGATCAGCTGCGGGTCCCCGAGGAACAGATTGGGGAAACGTAGCTATAGTCTAATAAACCAAAGCCTACTGTAATGTCCAATCATTTTCCATTGACGTTTACCCAGTATGAGGTTGACTTGAGTCTGGATCCTATCCCAGAAAGCTCAGGGAACGAGGTGGGGGGTGCACCCTGGGCGGGATGCCAGTCTATTCAGATTTTTTTTTTTTTCCCTTTTTATTATTCATCATCATTATGTATCGATTTATTCATTAGACGATAATACTATAAGACTTGCTCCAGTAGGGAGGAACGAAAACCGAATGCAGGAAAACAAAAGCAGAGGCTCTGAGTTGCTTCACGCTTCGATGCACACACAGCCAGTAAAAACAAAAGGGCTACCCCCGAATACTGCTGATCATTTAACTTATGCACCCTAATACCCATGGACCACGGAATCGTGGGTAAGTTTTGGAGCGTCATGAAGAATGCAGTGATGAACAATCACACAAAAATAGCATGAATGATACCTGCTATTTGTTTTTGAACAAAAGGTTATCTCTGTATTTTTCAAAAGCAATCGGACAAGTAGACATGACCCCCGCCACGGTCCATTCTTTTCCCATTCACTTTTATTTTTCAAATATTCTTCTTTCAGTTGTGTCACGCAAAGCACTCCAAGGCACTCATGTGTGCTGCAGCTGGCTGTTGTGTTAGCTATCTATTAGCCAATGATGTGCAAACGCACACAAACCTCCCGTCAGATGGTCCAATGAGGTGTGGCAGTACATTCCCCATTATTCTGATTCCTATTGGGGAATGCAAAGAATCGGTGTGTCTGCAGATATTCCTAGCGCATTACAATTATATGTGATGACGTTCTGTTCCTGTGGTTTGTCACATTTTTAAATACCAGCGTAGTATTCTTGTGGATATAACCATTGAGAAGCTAGATAAAGGCAGTGGGCACCTCCAGACCGTATGATGAAACCACTTTTAAGCTCTGCTGCAAATACATCGAGTGGCAGATGGGATATTTAAAAATAAAAAAGCAATGATTGCTTTCATCTTTCATTAATCCTACCTTGCACTGATAGTATCAGAGTAGTATTTTTTTCTTTGACCTCATTACAAAGTCTCCGTGCTGAAATATGCGGTCCTAGTGTGTGTGTGTGTGTGTGTGTGTGTGTGTGTGTGTGTGTGTGTGTGTGTGTGTGTGTGTGTGTGTGTGTGTGTGTGGTCCTGTATATATTTCATTGTGGGGATCAAATGTCCCCAAAATCTAATACAAACTTATTATTTTGACCTTGCGGGGACAATTTTTTCCCAGTGTCTACAAAGGGAAACTTAATTTTATAAAAATCTGCTGTGAAAACTGAAAATGCGGAAAATCTCCTCTCGTATTTGGTTTGGTTACTTATGGTTAAGGTTACGGCTGGGTAGGGGCTAACGTCGTCATGTTGGGATTAGAGTTTTCCCAATAGAAATGAATGGAGAGTCCCCACAACGATATAATTACAAACTTGTGTGTGTTTGTTTTCTGTTGCTAATAAATTAATCATGATTGCTATTTCTTTTCGGAAACCCACTGCAGGAGGAACTGCCGATAACGCTGCTTGTAAAAATGCAAATTTCCTTAATTAAAAATGTTTTTGGGTCTGGTATCTAACCCAACATACAAACAGCATACTGAAGTAATATGCAACTTTATACTCAGTCACCTCCATTTATGGGTATACATCTGTATGAAATGATCAGATTTTGAGTGTCAAAAATGAAGAACAATGCGTCGGTGAAAAGCCTTCAGACGCTGTCAGAAGCAAACCTCACCCAGCTAATTTAAATACTGCAGATTGTGAAAGTGTAATAACCCGATTTATTCCACATTTATCTTAGATACGCGGGTCTTGTATCAAAAGAAGAAAGTAAATTGTGGCTGGGTTGGGGAGGGGTGAAATGGATCAAAGAATTGCAGCTAGCTGAAGTCTCCTTTTTCTCAAACTACATAAAGAAGCACAATCGATCGCGGCAAGAGGTGCAAGACAGCCGTAAGGACATCGAAAATTATTCCCGGTTCGTGTGCGAGCGGTCCGCAGTCAGGAGGAGTCATTCATCAGCCGGTTACACTGATAGAAAGAGCTGCAGCGTTGTTGTATTTGCTCAAACTTCCCCGAGTTTAGGTCACCGGCGATACGTGCATTTGCTTCACAGGCACTGTGATGTGGATGTGATGTGTATGATGTGGAGCATGAACTCCATGGCAAGGGGGAAAAAAACGCATTTATAAAGTGATGATTGATTATCTCATCTGTGATGACACTGGCGCGTGTCAAATGTAATTACGTAATTTCTCAGTCTGCAGGAGCATACGTAGATTTCATTCGTCATTTACTGTTGCTTGTAAATGGTGCTTCCTTGTAAAAACGGATTCTTATAACTGCTTAGTTGCCATACTATCCCTGGCTGCGAGTTTGTATTTTTTTTTTATTTAAAGGGCTTAAAGTTTTTGACAAACGTCGAGCTGATGAGCGTTTTAGCAGTCGCAGTGCGCGGTGCTGTCAGGAGAGCCAGAGAGCCGCGCAGGTAGGTGTGAGCGCAGAAATGAGTAATTCCAGGATGCAATTTGAATGGCAATCAGAACCAGCCAGGAGTGCTAATCACACATATTGAAGAGCGCTGTTTAAAAAAAAAAAAAAAGAGAGAGAGAACGAAAAAAGACGACCAGAGGGAGGAAGAGTAATGACAGTCCCTCTTATTTTACGTTAATTACATCCTAAATCTCGCCGGTACACTTAAACTTCCAGAACTAAGTAGTATTAAGGGAAAGTTTCTGGCAGGTGATGTACAAGTCAGTTCTTGTATATTATTATCACTATTATTTTTACACTCCTCTTTTGCTGGTGGCCACTAGGTAGTCTGTGTCCCGAACAGGGACCTAAAGTATTTAGTCCAATATTTTGTGGAGGACGTGAGCAGTTCCCTCCAGTACGATCTTCTGCACCTCTTGGCCTGTATGGTGACCAGGTAGCTCTTGAAGGTTCTTGGCGAATCCTTTCTTGTTGAGTGCAGAGAGTTCCGATCCCTATACCGACCTAAACTCTGGTCTTTGCTCTCCACATCTTTGTTTTTGCCCAGTTTTTCAGCTATTTTGAACTGGGATTGCTATGCCAATCAGCAGACGTTGCTTTTCAGAATTTTGAAGTGGACCACTAAATCTGGACGATTTGCCGAAATGTTTCGATCAGTCTGTTCTGCCATGTGCTACATGATGCCTGTATCACCTATTGATACCACTTTACAATAAGGCTACCCTTTCCCACTTATAAATGGTATAGTAACTCATTAATAAGAAGAGAACTGTGGTATAGCTTGTTTATAATTGTCTAGTAATGATTTACAAAGTGTTACAACCTAATTAATAACCTGCTTATAAACCATTCATAATCCCTTTATAAAGGTAGCCTTATTGCAAAGTGGCACCCACCAATTTCTTGTTGACCGTTTCAGGCACGTGTTCGTACCGTTCCTGAGCCATTGTCCACCTAGCCCAGTGGTTCTCAATTCCGTTCCTGGCGCCCCCCCTGCCAGAATGTTTTCGTTCCAACCCTACCTTAAATCAGGCTCAGATGGTCCTTAATAGGCTAAAGCTGGTTACAGACCGAACGCGGCATGCGCTGTGCGCGCCCGATTAAAAAAAAAAAAACAGCGGTGTCCGCTGAACGCGCCGCGCGGCTTCTGCGCAAAGAGTGGGCGTGGTTTTCAAAACTCTCCTGTCATTTCGGCTCGCGGTCAGTAGCGACCATGTATATTTCGCATGCAAAACGATGGTACGCTTGTGTGACATAGCTCTGGGAACTCAAACACGGACAATATAAGTTTTTCCTCCTTTTCGATTTCTGTGCCCGGTTCGTGTGCCTTGTTTCTATTGATCGCGCGACAATGCGTCACGGCGCGCAGCGGTCAAAGTTCAACAAAGTTCATCTTTCACCACCGTGTTCGCGCGAGCTGCCCGAGCGGCGTGCGGCACGGAGTGCAGCGTAGTGCGCGCCGCTTTCGGTCTGAAACCGCTTTTAAGCACCATCTGAGCCTGATTAAGGTAGGGTTGGAACGAAAACATTCTGGCAGGGGGGGCGCCAGGAACGGAATTGAGAACCACTGACCTAGCCCAATGCAGATAGTTGGCCACCTTGCGTGTGTCGCCTCATGTACTCCGTGGATACCAGGGTTGTGCAACCAGCCACAACATAGCTGATGGTCTCCACCGCCTTGTTTCACATTCTGCACTTGCTGCTTCACGATGTTCAGCTGGCACCAGGCTTTTTGGCTCTACCTTTTGGTTGGGGCTGCTCAGCCATGCCACACTTGCATCTTTGTTGGTAGTGGTAGTGGTGGTGCTATATCAGACTGATGGAAGAAGGGATGGTCAGCACCGTGGGGGAAGGGCTACTTTGCGGATGGCCGTAATACCGCCACAATATCCCCAAGGATCAAGATATTTTGGGAGCGCTGGCTGTGTGAACCTGACACCCATTTCCTTTCTTTGTGGTAGTGCGTACTGTAAATCCTGGGGCACTCTTATTGAATGATCTAGCCTCTCCATAGCCCTGGCACTGGCAGTGGGCATGATGCCAGCCTGATGGGAGGGGGAGTTGGCTCTCACGCTTCAAGGGCTGGGTTATGAACTTTCTGGCTAAAGCATTAGCCTTTTTCACTCTTCCAAAAAAGGTTTAATACTTATCTGGGTGCCCCAGGCTGACATTGGCATGGATACTCAGATGCTGCTGATTTTAACTAACTGTTCTTTTTTTGCCAAGGTGGAGCAGGGCCCCAGGTTATAGCTTAGGATAGCCTACACATTAATCTGCCCCTGAGCACAAGCATGTGACTTTGGGTGTCTGAGCTGTGTAACACTCTCTAGATCTAAACAGCACAGCATTGATGTTTTCAAGAACAGCACCTACACCCAGAGAACAATTCTCAGCAGTGCAAAATAACACTCTTGTGTATCTCATACACGAGGGCTTTCTATTCTATCTGGATACTTTTCTCAACATCAGGAAAGCATAACTCAAAAGTTATCCTCTGTGTGCTGGGATTTCTTTTTTTTTGTTTGCATGGGGACTTGCCAAATCCTTCGTGTTTAAGGCAATAATCACCAATTTTCATTATATAAAACGTTCACATTCTGCTACATATGAGTAGTTATCCTATAGGGGTCTTATTTTATGAGCCATTTGCTGGTGTTCTCCCAGTACAGGGATCATGAGAGAGGAAGGCGGCCCTGGTGCATTCCTCTGTCACGTTTTTACAGATCCTTAGATTAGTGCCGCCGTGTCACGGGGAATAACAACACCTTCACATTTGCCATGTCCCTTTAAATGACATTGTTTATTGCCCTGTTTGGCATGGCTGCGGGTGTGGTGGGGGATAGTGTCCGGATGCGATGTTTTATGACAGTAAAATTAGTGCAGTGTTTTAAGAGGCCAACGCGTGCATCTCTGTACCTGTGCTGGTGGGAATCGAGGCACTGCAGTGTCAAGAAGAATAAGAAAGAGAGAGTGAGAAAGAGAGAGAGAGGGACATGCTTCCAGCTGTGTTTTTGACTAATTTTTCAGGTATCAGTAAATGTTGCCCTGCACAATGTAACTGTATGGGTAATTAGATAATTATTACAAAGTTGTTTTTTTTTTGTTAATGTGTGCATGGCTTAGGGTCTTCCCGTTGGTTTCCAAGGGCGTTCAGTTTATGCTGACTGCCGTATTTAAGTTTCTCTAAGTGCGTGTGCGCGTACGTGCTCTGATGACCTGACACACCCCACCCAGGCAGTCTCCTGCCTTCTTCCTCCTGCGATACACTCTAGGCTCATCACCACCCTGAACTGGCAAGGAATTATGGATATTGGAGGTACAGAATGGACTAGATAAAAGTAGATGCATACAGTGTACAAATGTTTTAAAGCACAATCTCTTCAGCTTTGGCTAAATCTTCTAATGATCCGTATTTTCTTTGTTTATTTCTTTGTGTCCCTTTTTTCCAGTATTAACGGTCAGAAAATAAATTCTTAGAAACAATGTTAGCTGAATGCCTGCTTAGCCGTAATGTATCTTGTTCCGTGTCATGAAAAAAGATAATGACTGTGCCGTACCACCAATTTATGTTGAGAAAAGTTGTGTAGAGGATATGGGAGGCATGCTCGTATTTAATTGGTCCAGCATGGCTTCACTGGTCCATTCAGAATTCAAACCGCCTCCCCTGTCGATAGGAAGCGGACCCTGGAGTCAAGCTCCGAGGAGTTCCAGTAATTGCTGTGGATTACACGCTGGAGAAGAGCGTACCATGGAGCGGAGAGTCGGAACAACTAGGAAAAACCCAGGGCTCATTTTAATAACCCACTCACCTGGCAATTAGCCCAAGGACGAGGCCTGGAGCGGGACTTTCTGCAAAAAGCCATGCGTCACAGGTGGCAGTGAGACAAAGTCTTCTGCAGAGCTTCGTTGTCTCATCCCTGACTCAGGCCTCACCCCCCTCGGTGCGAAAATTCAGACAAAAAGAAAAATGAGAGCACTGAAGTAGGCATAAAGCCTGAAATAATTCATCAGGCGTAATGAAACCCGCAGCCATGTTCTGTTCTCCGCAGGACAAAAAACACCAAAGGTGGATGCAGCGTTTTTCATACTCCTTAAATAATGCTGCCTCCTGGAATATTCCAGGGTATTATGCGCATAACTGGCACGTCTTTTAATCCAAACCAGGCATAAAATGTTTATTTTCTTATTTCAAACCGAATGTGAAATACCCTAGGTGTTTCTAAAGTATTCCTTCAGAAGCATGAGCACCACCTCTGAGGCGATTTTTCTTGCCAAAGATTCTCTGAGGTGAGGCGCACATTACTTTTCCTAACCCGCCCCCCCCGCCCCCCATGAGTGCATGCGGTGTATCGCGCCGGCTCCCAATCAGAAATGTAGTCGATACCAGCCGGCAAGAGTTTGATCACCCATGCTGGGTGCTACAGATGGATTTTCATGCGTAGCGTTCTGACATGCGTCTGTGAGGCCGTCAGCATGGGGCTGAAGGCTCTGCCAGCTTCATTTAGGAAGGAGCTGACAGACGGAGTAATGGGCCTGGGATGTTAATCACGGGCTTCACCTCTGCTGATGAACGTTTGGCACCCTAATTCCTGCCCTGTGCCACATTAAGAGTCTCCAGGTGGCAGTAAGCAGTGTGAGATGCAGAGGAGGCCGATTTGCTGTCCTCTTTCTGAAATAATAGTCTGTAACAACCAGATGTTATTTGAAATATGTTAATTCATATGTTTTTGAATTATTTGTCCAATTAATGCCTCCTGGAATAAGCTTGGACTCTCCATAACCCTATTCTGGATAAACGGCTGGAAGATGCATGGGCGATGGTGAATTAATGATGAGATGGGTGGGAATTTAACAGGGAATTAGTTCACTGTGTCGCAGAATTTCGCCAAAACGTTGCAAAATTGCATTGATTTTCTTAAACTGAAATAAGCCAATCTGATTCTTAATGAAATGCATCTCAAACTCCTTTAGGATCGGCAGATGGGGAGGGGGAGAGCCGCCGCTGAAGTGCATGATACTTCACATTGAGTCAAGATGAGTCAAATGCAGTCGTTTGCATGAAAATAGGGTACCACCTTCATAATGCATTATAATGGCTTATACTGACCATTGTAATGCATTATGAAAGTATCTATAGTGAGTTATAGATGAGGCCTTCATAGAGCATTCATAATACATAATAAACATGGCTATAATGAGTCGGAGGTGGCTGCGTGCATGCTGTGTATTGCTTTCATGCAACAGTAGAGGATCACAACCCTGCATAGCCGGGGAGGAGAGCCCCCGCCCGGCACTAGCTTGTCTCTCTACACAAGCTGTCGTTATCAGCGCTCGCACACCTCGCTGGCGCGGGGATTGGAGATCGATGCGACAGACAGTAGTGCCAGTGCAGTAACTCGGGGAGACAGAGATCATAAAACCATGAGAAGCACACTTGTGTTTTTAAAGCTTTTAAACGGCCTGAGAGAGGGAGATGACAGCCTGGTGCCACAAAGTGTGAATCTGCTGCATCGCACTGACACTGTCCTTTCAGACCCTGGATCTTTATACACCCTGTAAGATTTATCTCGTGCTGCTCCACAGAAAGTGTCGTTACCAGGAGTGCTCAGCTACAGCACACTGACTTCCATAACGGTGCAAAATGAGGCCCATCGAATTGATCGACCTGCCCAGAATGGCAGGCTTCCTAACCGGAGACCACTGGGCAGCACGCTGTAGGAATCGCGTGCTGATTGGTTATGCAGCAGGTTGCCATAGTTGGGATTAGGGTTGTACCCATAAAAATGAATGGTGAAGTTCCCACAATGAACTGGATACCTAATCTGTGCGTGTGTGTGTCTGCGCGCACGCGCATGCCCTGGGATAGCCTGGGATAGCCTGGGATACCCAGTACTATGCCCTATTCTGCCTGGGATAGGCTCCAGACCCCCAGGATGACCCTGTCCGGGAAAATTCGACATCTTGCATCGAAACCGAATCGGGGAGGGGGAAAGCACGAGGAGGTTCATCATGGTTCCTTGGTCCCTGAGTTAGCAGAGTTTGGGTTATGCTGGTCAACAGCGCGGCGCTCTGGGAAGGTTATCTGTTTTAAGGCTGTAATGAATCTCCCTCCAGGCTCCGCGTCTCTCCCAGCTCCTGCAAACACACTATATCCATCACCCTTCACTCCAGCTTCTATCTCTTAGATTTCATCCATCCATCTTCTAGCTGCTCTTGCCCTGCAGCCCCTCTGTCAGCTTATCTTAATACCTGTATGGCGCCCATCTTTCTCCCTACTCTATTTACCCCACCCACCATGTATCCACCCCCCTCTATGAAAGCACGTCCTCCTATCGCTATCAGCCGCTCATCTAATGTCTGCGAGGCCCTCCTGCCACGATCAGCTCCATCCTCCGACTTCCATGAGCACTCCTCTCCTCCTCCCCCCTTCGGCTCCCACTCATGCCTCTGACGGGCCCTCAAAGGAGTGAACATCCACAAACATAGCAACAGGTGCACTGCAGAATTAAGGATGTAACACTTAGCACAACATTACACAACACTTGCATAAAGAATGGCCTAACGAGAGAGGCATTTCGTCACTGAATTAACAGTGATATTCTGCACACCGTCACATAGCCCTTTAATCCTATATAATACTACAGCACATACACAAATAACTCTAGGTGTTATACTTGTGCAGTATGAACTCCATTGGGCATTAACCACAACCCACTGTACATTAAATGACATTCTCGTGCTCGTGGGAGTCTTACTTGCACAAAATTGTTCTGAGGGCAGAAAGAAAAATGACTGGTTCAAAAAGAGAACCAATCAGATTATGGAGGAGGCAGGACCAACCAATCAGATGTCTAAGTCTTAGGCCTCCTCCCTTTCCTTGGACCCACCACCTCAACAATCTGATTGGTTCAGAGAGATAACCAATCATTTTTCGTTCTGCCCTCAGAACATTTTTGTGTAAACAAAACTCCCACAAGGCAGTCTCACAGTGTACTACACACACACACAGTGGAACAGCCAACTAGAACTTCGAAGGGCACTTGTTCAAGTGCACAGCGTGCGGCTTAAATAATGTCCACACTCTATTAGACCTCGCTTTTCCCACTTGAGCCCATGGTTGTTTTATTTTTTTATTTTTTTAAAAAGACCCCAGCGCTCTGAAGTCAGCCAGGTTGTTAAGGGAAAAGCTTTCTCAATTCGATAAGTATTACTTCAGAGGATTGTCCTCCATCGCGAGCGTGAGGCAGGGAGCGGCGAAGCATGCGAACCGCACTCCTTTCCCACCAGTGGTCTCACGTGGTTACCTTCGGATCGATAGAATACATATATTATGTGAATAAACAGAAAGATCCATAATGTTACCATAACCACCTTCAGGGCAGCTGTTTATGAGAAAAGCTCATCGGTGCCGTTGGGTACTTTTGCGGTTTTGATCGTTCTGGGCGTGTTTAATTTGTGCCTCGAACCAGGGTTTGACCTCTGTTGGCAGTTCCCAGGAGGTCTTCTGCCTTTTTTCGCCCATAATAACTGGGTTTATCGATGGTCAGTACCCTCAGGGGACCCCGATCAGTTCTCTTGAGGGAGAGACGTCAACATGATTTTCGGTCCTGAGACTGCGTTGTCCCTTCCAGTTAAAGAGGAGGTGTTGCCCTTGTTTCTGGCGACACGTCGACACATTTGGGAAGAGTCCAGGGCTGCCAGCCTTCATCCTACATAATGAATTGTGTTAGAGAGAGACGAGTCAACAGTCAAGGTTTCTAGCATAATGGTTTTTTCCATTTCTTTCCATCTCTCCACCTTCCTCTTCATATATCGCTCCACCTTTCTCTCCATCTCTCTCCATTGCTTTGTCTATCGGCGCAATCAGACTCGTCTCTCTCCTTATGTTGATGAGCGTTCAGATGCAAATGTCAGACTAAATTGTTCTATTAACATGACAAAATCCGCCTCTTCCCCGCAGCCTATATTTGGTCCCATTAGGGGACGATTGACTTTTTCTCCGTATAGCTTCACAAGACTGGGAGCAGCGACGCTCGTCGCTTTCTGGCAATCTGGTTACGGTAAACATGCGCCGGGCCCGTTTCCACGGCGCTATTTGCCGAGCCTATCGCTGCCGAGCTTGACGGTACATCCCGTAATGCGATTACTGCATCCTCTGCCCTGCATCAATCCCCCTGATTGACAGTGCAGATGAAAAAAAGAACGACTGAAGATGTTTTTTTTCCCCTTCTTCTCTCTGCTCATTTCCTATGATAAGACAACACGACGTAATTATAGCCCAGAGTTACTGGTTCGACATGAAGAGCTCAGCAGTGTTCCGTAAAAGAAGAAACCAAGTGTTTTCTAGCTGATTAAAATTCCTATTGGGTTTCAGTTTTTCAGGCTCCCAGCTCAGTCCCTGCTCATATTTCAACGCGACTGTGTTCGGCACAAGCACTGCGGCGTACAGGAAGGGAATACATTTTCCAGAGAGAGATATTATTTCTCGGTGGAGGGAAACCCCACTCCATGTTTAAAACATGTGCCAAAATGCCTTAGTGTTTTATTACACACGCAAGTGCTGGTAGCTACTATTAAATCTAATCTAGCTAGTGGATTAACGAGAGCCCTAATTCAGGGTTCTTCTGCACATTGGACAGTATTTAAGAACAGGCCTTAATACATTTAGAAATGCACTGTATTCATCCACTGTATGATCTGTATTATTATGAACAATTACTGTACACAAACATATCCTGATTTGTGAAGCCCTGAACCATTTAACTGTGACGTAACATGAGCGGTTGAAAGCTGTGCCGACTGGAAAAGCTGATAAATGTGTCCATTGGATAAGATCCATTCCGTAGCGTGTTATAGAGTTGTGTGCTTCTGCGGCTTAGTGTTAAGTGTAATCGGGATGCGGTTTGGGGCACTAGCAGGTAGCTGCCTAGACACGTCGATTTGACTCTCAAGTCGTGAAGTACACTTTATGACAGGAAACCCAAATAGAGTGCTTTCTATAGAAATACACCTGCACTGTAAAATTTTGTTACAGTAAGCAGCTCGTAGGGATGTGGTTGGGCAGGACAGCGAGTGAATTCTGACGTCTCGCCCATTTTTGGTCCATTCACCAATGAGAAAACCTCTCCCTTTACACACACTCCTCCCTTGACTTGTTTCCTCCTATAGAGCAGCACGGCCATTGTGACCAATGACAGCATCACACCGGGGCCACCGCCTTGCAGTCTCGACCTATCAGCTCTCTCCTTCATACTTTCATCTCAGAAGTGTCCGGCTTCGGCTGCATGTTTCATCAAATGTTTTAATTAGCACCAGACTGACAGCTGAAATGCCACATAAGCTTATTCGCTGTCCAATTAGGAGAACTGTTGGCTGAAGTGAGACGTTGACATGCTTTGCCCCTCTGCTGCGTTGACTTATGTATACCATTAATATGTAATTCAAAGTTTGGCATTGCCACTCAGTGTTGTTACAGTGCTCGCAGAAAGTCTTGGGATGCTTGCTGAATTCAAAAAATATTGCAATTTTTTGGTTTCATGACAAAAATCATTTCTTCATTCATTTTCAAGAAATGTATATCACATTAGAAACAACCAGTAGTTTTAAGTAAAACATTCATTTCAAGTAGCAATTTAACCCCAGATTATAGTTTTAAAAGGGCTGTTCTGCCAAGCAAGTCTCATTGGGTGATTTTGTAATTAGTAACACTTTTGCAATAACACAAAATACCAAACTTTTGTGTTTACATTAGTATCCCAATTGCAATTAATAGCTAAATGGCCAGAATGGAACTGAATGAGTCAGTCAAAAAAAATTATGACACTTAATAAAAAGAAAATGTCTCTGTGGAAGATAAGTACAGATACATTAAACATTACTTGTCAATGGACTTTTGTTATGAAACCAGTAAATTTGCAACATTATTACCGAATTACGGAAGCGTCCCAAGACTTTCTATGAGCAATATAGACCCGGTAGCTTATTGACACACGCAGATACTCCTCTTCCACTAGTATCTGCTGTCTGCACGTCCTCCTCACTGCAGGGCAAAGATGCCTTCTTCCAGTCAGGCCGCGCCCTCGTTCTGAGTCATAATCTTAGAATCCGCTGTATATCTTGATCTTCTACATCAGTGGGGCCTCGTACGCTAATACACAGCCCTGTTTATCATCTTGCCGCCTTAATTAAATCAGAGACGTATCACAGACATGAGCCAGACCCGTATTATTTTAAACACCGGCTGTATGTAAATGTATACTTTCTCATATAAACATACGAAGGCCCGACAAGAGGAGTGTGGTGAAATAAACATGTCACAGAGAAAGGATGACCGTCGTTTTATGTTCCGGGCATTTTTGTGGCCCACAGTAATCACCTGAGTGGATTGGAACAATGGAAGAACTGCATCAGGGGAATTTCATGCTTTGTGTTTAATTTTTTTCATTCCTTCCTCTGGGTTGATGAGCCTGGCACATTCCTGCAATTTTCATTGTCAGTTTTGCTGCATTACCGCCGTGAAGGGCAACACAGTATGATGAGAGAGAGTATGCACGCATGCTAATCGACTGTTAGAACACCTCAATATATTCTGGGAAATTGAACAGATTTGAATGGATGCATGATACCGACAGGTAAGTGTGGATGTTGAGGTTCTGTTCCTGGAACCTCTCCTGACTCACTCGCCCTCCCCACCTCCCCCAGGTGTCCTGTGCAGCCAGTAAATAGGATCGCCATCCCAGTGGAAGTAGATTACAGCGGCGTGTTGAATTAATGGCCCGTGCCTCCAGAAATAAGATGGGGAATATATGCATGTCCCATTACTGGGGAATAATGAAAACAAAGAGCTGTATGGCAGACGGTAATGTTATCAATCGCGCTTGGGAAACGGAATCATGTTCGCTTTCGTTGGGAGTCCTGATTATCTTGCTCCGCAAAGGGCTCCTTATCATACAGGAAGGGACAGGAAAAGCCCCCTTATATCCGCCTGATGCTTAACTTTGTTCTGCGTCTGATTGACCTGCTTCATTCGTTGAATTGCAGATACTCCCTGCATGAGTGAACGGGCCACGGGGTGTGGTCGAATGGGATGGTGAAGGCCTTGGGAGTGCCGGACTTGAGTCACACACTTTTTTTTTTGCCGCAAAGAGGGACTCGTGTGTGTGTGTGTGTGTGTGTGTGTGTGTGACTGTTCCCAGCAGCCGCTGCAGGCCACATTTCCACAGAGAGAGAAATTCAGCAAAGAAATAAAGCAGGCGGGGAAGTTGGTGGTGGTCGGCACTCGCAAGTGTAGGATGCAGGTTTCTGGGTGTTTTCCTTGCATCGACTGTGCTTGTTCCTCCTGTCTGTTGGGTTTGATGATGAGGATCGCATGCGGGGTGTAGGCAAGGCGGCCTGATTCACCGGCGGCGTCCGCCTTTGATAGAAGAACGCACCTGCAGGGGCACTGCGAGAAATGCTGTGAAACCCAGGACTGAGAACAGAGTGTTTGGGGCAGATTAGTGTTATGTTCATGGTGGGCTGGTGCAGAGAATCTCTTTGCCTGAAAATGAGACAGACACCTCAAGCTGCTGAGAAGAAGAGGGAAATGAGAGTGAAGGGTAAAGATGGGGGTTTTCACTTGGTCGAAACGGGCTGACCTCAGGTTGCCACCTTTCTGCTCAGGCTTTCGAACCTGGTCAATACTAATGGCGTGGGATTCCTACTGCAGCTGCACGTTGACAAGTTGCCAAATACTGTTCTAGTTTGCTTAGCAGGATTATAATCAAGTCAAAAAAGAACAGTGGAACTTATCAGACGACCCGATGTTGTGTTCAGTTGCGCTGGCTACATAATTTCATGGGTCATTTTCCCCCCCTTGCCGGAAGTTTTCATTCATTTAGCACCCCCCCCACACACACACATACACACCCACACCTAAACGATGTTGACTGTAACAGCACTTTACTGAAACTGGAACAAGAGTCCTTGTTAACTTAGCTGATCACTGGAGCCAAACGACAAAGCCTATAGATCATACAGTTAGTGTTGTTGCTTTTTAATTAAATCTCATGGCGTGAGTCTTATTCAGCTTCATGTCATTTGTCTCGCCCCCAACAATCACCCTCACACCATTCCAGGTATGGCCAGTGGTCCAGGCAGCACCTAGACCACTTCTTCCTCCCGTTTGATCCCCGCCCAGGCTCCTCCAGGGCTGCCCCATCGCTAGCGGCTGCGCCGAGCCCAGGTGACATCCGGATGGCGCCGTTCCCTCGGGATTGCTCCAGGCGCGCACCACGCAGCGGGTTCCCGCGATTGGCGGGATACTTTCTGATGAAACATGCTGCAAAGGGGACTGCTAAGAAATCCGCCAATTAGCATTCAGCGCTCAGACCTCTCCGCCTCTACAGTCCGTATTCATAGGTATTTTTCTCTTCCTTCTCTCGAGATCGTTCCCGTACTGCTCACTTTGTTTTTAATGACCTGTATTAATCAGTAAGCTGCTTTCTTACACACAGACAGACTATTATTTTGCACCATGTAAAATAAATTAGCAGAGAAATACTATTTTATACCGCAATAAGGATTAAGCAGTCTTTATCAGTCTTTTCACTTGAGACGCTTGCTTGAACTTTTTCCAAACTGCCTTCCTAGCAAGGACTCCATGGCATGAGGCTACTTCTACATCGCACCCATCACAATTTCATCAAAGTGAGGTCTTGAGGTCAATGTCAAGGTTCTCTTTTCTTTTCTTGAATAACCTCATCTCACCAGCGTTTATCCTAATTTCGAAGCAATCCCACAGGTGACAGGGCATTTCCCCTGAACAGAATTGCACTAAACAGTACCCTGCTTCACAGCTTGAGTGGTCAGGATCCAACGTTATATGGGGCGCAAGGAGGATGAGCTGCTGTCTGATGGCAGTTACTTTTTGGCAGATACCAAGTTAGCTTGTGCCGTTTCAAGCTTAAATTCCAACTGTAGACCAGTTGCGCAAACGTGAATCTGGTCCAATATCTGATACATACATAAAGATGTTTCTGAATGGGTGTTTCTCCATTATTATTTTTTTTTATTGTAATGTGTATTGCTGCAAAAATACAGCACCAATTTTTCTTAAAAGATGTGATTATGAATTTTACAGCCTGAGGTGCTATGGAGTGTTTTTTATTCAGAGCTACAGATTTCTATGTATTTATAATGTACATGTTATCATTAAAAGAAGTTATAAAAATCTGTTTTATATACATAAAATATACATTATATCCTCCTGAGACCCGGGCCATTCATTTGTGTCCTCTGTAGTGGACATTTTGTTTTTGCATCTATCTTTTC
>JAODKC010000064.1:25666230-25684103 GCA_026777985.1 Mormyrops attenuatus
CCCCCGGAGGTTCAGCTTCTTAAAAAGCGGACATGAAAACTGCTGGCCAGAACTCTGAATGGATCAACTTTTTTTTTTAAACATCCTTCTTCTCAAGAGCAAAGCTGAGGGTTTAACTCATCTAATCAAACATAGATTGAACTAATTATGTGCTATAATTAAAAGCTGAGCTCTAATGAATGGTATCCTCATGATCCAATACATAGATTTATATTTCCAAGGCAGCCTATTTTTTTTTTAATCTGCGGCCTTAGTGGTAGAGGATGCGGCTGTGTTTGTAGAATAAAAATGAAGCACAAAGTTTCAGGAAGGCTTCCTGTACGGCATTGTGGGAGACACAGAGCAGTGACCGTCTGTCGCTTTAAGGCAGCTTCAGAAATCACAGTCGCACCTCAGCAAACCCCTTTCCTTGAAGTTTTCAAACAGCAGACAAAACCGAGGACAGGGGCATAGCAGTGACTGGTTGGAGTACATGTGCATTTGTGTGTGCAACGGGATCCAATACAGTGTGTGTGTCTGTGCTATCGGTCTATACCCTACGCACGGAAATCACTGATAAACTGCAATCAAAGTCTTGCATGGGGGAGTGAAGACAGCAGGGAAAATGTGCAGCAGACATTTATAAAGTTTAAGAAACATGATTCAGCATTTCTGTAACAGGCTGGCCGTTTTGGCACTTGCGGCTAGGCAGTAACACCCGTTGGCATGACTACTCTTTTCTTACGGACTTGCAAAGTGCTCGGATTGATGACACTGACGCCCTGGTGATACCGTACACGCTAGTCGCTTTTTTTCTTATCTAGTCCGCCTTTCCCATCAGCCCCCGGCGCACGTGGTGCCTCTGTCTGTGCTTAGTCACCCGCGACTGGTCACATACAGAACATTCCACGCTTTTCATGCTATAAAATGAGAGCAGTGCGAGGTTTACAGTAAATACCGTAAACTAAAACAAAGGAGATCCAAAACCAATATGTAGTTTAATCAAATATTTAATCCATCCATCCATCCATCTTCCAATCACACATCCAGTACAGGGTTGTGTGTCACAGATTTAACATGACGCTTTAGATTTAAGAAGAATAGTAGCTACACATGAAGACAAATGAGTCATCTGCCAGGAGCCGTTTATGTAAGTTCTACATGTGATTCCAGTTTGGAAGCTTTCTTTGTTTTGGAAATGCTCATTTTGAGGCATGTAAGAATAATTCGGCCAAGAAGAAAGAGCCAATCAGAGGTGGAAAGTTCAGGTACTGAAAGTACGAATCCAGGCTAAGGTTTTGTTTCAATCAACCAGTTAAGTATAAAGAGTCACAGTCACAGAGTACTCAACTGGTTAGCTGGAACAAAATCTTGGTCTGCATTTGCACTTTCTGGACCTGAATTTTTTCACCTCTGGAGCCGATGATATGGCTGCATCAATTCAAAGCCACGAAAACCCCTAGTTTAAAAGGACACTGGCCCAAAATCAATAAATCTATCGCAAATCAATATACCTGTCACATCACTATTACCTCATATTATTGTAATGATTTTTTTCATGTTAAGTTCATATGATAAGATTCAGTTACATAGAGTCTTGGATGTTTTTTTTGCTGTGCAAAAAATATAGTGTTTTATTTTGGGGAAAAAAACAAAAACTTTTGATATCCAATCACAGCACGCTCGAAGCATATCGCATCATTACATGTTTACCTAATCTGTTTCGTATCATACCTTAGACCATATATCTAGATGCGTAATGTAACATATCTGAGATGCAGGGATACAATTCTCTACTCATTTCCACAAAATCATCTCCATCGTTATAAATATGAGTGAGCAAGGATGCAAGTGTCTAAGCAGTTTATCGTCAAGATACTGTAAAAGTAAAAGTCAAGAAATTGAGTGTTTCGTTAGACTTTGAATGGGCTTGACCCTGTCTGTTTGTTCCAGAAGTGTATGATATGTTTACTGTGCAATTTTGCATGACATGAGGCCTGAATATTAAGATTAAGATAAACTTTATTAATTTTTGTGGGAAATTATAAATGTTGTGGTAACTGGTGTCTAAAACGTTTCTTCTGGCGTGTGAATTATGCCAAAATGTTTCCATAATTGCAGGTATTAGGGAAATTTAATGCCAAGTGACCTATTATTAGGGAGGAAGAGGACCAAGCTTAGGGGTTTGTCTCAGCACGATGGAACCCTGGACCTCTGCCTCCATTCCTCAGTGCAGTGCAGTCCTTTTGCTTACAGTATATATCTAGCCGTGTGGTGACTAATTTAGTGTGGGATTCAAATTAATTCTAATTAAATGTGCATAATAACCGTGCAAAACAATACTATTGAATCCACGAATAAAAGCATAAGAACATGTTCCAATTATTTTCTCTCTTTATCTATTTTTATATTTATTTTTTCTTACTTTACAATCCAAATTCCCCTCTTTGTTTGTCAGGTGTTGCATCAGACGACAAAATGGCTGACAAATAGCTGTAGAAGTTAATGTCTGCATTGCCACGAGACTGTGGAGGACGTGCTAGCTGAACTCTGCGGGGGCCTCCCCCCTCGAGTGTGAGCTTCTCACCAGTGGGCTGTGGCTGCTGTGATGCTCACGCCGAGAATGAGGCCCTCCTCTGATACATCTGACACGTGGCTTCTCTTCTGCTTCCTCGATCACTGCTGATGCCACGTCCTCCATCCAGGGACATATACAGTAAAAGGGCAGGGCTACAGGGGCAGTGGCTCCAGCGGCAAGCTGATTGGCTCCCTGGAGCTGCCCACCCCTGTCAGTGATCGATTCAAATATATCATTGGCAAATGATAAGGTTGGCCCCTCTGTATGAATTATGATCCACCATAAAAAAATCCTAGCATCACCCTTGCCTCGATCCCCATTTGGAGCACTCCAGCCTTGATGTGTGTCTTTTACATCATTCCAGCCTTCTGGGGGGCCGGGGAGGGGGTTGTTTCTGACTGAAGGACCTCGTATTGGCTTGTTACAGTGGGTACACTTTGGCTTGCAGCCAGTTTTTTTCTGCTTCATCTACCATGTGCCAGAGTCAAGGATCAATTTCCAGCAAAGAGCTGGGTTCAGTTCAACCACAGAGAATGCAGTTACTCACGTTGCGCTCACTACAGTCCGATTCACACTCGTCTGTTAACCATGCCTGCATGCCTCACACACACCATGTCCTCCTCAGCTGAGCTTCATTGTGTCTCCAAAAGATTTAAAAGCCATTAATGGCTTCACATATTATGTTACCCCCATCGCTGATTTCCCCAGACACCCATATAGCAGAATCCTGAGCAGGTTCCTCACTGGGAGTCACTGTGGTCCTGGACGGCCCTCACTCAGTCACCCATTGCATCTTCCCTGTTGCTGCAGACTCACCATGTCATCATCTATTTTGCTTAGGAGCTGTATGACAATGGGTTTGTTCCCGTTTTGCTCATCATATGTCTGTCTGAGGCTCTCCCCTGTTCCTAGGTGATGGATCACGCCGCCTGCCCTGTATAAATGGCCATTAAGGCACACCTACACAATCCCCTTCTGCAGAAGACACTCCTTACAGAACACACTATACAGTATGATTACAGTAGCTATTTATCACAGGTGCCGAGCAAGAAGGATTTTACCTAGAGAGAGAGATCACACATTGATTGTGATTCCCCTACACCTTGCCTCTGAACCCCACTGACAAAACCACATGGGTGGGAGTGTGTTTGCACCCTTAAATAGCATGAGCGTTCTTTTTATCTTTGTGTACCTCATCCCTGAATCACTCACAGGAGGCAAAAGTGCTGTGAATTTTTCTCGACGCAGTGCAGAAGAGAGACCCTCATTTTACCTCACTGCAGAGACTCTGTATGCAACAAAATGTTGGTAATAAGTATGTTGCAATAATTTGTGTAGGGATTTTTATTGCTTTTAGATGAAAATCCTCTTCAGTGTTTGTGAAGAATGTAGTTTTTAAGCAAAAGTTTGTTTATTTTATTATGAATATATGCATTAAAAATGTTCTCCAAAAGCAGTTTCAAAGATAATATGCTAAAAAGTAAAATTTAATGATCAGAAGTATATTATTTGTATAAAAATCTGCAGTTTACATATTTCATTCATGAGCCTGGAAGTCTTTAGAATCCTGGTGCTCCCCATCTTGCTGTACGGCTGTGAGACATGGACGCTATCTGGTGACCTGAGACAATGACTGGACTCCTTCGGTACTGTGTCTCTTTTGAGAATCCTTGGGTACCGCTGGTTTGACTTTGTGTAGAGCGAGCAGTTGTTCAGGGAGTCCCGAATGAGGCACATTACCTACGTTGTGAGGGAGCGTCAGTTACGACACTACGGCCATGTGGCGCGATTCCCCGAGGGTGATGCGGCTCACGGGATCCTCATCACTGAGGACCCAAGCGGCTGGACCAGGCCAAGGGGACGCTCACATAACACCTGGCTGTGGCAGATAGACAGTCATTTCCGGAGGGTGGGACTGGACTGCATGTCAGCCTGAGGGGTCGCCAACCGGGATCCCGAGGTGTTTCGTCGTGCGATGGGTGCCGCAGTGTGCTGCATCAATACATGTTTTCCAAGCTGATGAGATTGCCTGAGGAATACACATCCGCACAAACCAGCAGAAACAATAATGCAGTAACATTATGGCAGAATAGACAATTTACTCTTAATGTTATGTTATGACAGCTATTTGTGATAGCTAGACAATGCCTTGGGTCGTGACTGCATTCAGTACTGAAATCCTCGCTGTTCAATCAGACTACAGCAGGAGACGTAAGATCTGGGACCTGAGCAAGAACCGTCAGTCATTCTCCGCACCATTGAAAGGATCTGCCAAAATCGTTCCCAGTGCCACCTGGCCTGCACGAGCTCAGCGGAGCCGGAAAGCTATCCCCGCTTGAGTGATGGTGGAAACCGCGTAGATCCATCCAGCGATAGCTGACGTCATGACAGTTGGCAGACGAGATTGTTTGTATCCATAGGCTTCAGAGAAAGTGGTGTAAACAGACCTGGCGTTGAACGAACAGGCCCAAAGCGGTGACTGGCACGTGTCTGGCAACGGCGACGGTGCACGAGCTCCAGCTGGTCTTCTCGAAGACGTTGGCCCATCCGGAAGGCCACGCAAACAGCATCCCGGTGGACGTGATTCTGAGAGCCGCACGCATGTGCCAGCCCAGACCCATCCAGATGAGAGCCCTTCCCTGGCACCGGACGCAGGCCTCGTGCCCATCATACTCCACACCTGGCCATGGGCGAGAGCTGCGGCCAGCCAATCGTAGGTGGGTATGTCAGATGTGATGCATTCATGGCGGTCAGATGGGAATGTCCCGGCTGATGGAGTTTCACTGTGTAATCGGCTACCAATTCATCATTTGTGTCTGAAGTAATTGCACTATTTGTTTGTGCCAAATAGCCTCTTTTTTCACGTTTGGCTAATGGATTAGTGCCGGTGACCTTATTCCACATACGATGTTGTGTTTCCAAAGGATTTTTAGCAATTAGGTGCTGGAACGATGTTTGTAGTTCCAGACTCCTTTTTTAAATAGACATTTTGTACATATAATGCATGCATGTGTGGTGTATTATTTTATCCAATCATGGAATCATATATTATGAGTGAACCCCCTCCCCCAGCTTATCACCCTCCCCTTTCCTCAGGCTCCCTCTCTCTGTACCGCTGCCATGCCCCAGCATCTGTGTGTCATGCTTTCTGGCTCGGAGTGTTTGTGCTAACGGCGTTCATCCCGCTCTTAAAAAAGGGACCCCCAGGACTCGGGGAGGGAGAACAGGCGAGCGCCTCTCCATATGGGCGCCTAGCGCCATCCTTGGCGATGGTTTAGCTTCCCAGATGCGTTACTGAAGCTTCTGGGTGTTTCTGAAAAAGTACAAAGGAGAGAGCACTGCAGATATGAACAAAGTGTTTTTTTGTTGTTTTTTTTTACAAAATAAAAAGACAGGAAATTTAAGGCGTAAAAAATATCCATAGATTTACAATGATCAAATGATGAGTTTTACTCGTGCATCCATTTTCTATTCAGCTTATCTTCCTAACTTCAAAGTAAAGGGGGTTAGTCTTTAAATCACCCCTAAGGAACTAATCAAATATTGCCAAACTAGATTCTTCCCAAAATGCCTTGCGTCTGGCTTATATGCCCCCCCCCCCCCCTTCGTGCCCATCTCTCCTCTATATCCATGACATCTTAATGAGGAGATAAACAAATTCCCCCGGACAGCCAGGTGTGATCCCCCCAGCAGACTCCCAGCTAAAGACCATGCGATCATGTTTGCACCAAGCAGCCCATTCGCAAAGGCTGCACCTGCCGGCCTAGCCTGAGAGATGTCTGCCTGCTCAGTATTCTATAGTGCTACCTTCGGTTAGAATGTTCCCCATGGTACACGCAAGACTTGAGTTGTGTTTGAGCTCAGCTGTTGTGTGCAGTGACACCCAAAATGTAGCAGAATCACAATGAGTCTTTTCTTGTGGATTTAGTGGGTAGTACTGTACCTTCAACTATCTAATGTTTGGTGTACAGGGAAGTTATTGTGTGGGTGAGTGTATCCCTGGAGTAGCATCCTATCCAGGGTGTCCCCCGTCCTCATGCCCTGTGCTTCCTCGGATAGGCTCCAGAATCACCGAAATCCTGCACTGGATGACAGGATGATGCTGAGGTACTGATGGAAGCCAAAATCCATTCCATTCTATGATCCACAAGTGTCCTGGGGCTTCAAACCCTACTTGAGATGTTTTTTTTTTTTCCCATGAGGCATTTCAGCATTTCCACTATCATGAGCAAACAACCTGATGTCAGTAAGGTCAGGAATCATCATTTTCCTGCCATAGATCAGGAGGCCTCTGAGCCGTACTCTGTAACAAATCAGACGAAGGCACACAGCACTTACACATTGGAAGAGCCAGAAATCAATTATCCTATTCCTGCTACGCGAGCTGAAGACATTTCCTGAGCACTGTTGCTGGAAATCATTGCCTTTGAGATTTATTAAAACCACAAAAGAAGCCTGTTTGCGAAAGGCACACCGTTACTAGAATGCTAGGGTGCAGGTTTTGGCTCATTGATGGATTTTACGCTCAAGCAAGGCGATTAGTGGCACTGATAGCGGGAGAAACTCTGGCGTATGTTTGTGTCTGTGTTTGGTGTGAGAGACTGCATGTCAGTGTGTGCCTCTGTAACGATCTTCCGACAGCCGGTGTTTACTAATGCACAGACAGCTACTAGGGTTAGGCTACGTTCAGGTTCCTATTACAACATAACACCAGCCTCCATCTCACTAATAATACACAACGAGCTGTCTACCAATGGCCAGTGATCGATAGCCTCACTCCAGGCTGCTCTCTCCATTACACCTAAGGGACTTATTACTCACTTGTTCAATGTCCTTTTTTTATCTCGTGTGTCTCTTGAATGTAGACACAATAAGTGAGGATGTTCACATCATTCGACAAGCTCATGGGAGTTTTACTTACACAAAAAATGTTCAGAGGGCAGAACGAAAACCGATCATATTGTAGAGGAGGTGTGTCCAAGAACATTTTGGAGGCGGGATCAACCAATTAGATGTCGTAGTCCCACCTCTTCTAGTTGCTTGGACCCACCTCCTCTACAATCTGATTGGATATCTCTCTGAACCAATTATTTTTCATTCTGCCTTCAGACGTAACACTCGAGCATTTGACAATCACAGTCACGGTTGGTCACCTTTTCTGTCATCTACTGGAGGGGCTCTCAAAGTCCAGGCTGAGAGGGGCCACTCAAGGTGTTCAGTCCCTGGGGTACATCCTCCTTTTTCTTTGCTGCTGATCATTTGCATACCGGCTGTAGGGCAGTGTGGTAACACTCATCCAAAAGCCTGTTAATGGCCAGGGGAAATGGTAAAATAGGGCCATTTAATGTGCTGCTCCCAGACTGGTAATGGTGTTTGTTCACAATTTAGGTGGAACGTTAAGTTTACAGACGCCACAAGCCCAATCTTGTCAAAGAGTTGTGACGTAAGGCATGTATTACATGCGAAATGAGACTCCTATCTTCATCATTTAGCTCTGACCTCTGTCGTTTCGAATTCGCATTGAGGCACAAAGCAGTGAAACAAGGCAGTAAATATGTGGAGCGTCAGAAATATGCTGCTTAAAATATGGTTGCTGTTTAATGTCACTCAGAATCAACATCATGCTCGTACAAGTCAAGGAGTCGGTAGGAAAGACAGGGCTGAACAAACAGTGTTTGGTTCTTGCTACAATATGAACACAAACGAGTCATTTCTGACGATCCCCCTGATGTATATTGATGCAAGGGTGTTATATGAGACTCCTTTATGTTTTAGCGCAGGCCTCAGGGGAGACGGTTTGGCCTTTTTTTAAACTTTTTTTTAAACTTGCCAATCAGATGGCTGGTGTGGGGCTACCTGAAACGATTTTGAAACTGGATTAAACTTGAAACTGCGCCCTGTCACCAGAGCCTGCTGCATGTGGCCCCCTGCTGACGGAAGCAGGCTTCGCACAGGTGCCAGAGGCGCTGGATTAGGAGAGAGCGGCGTACCGATGGGGAGTCATGTGCAGCTGGCCCTTGTTTATCTTACCCCCCCCACACTTCTCTTGTCTCCCTCTCTCTTTGATATTGGACAAGCCAAGAGGGGAGATGAGACCTTAAGCTCCAAGTTCTTTGCTTGTTCACTGATACCCTCTTGGGTTTATTCATACACATCTATACAAGGGGAGACTAATATTAGAGCCGCGCCTGTGCTCGGAGGTAGAGAACATTCCGTGGTGGTTATCTCGATTCTCCCGGAGAGGGTAGGTAGAGGCTTTCGAGCCTGCTTTTCTGTGCGGGACACCGATAGCTGTGGGAGTCTGCAATCAAGCATGAGTGAGAAGTTCTATTTAAATCATCTCCTCTCATCCCGTTCCCCCTCCTGCCTCATCAAAAGTCCTATTGTTGCCAGTTCCTGCTCCAAAGGAAAGTTAGGCATGGCTGATGACGAGGCCTGAAGCCCTCTTAAGTGAGAATTACAGCACTAGTATATTTATGCCCAATATTTATAGACCTGCTTTAGCCTTCTCTGGAGATGAGGTGCCAGAAATGTCTCAGATGTGTCTTATTTTTGTTAATTAGGAGCCACCCGGAGCATGTGGCTAATGCTTTTTGGAAGCACAGTCGTTTCATTTAGCTGTCTATTGTCATGGTGTCTTCAGCAGTAGCAGTCTGTGCCAACAAAAATTTCCACCAGCCTTGATTGTGTAACAATGAAGATTCTGATTCACTGCCTAGAATTCATTCATTCATTCATTCATTCGTTCGTTCATTATCATCATCTTCCGGCTGCTTACACAGGGTCAGATCAGGGGGCCTGGAGCCTATCGCAGGTAGCAAAGCACACAAGGCTGGGATGCACCCTGGGCAGCAATCCAGTCTATTGGCTACAATTGTAGTCCGAAAAAGTCACGAATCAAAGCGGACACTGTTGCTGGAAGATGCATCCCTGCAAAAATGGACCGTTCAGTTACAGTTGTCAGATTTTTCCTGGACATTTCACAGTTGACATAAACTACAGTATAGTACAGTGTGAGCCATAGCTGATTAGGTCTGGTTAGAGGGGCTGTCCGTCACATAGTTTTTTCCATTGTCTGATCTCTTTTGCCGATGTGTAAGATCCCAAAGCTTTGGGAACTACGGCCCGACTCCTCTCTATACTCTTTCTGAATCCCGCTCACTACCTGGCCATCCCAGAAGCCAGTCCATATCCCCCTGGGCACAGTTCTTGGCATCCTCTCCTTCTCAGTCCGACATAGATTAAGATCTCCCAGCATCCCAATGTGACGCAATGCTCATCAGCCCTCAATGGGATGCTTTTTATAACTGCAAATCACCAGAGGTACAGGGACGTGGGGGGGGGGGTTTATCAGCCGTCTGTTTGGATTTTCAATTATGGCAGCACCCACCTGTGCTTCAGATGAGGTGGCAGCCCCATGACAGGAGCAGGAAGGATATTACACACACCAGCTACATGCCAAGACACAGCCGGAAGAGGAAGAAATTATTAACCGTGGACTGAAGCGAAGGTGACTGTTGGCAAAGCTTTCATGGGCTACCTGTGGATGTATGTGCCAATTTGGGCCATTGCGCAACCATGTTCTATTTATTGATGGGCCGTAACTATCTTTCACATACTGCCCCGTTGCAGCCAGCCATATCGTTCCATCACATTTAAACGACTTCACGGGCCTGGCTAACCTGGTACGTTAGGTAGGATTGTCAAATTTGCTTATAGATGCTAAGGGCTTCAGCCAAAGCCTCGCAAGACTGTATGGGACCAAGTGGATAACCGTTTCTTGCTGTGGTGGCCCCGTGATCACTTGCGCGACATTTCCCCCATCGGCAGGGTAGGGTGACCACCGGCATGACTCTAAAAAGGACATCTCTGTCCAAAAAGGAGGACCAGGGGTCAAAAAAGTGGACACCCATTAAACATTGTTGAGCAGGGGGTATATGACACACATACTACGATAACCGAGAAAATCTGGATGTCTCGATAACGGCATTACGAAAAATTGTAATTGTAATTGTAAGCATGGCCATCCTCGACTTCCATGATATGTGTGTGTGGGGATTTTACATTTTTTGGCTGACTGGGGGTGGGGGGGAGAGACGCTAGTTGTTGATGGGGAGACAGGTAGCGGGGAAGGACAAAACGGGGGATGAGGGCTAAAAGGAGATCCCCTAAGAGCAGACCAGACATAGAGATGGAAGATCAGACTGTTGGGATGAAATCCGGGCGATTGGTCGCCTTACAGCAGGAGACACACAGATAAGAAAATGAGGAGAATGAAGATGTCTGTTATATGTCTGTATCGGGGGTTAAAAACTGTGATTTCTGCCCTCTGGTACAGCAGCAGCTCCGCCCCCCTAGAATAAAACACATGAGGGTGACATCGACGCCAGCATGCCAAGTATAAGGCCAACACAGCTGTGTGATTTGTTTATGCTGTTTAACCTTCCTGGTACGTAGCATATATTTGACTCTATATTTGTATTCTGTTAAACCAATGCAGACTTAATAAGGTCTTTCTAATTTACACATTTTTTGTAAATGTTCTGAAAATATTTGAGGGAAAAAAAGGGCAAGGAAAGCGGAATGTATGAACAGGATGATTATCTTAAAAATAGCTGGCGCTCTGCCTGCTTCGCATACCATTCTATTCATACTTATCGTCTCGCTTATTTATGGTGCAAATAAATCATAAATCTGGTTTATGAGGTTTACAAAACAGCAGAGCAGGATGGTCCGCCCACTGCTTCCTGCTGTGGTCCAGGGCTATGTTTACATTCCCTCACTACCCTTTCTTCATGTCGCCCCCTCACTCTTTGGTGTCCATGCAGCTGCCTGCAGTGTTCCCCACCTCCCTCCACGTTCCCAAGGTTAAAGGTCAATCTCAGGTATTTCTATGTTGAAAGGTTTCTGGTTTTCTCTGAAAAGGACCAGCTAATGTTGTTTTGCACTTGTGACCCAGACCCTATTGGTTGAAGGCGACTAGGCATTGGACCAATCAAGGGCAAGGGGCCTTTGTTTGTCAGGAACTCAAGACAGACCTGGCGCACGGCGACTGGAGACAAAACAGCACCATGCAACAGACCAGCGCATGCAAGTCCTGGCAGGAGGTCAAAGCCTCAGGAGAAAGGAAGGACCGATATAGAGCCGGACAGCGCTAGAAAAATCGGTGAAAAGGGGAACTCTGTCAGAAGCGTGTGGGAACCACTCAGCGGGAGGTTGGATTAAATGAGATCATGGGGCCTAAGGCCTGGAACGCCTGCCTGCACCTCTGTGCCTGACAGCACGGCGCTGCAGCGTGTCAATCTCACACACGGCCGCTGTCCGCCCACCCGCCCGTCGATACGGGCGCGGTGTCTGTGGGTGACAGCCAGCTGCCCGCCGATGTGCCCGTTGCCCCGTGCGGGTTAATTAATAAAACAGGCGCTGTTGGTGTGGTTCTCCATATATCCCCTTTTTCCCTGGCCCTCCTCTCATCCTCTTGCTGAGCAGCGTGGGTAACAAGCTCATCCCAGCGGCGAATCCAAACCACAGTAAAGAACATGAAAGGACAACGGTGTCCAGTCTCATTAATCAGGTGAAAGGCACCTCCAAGACGTTATGTTAATCTGGACCAGAAAGGCAGTCAGTCAGTACTCTGCGCAGAGTGTTTCCACAGCGCTCCACTGATATTTACCGGGAGTGTTTAAGCTGTGGGCCCCGAGGTCCGCATTTCCATTTTAATGCTGCTTCTTCTTTAATCAACGCTCTGCTGTCGTTTTTTTTTCGTCCCCCTTAATTTTGCTTCTCAGAGAGATAACGGAAAGTGCGGCGTGCATTTCCACGGCGTCCGCAACAAGATGATAGACCCACAAATAATTATGTTTCTTACGGAGACTTGGTCCTTCTGATCTTCCCAGGCTGGGTGTGAGGACGGGGGGGCGGGGGGGGATGGAGGGTCGGATTTTGTTTTGCGAGGAGAGGAGGAGGAAAACAGAGCGTGTTCGTTCAACAAGGCGGGGAAGTCATAAAGATTCAAACGAGCGAAACTTCAAAAGGCCTGTTTGAGGAGGACTGCAATTTAATCGCCGGTTTTGATTTCCCGATAATAATGTGTCAATGGCGGCCAACGGCTTTGTGCCCCTGATGTGTCAAGTGGACGGTGAATGGCGGATCCCCAAAACATGTGGCTGCCATCTCCAGATCTGTTGTTTTAGGCGAGGCTTGTGTATTGTGTATCATACTGAATTGGAAAATAGAGGTATCTGTGAATTTGCACATTGTGGGTGGCGCCTTCAATCTGCCGACTGTAACAGGCCGACACTGAGAACCGACCCGTTGATAGACTTAGGCTTTGACCAGGACCACACTTTACACCTTGCTTTTAGCAAGCAGGCCAGAGGTTTTATTTCTTCCTACTTTTTAGAGTTTTGGGCTTTTTGGCTTCCTATCTTTCTGTCTTCCCCTTTTCCCAGTTTTATGTGTTATTCTGTATAAATGACAGTAATGTATTAACACGCACCCATGTCGAGCCCCTTGGGGCAACTCTGTTGTGAAAGGTGGCGCTGTATAACAATAAATTGAATTGAACTGAATTCACAGTCGAGCTCACAGGACTTTGATTAGTGTGATTTACACTTAATTTTTGTGACTTTTAATGGATTCAAACCTTTCCAAGCACTGGTGAACACAATGTACACATTTAGCCATTGATTATGCCACTCACACACTATTAAGCAATTGAATGCACTGTTCCGTTTCTGCAAAGAAATTTTTTGAGGGGGGGATGTTTCCATTTATTTAATACAAATGGTGTTATGTAATATGCCTTTAGAGAGTTCATAATTCATGTGCGTGTGTGTGTGTGATTTGGAAAGCAACGTTATCTTTTTTTTTTTAGCGAAACAATTAGACATGAAACAGCTGTAAGGGGTGTTCAACCAGCTCTTGGATGTAGACGGATGATTTTGGTTTGTGCTGAAAGGCCGCAAAGAATGTCATTGTGCCGTTCGCAGGGAACGAGAGCAACACAATAACATCCCGTGCCCAGTAATTTTCCCAGTTATCTCAATGTACTAGCGTTCGACATAATTTTTTTTTAGCACAAAATTGGCTGAAACTCTGATCCATGGAGAAATTGGATTGTTACCATGGTAAGCAGTAGTAATCTGCTTTATGTAAATATACCCTTGCTTTGTATGGTAAAGGAATCGATACAAATAAATAATAGCTTCTGCAAAGCATTAAGGATGGTAATTAATTTCACGATAAGCGAGATGCATTCAGAGTGCAGGATCTGTGCCAGGCGTAGACGTTCGCATAAATTACGTTGTGCAACGTGTTATGGGAGCGGCAGTTTTAGGGTAGAGGACAGTGAGCTTTATGGATGCCACATCTCCACTCCAACCCCCTCCCTGGTCCTCTCAAGCATGGGAGATGGACAGAGAACCGTCAGTGACCCTAGCAGCCAACATCCAAAAGCTCTCTGAAGGAGAGACCACAGCATCTGCAGCATGTCAGTATCCTACTGGCCCCCTCTGGAGAAAGCGGACTATACAGCCCTTTTGAGAGGCCAGGAAGCTAAAGCACTGGAGTGGGTTGCCTCATGTACACATGGAAAGAGACTCCCAGACCTGGACTGTGGTAGGTGTCAGGGAACACTGTTGACACTGATGTTGGGCACCTCCTGCAGGTCACACTACAGTATTACAAGCATCTGTGACCAGATCAACCGTGCAGTGACAGGCCCCTCCTCATCGCTTTTGAAAATACCATGGCAGCCACGGGCAAATGGAAAGGCATCGCACGATTTGCAGACGGTCCCTTGAACATCGTATCGCTATATGACCTTTAAAAAACAAACGCAATCTCGGGACCTTTAACGTGCAGAACTAAGAGACCCCGTCTATTGCAATCTAATTTGCGCCGGTCCACGAGGAATTTCTCGGCAACCCCAGACTCCCCCTCTTGGCGATGGAGACCAGGCTTCTAATTGATTACCCACAAGGCCGTGGCAGGGAGCTAGAGTTCATGAATTATTCATGCTGCAGCTGTGATTATAAACAGAAATTGCTGTTAAGTGGCACGTGAGCTACGTGCACCCAGTGGGTTTGTGCTGACTCCCTCTGGTCCAGTTAGGGACAAGATGCCGGTTGGCCCCAGTATTACGTGCCAGAATTTGTTCTCTTTTTTTTCTTCCTCCTCTTTCTGTTGCTACTGTTTCCAAGTCATGGAGCTGACGTATGCTGATCGGACCAACCAGATGTTTTGCTCCCGCCTCCTCTAGTTGCTTGGACCCACCTCCTCTACAATCTGATTGGTTATCTCTCTGAACCTCTCTGAACCTTCTGCCCTCAGAACATTTTTGTGTAAGTAAAACTCCCACAAGCTAAATTTTAATGTCTGAACATACCAGGTTAGGTGGGAATTCCGGGTTAGTCTAGGGTCATTCACGTTTCATTCAGGGAAACTTGGAAATTATTTTTATTATATTCTTTTCTTTAGCACCTCCATGCTCCCTTCCTCAGCGGGAAAACTAACAGTTTTGATATCAACAGTAACATCACACATACATTCACTGTATACAGCTCATTAAGCGTTAAAGAAACAGCTTCTTCGGCTGTGAAATGTTTTGTTACTCAGCTCTGGTTCCCTCTGACCCAAAACAAGTTTATGTCACCTGACCTAGAGCAGGGGTCGTTATATTCGGGGACTTGTCCGGGATACTTCTGAAATACTTTGGGGTGTTTTTTTCCCATAGCCAGCATGGACCTGAGTTTGAAGTAGCATCATCTTAAACCAAATCATCTGTTTGTCTTCTTTTCGGCCTGGTTTGATGGAGTTGGATCATTATCCGTAATGCATTTACTTTACTATTACTGTTGTTTTACGGTGTTGTTATTGTCATAATTGTATTAATGTTTATGCTGCATTACAGGGTCACTAGAGGCTAGGATTGTGCAGGTAATAATGATAATAATAATGTTTTATTTATGTAGCGTTTTTTCAAAAACTCAAAGACGCTTTGACCAATCACAGCCCAGATAGAGCACAAACTGCACCTCTACACCAGGAACCGGCTTCGGACATTGAGACAAGTCAAAATGTAAATGATTGATAACATCATGTGCCTTAATAAATATACCATATGAATAGTGAATATTGAATCAAACCCATTTTAATTTATAATATTGGTTTTGCAGCTTCTTAATGAGCTGAGAATAATTTATGAGATTATATTGCCTTAAATCATTAAGTGTTAGGTGTGTAGATTTTGCCAGACTCCCCCTCTCTTCGCTCTCTCTTCTCTCTCTCTTTCCCTCTCTCTCTGTCTTTCTCTGTGTGAGATCATGGTTCAAGCCACTATTATATAGAGTCTGAAAACCACACTCTGTAGAGAGCCATAAGGTGTACCTAATGACAGAAAGAACTTTAATGTTCAGAACCACCCATTCTTTTATCACGTCGCCAGGCAACTATATATGGTACCGGTGATGAAATTCAAGAATCTAAACCACAATAGTGTCCAGTGCCATCCATAAAAACAAGGCGCGGTGCACATTCTCCTCGTCCTAACCGGCAAAGGTCATCGGAAATGAAGAAATGTGTCTATTAAGTTAGCGATCATAATCCTCTTTCCCTTTGTATCTCACACATTCCTCGGTACCTCCTGCATAACCTGTAACAACCAAAGGCTGGGATGGAATGAAATAGAGTAAGGGGAGTCTTCTGTATACAGGTCCCCGCCAGGAGATAGAGGTTATTAGCCATGTGCTATACATGGCGAGAAGACCACCAACGTCCCTCTGGCAATGAGATTTTGTGAGAGCTCATCCCTACAGTTTTCCTGCCATATTAACTTTTCTATTTTGTGTTTGCTAAGGTCAAATAGCTCTTCAGACTTACAGTGAGTATTAGCCCACGTGCTTATTGGTTTTGAGCCCCACAGAACGTCTCACCCTCCAGAAGTACAATAAGCCGTGCTTAATATGCTCCCCATCCATCTCCCTTTAATAACCGATGTTCTTGCAGGGCTCTCACACCGTCTGGTTTGCTCTCTGCCGCGTCAGACTGTCGATTGTGCATTCCTGGTCGACGTAAGATTTTACTCATTTACCCCTTCTTGTTATTTTAATTACTTTATTGTACGCATCATGCAGCTCTTACACACATGTCGTGAAAATAAAAGACCTGCTGGGGTGTATGAAAAAAATAAAGAGATTGAAGACGTCTCCCTACCCACTAAATGTCGGCATGGACCTTTTCATTTCCCACAAAGCTAATGCTCTCCCAAACGTTATTGCTTAATTAACCCGCGTCCTACAATTCAATTAAAAATGCAATCATGTTGCTAGCCGGAGGGAGCTCTCACCTTGCATGCGTCACATGTGTGTGTGTGGGTGTGTGTGTCCTCGAGCACAGTGAGCGTGCAGGACGGAATGCAGTTTGAGGTGAATTTAGCGGGGGTCAGGGGGTCAGACAAACATGTCAATACGATGTTGTGCCAATAGGAAGCGCTACCACAACACCGTACCGCTGTTTTATATTTCCCCGTATCCCGGAAGGATTTACACCTTCTATTGCATTGATTTTAAAACTAGCAAGTGTAGAAGCTATAAAGCTGTAAAGGATCCACAATAACAATAAAAAGAAAAGTTATTTAACCACTTCATAATACAGTATATCAGCGCGGAATGGCTTCTGTACTCAATCAGACACTTTTCTATATTTTCAGTCCCAGTCAACGCCGCCACATTCCGATTCCGCCTTAATCCTGCGTTTCATACAATGTTGGTCCAGCTCCTGTAAAATGGATGGAATAAAATGAGTAATCAGTGCTTGGTGACTTATGTGTCAGTTTCTTGCTGAAGTTAGGTTTTGTTAATAATAATTATACAGAGGACGCAGATTGTAAAAGAAGTGAAGAGAGTTCGTCTTTGCCTGGGCCTGTACAGGCTGAACCACAACAACAATAATAATAAATATTATTTTATTATTATGTAGCAAATAAAATATGCCCATTCTCAAGTGTTATGTGGTGAATTATTTATTCCCTGGAGTGTAACGCAACACTAACAAACTCCCGATGTGCCCTGGTCTGAATACAGATGGCTGTGGATCGGTTCCCCCGATGCGCCACCTGTAACGGACCTCTGTGTGGATTCCTAATGCCTCAGCCTTAAGGGAGAGTTCAGTGTGCGAAGGAAGGTGCTGTCATGGAGCAGAGTTATGGAGGAAGGCTCCCGCGCGGGCGCCGCCCCCCCGCCCCCCCCGGGGGGGGGGGGGGGGGGGGGGGGGGGGGGGGGGGGGGGGGGGGGGGGGGGGGGGGGGGGGGGGGGGG
>JAODKC010000064.1:25684203-25694224 GCA_026777985.1 Mormyrops attenuatus
TACTATTGCCTCCTCCTTAAGGGTGTTTTCCGGGTGGGTAGGTAGGTGGGGTCATGGCGCCTGGTTTTGGTGGCAGGCCCCCGCCCGGCCCCCCCCCCCCCCCCCCCATTGTGGGAGGGAATGGAATGTGTAATTGCTGCCACAATTGGACATAGGCTTTATGATTGGGACTGCAGAGACCCCGACAGCTCTAACAGAGATGGAGATGTGCTTTCGGCCTCTGTTTTCAGTCAGAAGGGAGTGGAATAGTGGAATGAGATTGGAACCTTTTCCCCCTTTGTTTTAATCTGGTTTGCTGCTGAGATCAGGAAAAAAAAGAGAAAAGGGGAAGACTTCCAGGGGCCCAAACACTAGGGGGCACCCACGAGTGCGTGAGTGTCGATTGTGGTAGGTTTGGTTTGCAAATGGAGGACAGCCTATTCGGTAGAATTTTTCAGGGGGCCCAGCCATGTCTCTGTGGTCCAGGATGGCATTTCCTGTTTGACGTGTTATTAGGGTACAGATTTGCCGGGCTGCCCTTATGCAACAGCTGTTGGTGAATGTAATTAAAAGCGTGATTAGGTGAGCCTCTTAGTGTGGGGTTCAGGGCTGCTTTAATGCACGAGCGTACCCAGGCTGAAGCCCAGGCGCCTCAACTAACCTTGTTTAATGAAATTTTAACCCCCACCCAGTTCACAACTTTTACAGTCACCACCTCCAGCTTCGCAGTCAATGACAACAAATAGCCTGGGGCCCTCTGTCCACGTTAATGTGCTTACCGGAGGGGGGGAGGGGGTCGTCTTATTTCACCTTCTCGTTGTCGCCCAGTGGCTTCAGTAGGTAAACAGCGGGGGTGTCACATCTGAGTCTGCTTGTTTGCAGCTTCAGCTCCGGACATCTTCTCCAAAACGTTGGGCCGGCTATGCTGAACTTTGCTGGAATCTTTCCGGATACGCAGGATGGCGGTGCTGACTCACAGCCGCTCCGGAATGTTTCCGGATCCACGTCCTTATGGCTCTTTTCTTCTACAGAGCAGAAGCTCCTCATTTAAGCACACCCCTCTTTTCCCCACACCATTCCTGCAACCTTTCATTTGGGTGACATTAACACAGAACGCCAAACGACTTCATACCAGCTACGGCTTTGTTTCCGCTCTCTGATTTATCGTCTCTCTCTGAGCGTTAAACGAACATTTATCTCCCACTATACATAAGGGCTTTACCATCAAACAATATCACCGCCAATGAATAATATCCTATTAATTTGTGTAATTTTTCATCCTTGTATTCTGTATTTAACAAACGTTGAAGATGTTTATATATAAAGTGCTTTTACAAAAAGAATAAAACTTAGCCACCGGTTTCATCCAATTAATCATTAATCGCATCGAATCTCATCTTGAGGTCTCATTATTTATCAGAATTCTAACAGATGCCGGTTTAATCCTTCCCAGTATTTATTAGCTGGAACATCTGCGCTCTTTCAGTTTCAAGTTGGATGCATTCGGGGTTTCATTGCTAAGTGGGAGACAGATGTTTGGGACAGAGTAACAGGGTAAGGAGGGCATATGACGCGGCGACCTCGCTCTCTTCAATCCTGCCGTCGCGCTCTGTGATTTATGACTGCTACGGGATAAACAACAGATTGTGGCCCCCCCCTCCTGGGCCAGGTAGCGCCGTTTCCCCTCTCTGTCGAGTCCTTTCCCCAGCGTAAACCGGACACACAGAGCACAGAACCTGGCCTTATGTGGCGAGAACTCCAGAACTGAGGTTCATTTTTCATCTATGGAGATTTTTCAAGTCTTATGAAGTACTGGATATCTCTACCCACACTGAGAAGTGATTAGCTGATTACTTTGGCTCCTGAAGGTTTAATTTAATAAAAGTCCCCCCCCCCCAGACAACTATACCAGTGTAGAAAATAGCTGGGGCGCCTCTGTCCATGTTAATGTACCTCTGCAGTGGGGCAAGTTGATGGCACAGCAAATGTTATCATTTTGGAAGGTTCACTATGAGTTAACCTGCTATTTCTGACTTACTTTGACCACTGTTTTATTAGTGGTGTTTTCAAAAGTTTAAAATAAGAGTCCATGAGCTGAAAGCCCTTGTGCTCGTTCTGGGTGGAGAATGCCTCTGATTAAAAATCCCTGGATTTTTCCCCATTCGGGTCCATCGCACTTACACACCTATGATGCCAATAGGCAGAGGAGCCGCCCTGCAATGGATTTTGCACCCACAACCAATTTGTGCCTCTCCACAATCCCATCGGCCTACCAGGAAAATGCCCCGTTATACCAGATAGCCAGTCCGGCCTTGCTGGTCACAGTTACAGTTGAAGCTTTTTCTTCTCCTCTCCGCTGATTTGCCTGTGTTGTTTTTCCTTTTTTAATGTGCAGAGGACTTCCTTATCTCCCCAAGAGTAAAAGCAATTTGTTTTATCTGGAGCAGTTTTGACTATTAACGCAGTCTGATTACGACTCTCTGCAGCACCACTGTCTCCTCAGATATCTTCTGCGGTCCTACCTGTCTTGCTGGCGTTCTTCTGGGCCACATCGTTCATGTCACAAATCCCAGGTGCTCGGTGGTTTATACGCACGAGAAGAAAGTTCATTTCAAAATGAATCAGCAAAAGATACAGGGCATGTAGATTACATCAAACAGACAGAACAGCTGTGCTACAGGCTTCACATCACGCTCTAAGTTATGCAACGGCCATGATATAAAACTGATTTCCTGTTGGCTCATCTTGGTTTTTTTTTTTCCTTCTTTCTCTCTCTCCTTCCGTTTTGTCGCGTTCTGGGTTGCTGCACTCGTTAATATTAATACGCTTCGACTCGTCCGCCGACGCTCGCTCGCAATTTCTTGGCCGTCACACAGGATTTGGGGAAAGATGGGAAAGGGGCCCCGCAATTTATTTAAGTGAAAATTAACTTTACGGAGGGAGGAGGAACGTGGCGAGGCGGCGGCCTTCACGCTCTGGAGGTCAGGGTCTAAGTGAAGAGGACGTGACTGAGAGGACCGGGGGGGGCATCTTTTCTCCCACTGCACGGCTCGCTATGATGTATAGATTGGTAACTAAGGCCTGAAAGTTGTGAGAAATGAGCTATCATGTGGAACAGTGGCACAGTAACACCGTCAGAGGCCCCTGGGCTATGCGAGCTACCGGAGGCCTCCCTTCTCAGGTACAAAGGTATACTTGTCGACCAGCGGGGAGTAAAAATAGTAAAAGTTGTTGGCGGGGGGGGTAAGTGCTTCCTGAGGCTGGGTAAGTCCGTGCATTAAAGTGACCCTGGTGTGGAATCCATTCCTGGTCCTCAACTAATCGTAAATACGTGAGCAATGCCATTAAGTGGAACACTCAGTCACTTAACCAATCTAAACCTCCACAATACTGCAACCTGAACTTCAATCTGTCCGTTTGGTCCTATTTCAGCTGCTACCAGTCGTATGTTAGGAATTCTGAGGACATGCCTGTGAAAGAGCCCAAGGATAAAGAGAACGGTTTTCGCAGCAATTTGCCTGTATGCGACTCTTCAGAGTAAAAACAAATGCTTGAATGAGGATTTTAAAGCAAAGTGTTCATTTTTATTTACAAAGCCAAAGATGTCATGGAACCACCTACAAATGTTTTAGCTAAGCTTGCATCCTCCTCCAGAGTGTACCCCTGTCTTGTTCCTAATGCTACCTGGAATAGGCTCCAGGCCACCCTGGACGACCCTGGATGATTAGATAGGTGACATCACACAAATGCTGTGAACTATTTGGATCTTCAGATTCTTCTTTCTTACTTATACAAATAAGCATGGACCCCACCCACCCCATCCGCTATAAATTTATTAGACCTCCTTATCTAAAAGCAGTGTTGGTCATTTCAGGCCCAGAAGCTAGAAATCCAGACCAAGATTTTGTTTCTACCAACCAGGTGAGTATTCTGTGGCTCCCTGATTGGTTAATTGTTTCATGTCTCACTCCTCCTGTGTCGTTACCTGGTTTGGTTGTGTATTTAGGTTCCTGTCTTGGTTCGGTTCCTCAGTGGGTCAGTGTATTTCTAAAGCTGTATTTCAGAAGGTGTATTCAGAATGATAGAAAGTACCCTGTGTTGCTATATATTTGTTCTTTGTTCCCTGCCTGCTTCTTTTTGCCTTTTTCCTGCACCTTGTTCCTTTGACTTTTTCTAGTTAGTCTTTGTTTTTCCCTATTTGCTTTTTGACCCCTCATGGTCTGTTTTGTTTTGTAGTGTTCCCAGTGTTTTCAGTTTCTGTTAATAAACCCCTACTTTCCTGTGAGCCAAAAGCGGATCCTCCACGTTCCTTTTCCCCGCCTGCACGATGCCCCACCCTCCCCGATAGGAACTCCCGAGTCCCTGACTCACCTGCTTGGTAGAACCAAAATCTTGGTCTGGATTTGCAGCTTCTGGACCTGAAATGCCCAACACTGAATAAAAGTTTGACATAATTTTTACACTGTGTGCTTTTCTCTGTATCACTAATGTGATTCAAGATTCAACATCAACTCCCCAACTGGACTTTACCACATAACCTTGTGGTCAGAAGCTTTGTTGGGCAATCACAACACCACCTGCTTCTCACAGGGGTCCTGCTCAGAGATTTGCACGGCTTGTCCATGAGGCCTCTTTAGTTAGCTTTGAGCCACACATGTACCCCGTGAGAGTCCCGGATGTATAGTATGAGCGACAGGGAGATCAATGCGTTGGCTGTGAGTAGCCACGCAAAGCCCCAGGGCCATCCTTCACCTTAAAAAGTCAAAACGATAACAATATATTTCACACTCCCCATTGTGAGAAGCTAAACCAGAGAGGAATTCATGCTGCCACATTTCCATTCCCACAGCCCTGTAGAATTAGAGGGTAATGTTTTAAATCAGCAGTGGAGAGTTATTAAAATTGAGGGTGCGTGGTAGGATAGCCCCAGGTTCTGAGCAAAATAAAAATGTAAGTCTGTAAGAATTTTGCCACTTATTTCTTTATTGCACCAAAAGTCATGCATATGTATTCAGAAAGCACAATATTCCTCCTCTTGGGCATAAAGTAAATAACATAAATCATGATAGGATGTTGGTTTAAGGAGGTTATGTAAATAACATAAGAGTTCTTATCTGTCTATATGCCCAGCCAGCAATGTTTTCTGCCCGTGAGTTTACGTAAAGCTCTTACAGACATCTGCAGAATCACTCTCCTCTTCACTTCCCTGCAAAGGATCAGGTCTATGACATGCCTTCACACGGGTTTGAAAGTGTGGACGAGGCCCGGGGCCAGACTCTCTGTTGTTTTTTTTTGAGTGCCTTAAAAGTATCTGTTGGTTTATCTGTGTGCTACTTTTTTCTTTTTGTACTGGTCCTCTGTTGCCATAAGCTATGTGGATGAGGCGGGCGTGTTTGAGCTTTTAGGGGGTGGGAATTATTTCCTATGGCAGGCTGGGTTGTACGGTTGATCCTGGGGGGGGGTACCACAGCTCTCCAGCTTCAAATGTTCCTCATACACCGGAGATGTTTCATGCTGTGCTCGACTTACTTTACACCATTTCCATTTGCACGCATGAGGATGGCCACAGGCTATACGGTTAAAATGAATTTTTTTGTAACAATGGCAGTGTGCTGGGGGAAGCAGTGTTTTGCAGTTGGGGTAGGATTGTGATGTGCAGTTTGTTTTGTTAATCTATTACTGTTCTTTCATTTAAACCTGTTAAACCTGAAATAGCCAATCACCCTCTTCTTCCTCACCGGTACTCCTGCTCAGGGCACGATATCTATTCCAGGCTGGGAGGGGCTGCATCTGGCGCACACCTTCCCTGATGTGCTTGCCGTGAGGTACCTGCTGTAGGCTGCCGGTAATGATCTCCAAGCCTTGAAGGAGAGCATCGTTCACTCCACCCACAGTCCTACAGATACCACAGTTATGGCTTACGGGCCATACAATGAAATAAATATACGCCAGGGCAGTTAGAGGAGCCACAGAATCTCTTCTGGCAGTCCTCAGACAGTGCAGGTCCTCCATAACTACAGGCTAGGCAGAGGGGAGCTTCACCGAGCCCCTGTTCATGTTTCAGGAGCATAACACAAATGCACTGTGAAATTCAAACAGCTGCTCACCTTCCCCTTTAAATATCGCTTCAACATGTAGTTTTAATACCTTCTCACCTTCCCCTTTAAATACCTGTTCATCGCGCATTTCAAATACCTGCAATACCTGTTTTCCATCACTTTAAATGCCCATTAACCATGCATTTTGAATACCTGCTTTCTTTCCCTTTAAATACACTTTCACCATGTTATTCAAATACCTGCTTACTGTCTCTTTAAATACCCACTCGCCATCATTTTGAATACCTGTTTACCTTCCCTTTAAATGCATTTTCACAATGCAGTTGCAATACCTGTTTTCCATCACTTTAAATGCCCACTCACCCTGCATTTCCAATACCTGCTCAGCCTCCCCTTTAAATATCCATTCACAATTCACTTTGAGCACTGCTCACGTTCCCCTTTAAACACCCATTCATAATTTAGTACAAGTTATTTCTGTTTCATGCCGAAAGATACGGACACAGAGCAAAGCAACTCCATTCCAATTGCTGAATAACATAAATAAATTACACCCTCAGGTGGGTGGGTGGATGGGGGTATGATATGTAGCTATTGGGAAAATAGGGTTCAACTAAGTATAACATTTGTAAAGAAACATTTATTCTACGCTACTTTATTTCAGCATATTTCAGTTCAGCTTAAAAATGGGCTGATAGCACTGGAAAAACTTCTGAGAAACAGGGAAACTTCAAATGTAGTTCTGCTTCTTTCGTCTCTTTTAAAAAGTGTCCAAGTGACTTTTCATCTTGCCTCGCATTGGCTCAAGGAGTGACGCTGCAACGTGTTTGCGGAAATGCATCTTACAGTAAACTCATCCTCCCTGCCATTCGCCACCAGTGCATTAATCTGTTTGCATAAAAAATCGCCTATAACAAACTGTGATTCTTGGCTTCTAATTACGGTAATTTTTAAGTGCCCAGAAGCATCCGCCTGTTCTTTCTCCACTCTTATCTCACTTCCTTTTTTCTCTCTCTTTACAAACGTACACCACTTAATTCTGGTGCCGGTGTCTTTTTGGTAATTAATTCATGCTCCGTGTGGCATTTGAGTTATGGAAAGACAAGCTACACATGAGCACATCAGTCAAAGTTTAGGACAGACGGCACAACAGTTTGATCTAATGACCACATTACTTATGAAGATGGTTTTAACAGTTAATATCTGTCCTTCAAACACAATGGAACCCATCTGCCTCCAACTCTCTCTCTCTCTCTCTCTCTCCCCCCTCAACTTCCTCCCTCAAACTACTCCACTCTGGAACGTGAAGAAAGCCAATATAGATTCCCTGTGAGCCAACACAGCAGAAGCAAAAAAAAAAAAAAGAATGGCAGGACTTAAGTATTCCAGGTGACACAGTTTGGAGACCAGAAATAAGGACATGAAAGTTGCAGAGTGTGGCACTGAGAGGTTACATACCAATTAGATGTTCCAGGTGGCAGCGGCTGAGGACCCGAAATGAGGATGGGGGTGCAGCGCTGGGAGGCCACGTGCAGCGCGGAGCCGCCCTCCCTTGCAGAAAGTGTGTGGACAGGTGCCAGGTCAACACTGACATTCCCGGGGTGACTGACACGCGCCTGACAGTCAGATGGCCCATCTCCATCGCCTCTTTCAATCTCATCTCGTATCTTTCGTTGCTTACATTTACGCCTCAACTATTATACACTTAATTATAATATTTCTAGTTGACAGATGTGTGGAATCAGTTCTCTGTAAAATCTTTACCCAGCAGGATGATTCACTTGTCGGTTTTTTTTTAGCTCGTTCTCATAATTGTTCCTTTATTATGCTGCTTCTAAATATGTCATTTTTAACAGCATTCCAAATTAACATAAAGATGCGGTTTGTCTGTACATTCAGAAGACATGGCTGCATTTCTGGCTCTATATATAGAGTTCTGCTTGGTGCACTCAGCACTGATCACCAGGGACAGGAGAGTTTCTTCCTCTGTCCCACAGTGAAGCGCATGAAAGCTGGAAGAGGAGCTCTCTGTCAGGGATAAATATGGCAACGTAGCATCCCCACTGAAGAACGCCTCCATCCCGCCTCCATGTTTCCATGATTGGTTCCAACATCCAAGTGCCTGGACCCATGCAGCCAGCCCCCGCCCACCTACCCAACAACTAAAAGAATATTATACTATACTATAACAATGTGTGAGCACCCAGGACCAAACATGATCACACGACACACACACACACACACACACACACACAAGTTTGTAACTATATCTTTGTGGGGACTCTCCATTCATTTCTATGGGGAGAGCTCTAATCCCAGCAGTATCAAACTTAACCCCTACCCCGCCCTAACCTTAACCATATGTAACCAAACAAAGGACAAGATACACTATAGAAAATACAGAGTCACAAATCCACCCAAATCAAGTGTCTCAAGAATATGGGTGACAATCAAAAAATTTTAATAGTTTAACATGTAAACATGGAAGGAAAATTAACTTGCTGTGACCTTAAAGAGTTCAACATAATGTCACATGTGCTGTACTCCCACCTGGCATGTAAGCGCTTTCATCATCAAGGTGATGGCAACGTGATCCTCCGATTATAAGCAATTCCACACAGACCATGTTCAATATCTTGGCAGCCTGATCATTTCAGCCGATTACAAGGAAAATGCAGGCACAGTTATTCAAGAATTTAACCCAAAGATAGATGTTGGCATGCAGTTTCATCAGGAATAAATTATGTACCTGTTAAATGTAATGATATTTTACACCATTATGAATAAAATGTCTTCCTTTAAAGCCGTCACATAAATGTAACTCTAGATTTGGCTGCTACTAAAGGCTACAGTTAATCAGTTAAAACTGATACTCAATCAACTTTTTATACTTAGAAGAGTTCATTATGTATTATAATTAAGAATGGAAAATAAAATAAAATCATATGGCAAGCTAAACTGCTGTACAGACTACTCGCACAAAACAGTGGTTCATGAGAATATAACACTTGGCAAGACTGTCAGTGCAATACAACTTATTCCATTGTATATTTTACAGTCCTTCACATCAACGACGTTTGTGTTTCATACCGCTAGATAGACAACTAGTTTACAAGTGGCCGATGTAAATGTAACCTTAATATCTCTGTGTATGACAAAGTGTCTATGATGTAACAAACCATCCTTCTTCCTGGTGAGTGTCTCCAGCCAGTACGCCTCAGTAGGTCACCGGAGCCTGACCTTCCTGGATTCCCGGGATCAGAATGTCTGTTAGGGTTGATAACCAGGTCTGCACCAGCTGGGGGTGTGTGCATATTATGAATACTCATCACAAATCTGCCATTGCAGTGTTGAGAGGAATATATGGAAAATATGACATCATGTCTGGGGACTCCCCTTGTATTGTGTATCCGATTGTGGGACGATGTAGTTTAAATGAATGCATCTTTCACGTTGTTCCTGTTTTGACTGCAGCAGTGCTTCGCCTTCGTTTCCAGCACGAGGGACCTGAGCAATGGCCCCTATTAGCTTGGCAACTACTAAAACCAACAGTTAAGTGTCTAGATTCTCCACCTCTGATATACTTTCATATATCATCTGGACAGTGTGATATTAGGCTCTGCTTTTAGGATTTTGTGCCCGTGATCAGAAGGTTACCAGTTCAAATCTCTTGGCTGGCAGAGTTAGTGTTGAGCCCTTGAGCAAGGCCCTTAACCCCCCAACCTCTACAGGGACACTGGCTGACCCTACTGTCTTATCTCGTTTGTATGTCACTTTGGACCAAAGCACCTACTAAATTAAGAAATTAGGAATGTCGTCTGGTCAGCTTACTAATGCCATCCTCAAACAAGACTCCACCCAGAAGAAAGTGAGAACTTTAGGCCGCATGTTTCTTTGTGAGACCTGCAGCTGCTACGTGACACGTTCTTGTGGGGGGGGGGGGGGGGGGGGGGGGGGGGGGGGGGGGGGGGGGGGGGGGGGGG